>JALMQS010000030.1:31486764-31585072 GCA_024734495.1 Forficula auricularia | reverse complement strand
TAATCTGGAGTCGAAGCTCAAAAACAATGAATGCATAAATTCATGTAAAATAAATGGTTTATCATTTTCTGATTGGATTAATTTCCACAATATGGTATTGGAATAATTATCGGAAAAGAGGTTTTTTTCTTTAATTAGTTTTTTCCTCTTACTAAAAACAAGGACTAAAGATGATCAAGGACACTCGATGGTGGAGAAATAATCTCCGGAGTCGAAGCTAAAATACAATGTATACATTAATTCATGTAAAATAATTGGTTTAATATCATTTTCTGATTCATTCGCCCGACCCTTTCTCTTACGAGATGCATGCAAGCTATTATATTAAGTTACTATTAGTAACATCACTAAAAAGAGAAAAATAAAAATAATTTTAAAAAAAACCGACTTCAAAAAATTAAATGCAACAAATAAAATAATAAAACTCAAAAATAAAATAAAATACACTAAAAGGTATAAAATAATTATCTAATTTAGTTACAACTAAACGATGAAATATTTACATGAAATCACTTTTTGAAGTCGGTGCTAAACAAACTATATCAGCGACCGTACTCGCCAATCGTACTAAGTAAAATCCGTCGAGTTTGATTCATAAAATGTATATGTTTCACACCGACTTCAAAAAGTGATTTCATGTAAATATTTCATCGTCTAGTTGTAACTAAATTAGATAATTATCTTATACCTTTTAGTGCATTTTATTTTATTTTTGAGTTTTATTATTTTATTTGTTGCATTTAATTTTTTTGAACTCGGTTTTATTTTTTTTATAATATTGTAACAAGAATAATTGGCAAAATATCGCATGACAAGGAGATAAGAACAAGGGCGGTTCCAGGGGTAGGGGGTGTCATGACACCCCTTCCTCCCCCTAACCTAATCCCGATAGCGTGAATTCAAGATTGTAACTCATAAAAATTAAAATTAAAAATTCTCTCAATGAGATAGACTCGTAGCCCGAAATATATATAGAGTCTTAGTATTATAAAAATGTCTCTGTTATTTGGAAAAACTTATTAAGTGCTGCCTCGGCAAAGTTAATTGTGAACTAAATTTTAGTGGATTTCTCGACCCGATTAAAAATACAAAGAAATAGAAGAAAAAGTAAAAACTTTTTCAAGACCCGGTTTGCTAGCTAGAGCAGCAACAAGTAATTTCTTTTGTGTTTCGTACATTTTTGTCTGAATTTTAATCAAGTCCAATTGAATATTCTTTCTCTATATAACGAGTAGGTATCGTTTTTGTCCGAGTGCAAAAGGCCATTCCTAGAATAATAGAAATTAAGAAATTCATCTCTAATAGTCATACTTCTCTTTTTGTAAAATCAATCGAAGACGAGAATTAGGCCAAACATTTTGTACACTGGTTTCGTAATATATATAGGGTGACCTTGTCTCGATCCATTGTCAACCAATGGCGAAAGAGTTTTTTTCATTATTGTAGTCTAATTGGAGCCTGTCCTGACTAGATCTCGACTAAATGTCCCCCCTGACTTGAAAGCTGGATCCTCCTTGGTTGAGAAGTTATGTTATGTTTGGTTGAGAAGTTATGTTAATGTATATGATTATATTATATAATTTAATAACCGTTTCAATAAAGTGTCAATTAAAAAAAATCCGAATAAAATAATTTATTAGAATGTCATTCTCATCCTCTTAAAAAAAGGACGTTTCGGAGTTTCTCCTTTATCAGGGTTTAAAAGGGTTAACGAAGCTCTCTTTTAACAGTGCTTTTGACTAGTGTTAGAGTTTTCCATTAACATTAACAGAATATTCTGATGATCGTTTTCATTATCTTTGAGCTTTCTTTCCATCAATTCGCTATTTAATTAATTAGATAGATAATCAAAAAACATTTTTATTAAGGGAAGCATACTGGGCCTTGAAAAAGCTTTCACTTTTTCCTTCAATTCAAAATTAATTTTTAATGAACATTCTCGAGTCAAATGCGATAAAATCCATTGTGGTTGAATAGACCTCAATCTGAATCGAGTTCATTTCCCGGCTGGCTGCTGCTTCATAATCACCTCCATCAACCATCAACGATCGGTCACAGGAAATTAGTGATATGGCCAAACAATGGAGCCCTTGAGATGATGTGGCTGCCTAGCAAAACGACTATCAAACATCACCAGTGGCGTATCTCTCGAAGAACTCTCAAGGCTCCTCCTATGTCTGTCTCATCAAAAGCCGATTCACTATTTATGTACCTATATAGAAACACATTTTATTTTTCCATTAATATAACATAACTGATTTGAGACCAAAAAGATCTTGTTAGAATTCTAATAATGAATAAATCCCAGGAACACCGAGCGGTCAGTAATTTTTTGCTTTAGTGAAAAGCGATATATTAATATTATTTTTAATTTTAAATTCAAGTAAAAAGGTCGATTTTCATTTGCAGCCAAAATAAAATAAAACAAAATGAAAGATAATTTATATTTTTTCCAACGTTTACACCCGTTATGGCCATCATCAAGAACTATCACTGGTAACAGAGTTTTTAATGTAATAGCAATTAAAAATAATATTAATATACGCCGAGGTTCTTTTCGTTAACCCTTTTATAAATCATGAAGAAGGGGGCACGATCCTTCGAATTGTCGGATTTTTTTTAAGAGAATTATATTGATATTCTAATAAATTATTTTATAGAAAATAGAAAAATACCTTTAATTAATTAAATTCCCGAATTTTAATATATAAGGTGTACAAATAAGTTTCCGCCGTTTGTCAAAGCTGGTCACACCAGTAAGTTTTGATTAAAATTGTCAGAATTAAAACTTAATTATCGTAAGGTTGTATATTTGTTTACAAAATAACCTTGAAATCTTAGTGAATTTTCATCAGTATGTTATATTTTTTGTGTGCGAAAATGTCGAGTTTTGAGCCGAATAAGCGTCATTTGCGGGAGCTTTTGATTTACAACTTCAAGTTTGAAAAAATCTGCATCGATTGTTTGGAGAAGCATATAGTGAGGCTGCTTTAAGTGAGAGAGGTTGAAGTGAGTGGTTTCAAAAGTTTAAGAAGAGTGAATTCGACATTGAAGATAAAGAACGTCCCGGAAGGCCGGAAGGTAGGAAGACGCGAAATTGAACGCATTATCATACTAAGATTCGTGCCAAACGCTAGAAGAACTTGCACATGCATTAGGAGTGACTAAAAGCAATTTCACATTGGTTGAAATCATTGTGAATGATTTTAAAACAAGAAATTGGGTTCCATATGCACTGAAGCCGAGAACGTTGAATGCCGATTTTTTCACAAAACCGGTCAAAACCTTTTTGGAAACACTCAATTGGGAAGTTTTATCCCACCCGCTATATTCACCAGACATTACTCCTTCTGATGTCCACTTGTTTCGATCGATGGCGCATGGCCTGTCTGAGCAGCACTTCACATCATATGAAGATACCAAAATTGGGTCGATTCGTGGATAGCCTCAAAAGATGAAGCATTCTTCCGAAGCGGTATCCGTATGCTGCCAGAAAGATGGAAGAAAGTAGTGGCCAGCGATGGAAAATACTTTGAATGATACATGTGTAACCAATTTTTTTCATTAAAGCCTCAAATTTTGGAGAAAAAACGGCGGAAGCCATTTTACATGAATTTATGCATACATTGTTTTTGAGCTTCGACTCCGGAGATTACTTCTCCACCATCGAATGTCCTTGATCATCTTTTAGTCCTTCGTTTTTAATAAGAGGAAAAAACTAATTAAATAAAAAAACCTCTTTTCCGATAATTATTTCAATTCCATTATTCAATCTATCTTCCATTCCCGCACCGGAAAAATCGGCGGAAGCAAAGTTGTACACCTTGTATAATAATATTGGTAATAATCAATTAGTGGGATATAGAATTAAAAACCAATTAATTATTAAAAGGAAATTGAATAAAAATGTAATTATACATTATTATCGACGTAACCACCTTTGAATAATTATTTGAATTAACAAAAAACCCATTAAAAACAACTTGGCCGAAGAGGAGACGGTGACTGATAGAATTGTTAACTCAAAAACACCCTAACTTTTGAATTTCATCCAAATCGTTAGAGCCGTTTTCGAGAAACCGATTCTATATATATACGAGAATTGCTCGTTTAATATAATAAGAAAGATAAGATTAGGAAAAAATAAGCATAACAAGCGGGTCGACTCATGTATTGAATTCACTCAAAAAATTATAATAATTTATCCTTTTTCTTGTTTAAAAATGTTTGAAACGTGGAAAAAAACATTTTCAAAGTTCGATCCGTGCTAAAATGGTTGTATTTCAAAAACAAAGAACTGATTAGTTTTTGAGCTTATAGCTTCTAAACTCCCAACATGGCGTTTTCTGTCTGTTTTTGTGTTAGAATACGCACAACATTGCGAGAAAGAATGCTCATGGAAAATTTGCAAAATGAAAAATTGATTGGATTTTCGGCTTTATAACTACAGAACTTCCAGATAGAAAATTGAGAAAATAAGAAGAAAATTCAAACGTGTGAAGTCGGGGGACGAAGTTCCTTACGTTATTTTAAAAATATTCGAGTTAATAAAATACGGCCAAAAATTTTATCCCCCTTAAAAAATCACACTCCATAAATACTTGCTATTATTAATAATTGTATAACCCCATTATTTTCTTGAATATATTAAATATTGAAAATCAAAATATGTATAAAATTATTATCTTTAGTTTTTAAAGTTGAAAATTATTTAAATAACTCTATATGAAATTAATATTATTTAAAAATTTTACATTATCTAATCAAAATGAATCAATAATATTTAATTATATGATTTAAATGGCAATTTCTTTTATTTTTATTTATTCAGGATTTTGGATTTTATATTTTATACTTTATTTATTTCTGGTTTGGGCTTCGGATTCTATTCAACCCTTCAGGAATGCAACTCTTCTGACATTATAAAAATTGCCATAACCTGCGATTTAGTAGTTGACCAGCTCTCTTGATTTTTAATACAACTCGGATATGGTAAATTTGAATTTTTAGATAATGATCCAAAAAATAAATATGTTTGCCGGCGTAAAAATTCTGAATTTTATTTTATTCTAAAACAACTATTGAAAAAAAATTGAAATTTTATTTTTTCCACGCAGATTTCAAATTAAATTTTAATATATATTATACTTGCCCATTGAATTCATGATCATTTAGGTGTATTTTGAAAAATAAATAAATAAAAAAGCTAGTCCCCAACCAGAAATAATGATAATAATTCAGTGAATTCGATATTCTAGTCACACCGCGAGACGTGCTCCATTTCATTTGCTATTATTTATAAACAAATTTAAAATGAAATTCTATTAAAAAATATTTTTCTATTTGTATATTTAGTCTGTATTTCAAAAGTAGAAATATGTAGATATTTTTTAACTTCTTTATAATTAAGAAAATAGTCTTGGTTTAATCCAAATGTGGAATTTCTAGAACAACGGAAAATAAAAATAATTCCTTACTCGACTAAATCTTGTTAAGACTTGTCTCGTCTATCCGAGCAGCTTCGGAAGGTATTACACCTAGGCCAAGAAAGAGCATTGGTTCAGTTCTCGCCTTTGCCTTACCTTAAATACATAGATATTCAAAATCCTTTTTTTATCGGACTCGAATCGAGTAATAAATTTCAACGAGTATTCACAACAAGAAAGAAAAATTTAGGTGTTCTTGTGAGGTTTTTCGTATATTGAACGAGGAATAAATAGGGACTGTGCGTGCGTCCTCAGTTCATTTATACAATGCGAATGTCGAAAACTCTTGGTTCTTAGCCCAAGTTTTCCATTTTTAACCGACTTCGAAAAAGGAGAAGGTTCTCTATTCGACTGATTTTTTTTTTTTGTGTCTATGTTACCTGATATCTCAGCCAATTGTGAACCGATTTTGAAAATTTTTTTTGTATTGGGTTCAGTCTAGCTTGCGATTGGTCCCGTTTTTTTTTCATTGGTATTAGATCTTTGAAGTCGGTGCCAAACAAACTATACCTTTTAGGCGAGCATACTCTCCAAACGTATTAAGTAAGATCCGTCGAGTGCGATTCATAAAAGGTATATGTTTGGCACCGACTTCAAAAAGTAATTTCATGTTAATATTTCCTCGGTTAGTTGTAACTAAATAAGATAATAATTATTTTATACCTTTTAGTGTATTTTATTTGTTGCATTTAATTTTGTCGGTTTTATTTTTTTCTTATTCGGCTTAATATTATTTATTTTTTTCATTTCAAAATTTACTTTTATTCTTCTTAGGATTTATTAGTCTAATATTTAGAGAAGAATTAAGATCATTCAATTTAGTTGTGAAATAACGCTTTTAGATTAGTTAATACAAATTATAACCACATTTGACTAATATATAAATGGAATAAAGAGAATATTTTCTCATAATTGCTGCTCTGAGCGCAATTTTTAACCGACTTCAAAAAAAGGAGGAGGTTCTCTATTCGACTGAATTTTTTTTTTTTTTTGTGCCTATGTGTTACCTCATATCTCCGCCATTTGTCAACCGATTTTGAAAAAAAATTGCATTGGGTCCAGTCTAGCTTCCGATTGGTCCCATTTTTTTCGTTTTTTTTCATAGGTATTAGACCTTTTTTATTAGGCTTGTTTAGACCTAACCTCTTTGTTTATGAACCGATTTCGATGGTTCTTTTTTTATCCGAGAGGGGTGTCTTAGTGATGGTGTCATATTAATTTGGTCAAGTTCTGATGTTATGATCACTATTAATAACATCACTAAAAAGAGAAAAATAAAAATAATTTTTAAGAAAAAATAAAAACCGACTTCAAAAATTAAATGCAACAAATAAAATACACTAAAAGGTATAAAATAATTATCATCTTATTTAGTTACAACTAAACGAAGAAATATTAACATGAAATTACTTTTTGAAGTTGGTGCCAAACATATACCTTTTATGAATCGCACTCGACGGGTCTTACTTAGTACGTTTGGCGGGTACGCTCGCTTATAGGTATAGTTTGTTTGGTACCGACTTCAAAAAGTAATTTCATGTTAATATTTCGTCGTTTAGTTGTAACTAAATAAGATAATAATTATTTTATACCTTTTAGTGTATTTTATTTGTTACGTTTAATTTTTTGAAGTCGATTTTTATTTTTTTCTTAAAAATTATTTTTTTTTTTTTTGTGCCTATGTTACCTCATATCTCCGCTAATTGTCAACCGATTTTGAAATTTTTGGGTAATTTCATGTTAATATTTCGTCGTTTAGTTGTAACTAAATAAGATAATAATTATTTTATACCTTTTAGTGTATTTTATTTGTTGCATTTAATTTTTAGAAGTCGGTTTTTATTTTATTCTTAAAAATTATTTTTCTATTCCTCTTTCGAATCCACGATGAACAAGAAGATTATGAAGAAAAGCGTCTACTGAAAGGGATTGTTGTATTTGTTGATTAATATTATAATAATAAAACAGATAAAGTCAAATAAAATTATTTTTTTTTGTCTCTTGTTTCTTTAGTTGTTAGTTCTTTTGGCAAAGACTTGTATAAAGATGTCAGTTTGATTCGATTCGAATTGTCTGTTATTATTCCAGTCAAATTGTGTTTTTATCAGAAAAGTTTTGGGGTAGTTCTCATTTTTTGCATTTATATGCTTTGTGGGGCGCTGAATCGAAATCTGAGGTCTCCCACCAATATTTCGTGACGCATAATTGTAGAAAATGCAAAAAAAGGTGAACATATCTATTTGTTGGCGGTTTTTGCTTATAACTCGAAAACTATCAACTTTTCGTGAAAGTTCATAACATTTCCTACAAAAATTTCAATATTTAGGATTTTTTCTCCGACCAACCGTTCGGGCTCAAGCGCAAAATCATGGTTTGCGACCGCGGCAGCTCCCTGGATCACCTAAAAACTCGCACTTTTTTCGATATTTTCCCATTTTGACCATGAAAGAGCACGTTTTCGACAAAGTCCAATCTATACATTTTTAATCTAGATTAAATTTGCTACAAGTAAAACAAAGTTTCATCCTAATTGGATAAATGGTAATTTGTGCCGCAATGAAGTTGAAGTTTTGAAAAAAATAATTCCTTCATAAAATGAAAACCACTCATCCTAGAAACTTGATTCCTGTCTTATTCCCTATAAAATTTTATTGAATTGAACGTTTACTTATACCACTATTTTGTTTCAAAAAAGTGCTACAAGTAAACGTTCAAGTCAACAAAATTTTCTAGAGAATGAGATAGGAATCAAGTTTCTAGGATGAATGATTTTTATTTTATGAAGGAAAAATTACGATATTTTGCAAGAAATTGCAGTCTTTCAAAAGTTCAACCTCATTGCGGCACGGATTACCATTTATCCAATTAAGATGAAACTTTGTTTGAATTGTAGGAAATTTAATCTAGTTTAAAAATGTATAGAGTGGTCTTTGTCGAAATGCTGCTTCTTCATGGTCAAAATGGAAAAATATCGAAAAAGCCCGAGTTTTTGGGTGATTCGGGATGGGGGGGGGGGTGCTGCCGAGATTGAAACCTTGGATTTTGCGCTTCAGCACGAACAGTTGGTCTGAGAAAAAAACATAAATGATAAAATTTGTAGGAAATTTTACGAAGTTTTATTTTGAATAGAAAGGATATTTACGAAAAATTGATAGTTTTCAACTTATAAGCAAAAAATGGAAATTTTCACCTTTTTTGCATTTTCTACAATGATGCGTCAAATTTTGGTGGGAGACCTCAGATTTGGATTCAGCAATAATAATTATACATTATTTTATTAAATATTAAATATAAGAGAGGGGCCAGGTGTATGGCAAAGTCATAATGGCCACATCAGTTTATTTAATTATAAAGATTGGATGAAAGAACAAAATCTATATATTAAATATCATAATTTAAAACAATATAAATTCATTTATTATTTTTAACCTTATGGAGTCAAGAGGTTAACTAGTTTCCGAGCAATTACTTTTCAAACTAAGTCATCGATATATCAAAAGAGACTAAATGGCTGGCTGCTCTCGAGCACATGCCACTCTCTGACATCTAATGTCAGTCTCGGGGAATTATGTATGCTGAGCTTTATATAGACTCAATTTATTGTTTCTGGACGCTTGTCTAACATATTGTAACTGTATAGTTACTCTGTCTCCGTTCTTGCGATATTGATTAATGATGCGGATATTTTGAACTTGAAGTCAAGATGTGATCAATCTCTTGTTGTGAAAAGAGACTTGAACAGAGAAAGTAAAAAAAAATAATAATAATATAAAATAAATAACAATAGACAAATGAATGACAGATTACAAAAATAAATAAATAAATAATCTTTGAAAATTTGGCGATAAATAGATCCTTGCTATTAAAATTTTCAATCCCACTTTTTACTTTATCCAATGCGAAGCATGGGGAAAGTATTGTAATCGGTCTGGCAGCAAGCGTGGCTTCAAAGGGTCCTCAGGTAAAGACTACGGAACCCATGAACTCAATTAAAGTCACAAATTGTAGTATTCAATTAGGTTGAATTTTAGCGCGTGACGGTTTTGCCAAAAATTACATGGGGTCTCGTCGAGAGGCCAAAAAGTGCGATTTTTTCATTTAGTGCGTGCGGATCGATGGATGATTGGATGTATGGATGGATGGATGTTATCGTTTTTTTGGCCCACGATTTTTTCCACACCGTTGCACCGATTGAAATGAAATTAAAAACCTAGCATTCTTTTAACAAAATGAAGCGCTGATTAGTTTTTGGTACATATCGGCCCACAAACATTAGTACTTTATTTAGGTACTTTTTTAGTTTTTTCTAAATATCTTGAAAATGACTTAACCAATTTTTATGAAATTTAATATCCTAATTAAGTACCTTGGGGACCACAAAAAAGGTTAAATAAAGTTTTTAGTAAAATTATATTTTAAAGTACTTTACTCTAGAATAAAATAGTACTTTTTTAATTTTTTATTTTAAATTCTTTAAAATTTATTCATTTGAAAGTTTTAATATAGCTCATTTAGCCTTGCTTAAGTAAGAATGGATAGGCTTCTCTCTGTGAAATGCTAAAAATTTGGGAGGAATTTTTATAAGTAACCATAGCAACTGCGTTGTTTTCTTATCCGTTACCTTTACTGAAGACATAGAGAAATCGACTTTAAACCAAAAATAGCGATTGATTCTCATCTAGTACTTGAGGAATAATCATTCTATATTGGATTTTTGACGTTTCGGTTTTTATTAGTAACCATTGCTGAAGACATAGAGAAATCGACTTTAAACCAAAAATAGCGATTGATTCTCATCTAGTACTTGAGGAATAATTATTCTATATTGGATTTTTGACGTTTCGGTTTTTATTAGTCTTTTTGATTTTAAGTCGATTCTTCCACGTTTTCAGTAGAGGTTGCCATTAATAGTCAAAACATCAAAAATGGAATGCAATAAGGTTATTCCTCAAGTATTAGATAAGAATCGATCGTTATTTTTGATTTTAAGTCGATTCCTCCATGTCTTCAGCAATGGTTACCAATAATAATCGAAGCGTCAAAAATCTAATGTAGAATTATTATTCCTCAAGTAATAGATGAGAATCAATCGCTATTTTTGATTTTAAGTCGATTCCTCCATGTCTTCAGCAATGGTTACCAATTAAAACCGAAACGTCAAAAATCCAATATAAAATGGTTATTCCTCGACTATTAAATGAGAATCGATCATTATTTTTGAATTAAAGTCAACATGAACTGCAAATTGCAAGTGATATCTGATTAATAATAAAGGAATAAACATATTAATATTTCAAATGAATTTGGATAAAGTTTAGCAACGATCCGTTCCAGTTTATTTCCTATAAGAATCAAAACATCAATATAGAATAATCTATCATGCTTTCTGCACATATCAACTCATTTCTCTGGCATAACGTTGAGCCGTCTTCTTCTTTTTTTACTTTACCATACAGGGTATGATCAGGTATTGTAAGCGTGGATGAAATGAGAGATGATTATTGTTTTTTTTTTTTTTTGAATTATCTCAAAAACGGCTGAAACTATTTTGATTAAAAAAATTGGGCGAAACCATGGCATTTCGTCTAAAAAAAGCCCAAATAAGTGAACATCGAAAAAATTATATTTTCCGAGATATTAATTATTTTGTCAAAATGTCTGTTAGTATGTTAGTTAGTCTGTTAGTCGGTTATTCTGTTTGTTATTTAGTTAGTTTGTGCGTTCCCAAATTTTTGTGGAAAAACTACTGTGAATATCAAAACCAAATTTGAGATTTAATTTTAGTGCATTGAGATTAAGAGCTGATTATATTTTGGTGTATATCGACCCAAAATTAAGGAAGAGGGGGGGGGAATAAAAATAAAAATTATAATATTTTCAAACTAAAAAAACTATAAAATGAACCTATAAAAACGAAAATATTTTTTTTCTGGGACCAAAATTAAGGGGGGGGGGGAGGAGGGGGAAATAAAAATCTAGGCCATTTAAGCAAACTCAACCAAATTTTGTATACATAATTAGAAGTTTAAAAATTCAAAAACTAACCTCTCAAAATGGGGGGGGGGGGGTGTAGTGTCAAAAATTGAAAATCTTTGCCCTTGACCAAACTCAACCAGATTTTGTCTACGTAATCATTGGGCCCCCAGTAGTCTAAAAATGCAAAACAAACCCACCCCCTACATGATTATAAATAATTTTATTAAATATTAAATATAAGAGAGGGGTCAGGGTGTATGGTAAAGTCATGTGAATGCCCACATCAGAACGTGTCAATTTTTTTTTAGAGTTCTGTATAAAATTAAAACGGAACCCTATTAGTTTTCATACAATATCTATTTATCTGTCTATTGGCTTGTAAGAGTATTGTAGTAAATCTAATAATTTGAAATTTACAATTTATATATATTTATTTCTCTCGAAATCGAAAATCCTAATAAAATTTTACTAGATGAATATTTTGGCGATAGGTCGAATTTTTGTGGGTGACAAAAAATATTATTTTATCAAAGACCTTGAGGTATCCTTGATCTCATTAATTACAATTATAAATAATATACAATATACACACTTGAAAATTACAATTCATTTTTCCCTAAATCAAAAATGGTGTTAAGCTTTTAATCAAATGATTATTTTTTTGTGGGCTCGAAAATAAAAAATATGGAGATGTTAGTTTCTCTTTAAGTAGAATCAAAATATTTTTTAAAAATATAATTCACTATAAAATGACGGTATCATAGCACCAAGGTGGCCATTTTTAGGTGTTTTTTGTATCTCTGGGCGTTTCAAAAGGAGTTATGTTTCTGGACTACTTGTTACTGATAAAAATTTCCTCTTTGTGATAAATTCGATTTAAATTTTTCCACCAATTTTTTTTCTAGAGAATATTGATTAAACCCCTTTCTAAATTAACTAATTGAACATTTTCAACTGTACTAATAACTTAGCTTAAAATTTATATTAATTATTTCTTCTTGCAAGAATGATTTATCTTAAAATTATGAAAAAATTACTCGAATATCTTCATGCTTTCCTTATCAACGAAAAATACCTAAGAACGTATTTGATATATTATCAAATATTTTGTTAGATATAAGACACGGAACCCTCGGTATATGGTCCGACTAAGACTGGTTCAGCTTATTTTTAGTCATATGAGAATAGACATTTTTCGTGTAATTAAGGAAAAGGTATTACTTACTTTTTATTACATTTTGAAAAAACCCGTATTTTTTATAAAGTATTTAATACATTTTTATTTCATAGCATTTTGTCATTAGCATTTGATGTTAATGGAAAAAACAGCATTAAGTATAAGAAGCGAGTTAAATAGAAGTATATATGTATTAATAAAAATGCATTTAATATTTAATTATTAATTTGAATGTTGGTTTGTTGTAAAAGTGGGATTAATGAAAGTAATGGTCGCAACGGTTGTATTCCACTGTATTGGGGTTGGAGTTCGTCGACCGAGCTTACAAAGAAGCCACTTGGTGGTTTTATTAGGCGGCATGTTATATGAGTTTGTTTTTTCGGGTGATAAATTATTAAACGTGATTATAAGCACAAGAGTCTGTGGACCAGTTTATTATATTTTCGGCGAAGCTCCCTTCTCTAAATCTTTCTTTTAGAACCTACTAATCCAAATTATTTATTTATTCCTTTCTATTTCTACAAAGAAAATAGAGCTCTTATATATCTAATATATGTAATTTATTGGTGAAACACGTTTATTATAAGGGTGATTCACACCGTACCTCTTTTTTTACTTTATCCAATGCGAAGCATGGGGAAAGTATTGTAATCGGTCATACCATACCCTGTATGGTCAAGTAAAAATGCTGTGTATTTTGATAACTCGAAATTTCCCCCAACAAGAGGGTGAGAGAATGTTCTATAATTCGAACTAGGCCAATTCCCCTCTTTATATAGTCCAAGAGCTGGTGACACATTTTGACTACGGATTTGACCCAACTAGAAATCATGAGTAATAGTAGCCGTCTATGATAGTTGTACAAGGAATGGCCAGCCTGGCTGGCTCTAGCAGGTGGACCAGGTACTGCGCATGGTTTGAGTGCGGTAAAAAATACATATGTGTTAAAAAATATTTTTGACCCACAATGAAATTATAAAAATTATAATTTATAGTCAATTATAAACATAATATACCCCGACCATTATTCGAGCGGTGGTTCGGCTTCACGTCCCGCTCACTCAAATGGTCTGGGGTGAATATATTATGTTTATAATTGACTATAAAATTATAATTTTTATAATTTCATTGTGGGTCAAAAATATTTTTTAACACATATGTATTTTTTACCGCACTCACACCATGCGTCAGTAACCTGGTCCACCTGCTACAGCCAGCCAGGCTGGACATTCCTTGTACAACTATCATAGACTTGTGGTACTATTACGCATTGAGATTTCTAGTTGGGTCAAATCCGTAGTCAAAAATGTGTCACCAGCTCTTGGATCATATCATTTCTAACTTTTTCCTAACAAAAATCTATTTTTAATTTTTTTAATTAGGTGTGTTATTATCTATTGCAATATTAATACATATGTAATTTTTTGTTCTTTTTCACTATTTTTACTTTTTTACTTCAGGCTATCATATAAAATTTATGTAAGATCATACATATTTTCAAAAATACTATAAAAACTCTTAATAATTCGAATTTTTTCTTTTCCTCTTGATAATTCAAGCTTCTTGATAATTCGAATTTTTCTTGTAGTCCTTTGATTTCGAATTACCGAGAGTCGAGCTGTATATGCTGAAATATATAAAAAAAACTTCAAAACTATCCAACAACCCTTGTATTTAAGAAACACATGCAAAGAAGAAAGTTGGAATGGATTAACTGCCGGTTATCGCATTTCATAATTAATTGCAAAAAGTAGTAAAAGTTATAATATTGGAAACTTCTTAAGATGGGTTCCACTTGTCGCCCACGACCGGTCGCGACCTCCCGACCCAAAATGTATTCCGTTTGATAATCGCGGTCGTTCTGTGCGGCAAATGGAACGCATCTTTTAATGATACCGTCTATAAAAGATTAAAAATTTAGAATAAACATGGAAAATAAAGTTAGTGCGGAACCGGTGGACGGTAAGAAAATTTTACTACTAACAAAGAGACAAGAGTGGACAGTAGGTATAAAAAGGTGTCCACAATTTCACTTTTTCTTATTTGAAATTTTAAAGTTGTGTCTAATCCAGTGTTTCTCACACTGTGTGCCGCGAGGTTTTTTTTTTACAAAAAATTAACATTGCATGGGTTTTGTAACTTTGAAATAGTATCTATTTGTAATTACTTCATTTTTTTTATCATACAACTTTTACATTTTCTATATTCAGGTGTACCGCAAATGATTCCAGAAATTTTCTATATGTGCCAAAAAAGAAACACTGGCATAGACTTTTTTCTTGTCGCTTTTCGGCCTTTCTAGCCATCAGCCAATTTCCGATACTTTTATTTAATTATGACTTCTATATAGGGATCAGATTTTTAACCGGTTGCCTCTAGTTGGATTCGAACCCGGGTCCACTTGATTAGCAGGCTTGTACGCCAAACGCTGGCCTAACCTTCTGGCGTAGATATTCGTATAAAGTATGAAAATCACTGTTATCAACAAAATATTTAGGAGAAATACCCCCAAAAAGTTATATATATCCTGCGAGTTTGGTTACGGCGGACGCCGTTTCTCGCTTCCCATTCTCCATGTCCTTCTGTCGGCACAGTCTTCCTCTTCCCAGCCCACGGGCTTGCATGGCATTTGGATTCCTGAAACCACGATCTCGGCGGCCTCCACGCTTTCTTCTTTCTGGGGGCTGCCAGTTCCAAACTTTCTTGGGCCAGCGTTCATCGGCCATCCTACTGACGTGTCCAAACCACATCAGTTGCTTATATTCGATCGTGTCGATGATGTTGCCTTGGACGTTCATTTTTGGCGAATGTGTTCGTTCCTTATATGCTGCAGTCTTGAGACACCCGCTGAACATCTCCAAAAATCTATTTCTAACGCCAGCAGGCGGAACTGTTTCTCTTGAGTTACCTCCCAGACTTCGCTTCCGTAGGTCACGATGCTCTCGACGATGGTCTTATAGATGGCAGCCTTATTGTTCTTCGATATTTCCTTACTCCACAGGATCGAGTTCAGCTGTCCCAAAAAGTTCCCTGCTATAAATTCTTGGATTTTTTTTTAATTTACATTAGTAAGTGATTTTTAATTTACTATGAATTTTAATTTTGAATCTTTTAGGAATTCCATACTATCTACCCACCGTGAATATAAATGAGACTTTTTTCTTTATTCAAAGAACAAAAATGAAATTATATTTTTATCCCCATTTAATTTTTTCAGAGCGCGAGTCCTCTGGCGCCATTTAAGCTGCAACTCTAGTAGACAGAGAGAGAGTTTCTTGAGGGTCAAGCGACGCGACGCCAGTCAGGGAGGAGGTCGCCCGCTTCGGACTTAGGTGCTCGCCAAAACCACTTTAAAGGTGAGATTTTTACAATTATTTTTGCTATCAATCATTTAATATTAATAATAGATCCTACTATTATATTAACATATGTTCTGTTTATTTGAGTATTTTGAGATTTTCTGATTTTTTGATATTTCACATTACCTATATAAAATATCGTCTCTGTGCTATAATGTATACTTATATTTATAAGTTAATTGATTCTAAATGCCTTATAAATATAAATCCAGCTTGAAAAAACTTATTTAAGTAAAATATTTTCTATGCAATTAGAATAAATCAATCGATTTAGTTACAAATTGATGCTCATTAATATTCGCTTTGATTGATGACAACGTTTCTGAAAATTACTGATTTTTACAGACATCCATCTTTCTGGTCTATATCAGTTTGTTCTCCAGATATCGTGCCTCCGCCATGGCTTCCAAGGTAGGCTCATTTCTTTTCGAAAATATTTAATTTTATCTTATAATACATATTCTTTATATAAATATTTATTTTTGAATTATTAAGTAATTATGTATTTTTGATAATTAATTACTATGGGATGATATTAGGAGTAATAGCAATTGGTTTTTATTTTTGATTTCTAAGCTAGTTTTTATATAAAAGATCGATAGCCGAGAAGTAGATTCGACCTTCTTGAGAAAAATCCCGAAAATAATTCTACTGATCTGAAATGTTATGTATAATTTTTATTACATCCTCAAGGGGATGAATATAACCCTTCTGACATGTAATAAAAAGCATCTAAGGTCCGATTCAGTAGATGATAGTCTCATGATTTTTTTCCTAGTTAGTTTTTATTTTAAAGATTAAAATTTTATTTACTCGTTTATAATTTACAAAGCTTTATTCAAATATGGGAAGAGAGCAATTTTATATAAAGAAATATTAATAGATAATTTTTTTTGGCTTTTCGGCCTTTCAACCATAAGCCATTTTACGATACTATATATTTTTAAATTTGTCCCTATCCCGGGGTCAGATTTTAGCCGAATGCCTCGAGTCGGATTCGAACCCGGGTCCACTTGGTTAGCAAGATGATGCGCTACCGACTAGCCTATCTGACCTCTCCATAATTTCTTTTAATATATTTATTTTGCTTAGCTTTTATAATTTATTAGTAATGATTGGTTTTATCAAGAGACGTTTAAACAAGTCCAATCTTGTTTGATCGAAATGAAATAAATCTTATCATTTGATACTTATAGGATTTCCCTTTTAGCTATTTGGAATTTGTACAATAAGTGGTAATTATTACAGGGTTCAGAGACCACTCCCTCTAACAACCCATCTAACCTTAAGCCCGTGCAAATATAGACCTTATCAAAGGTCATTAGTGAAAGTTAATATATTTCAAGGGTTAGGAAAAAATGGTGAAATATATGTTACATTTTAGATTAGAACAGTTATAACATCAAAACCAATTAAACTATAGAAAAACTAACATGAATTGATTTTAAGGATTCAAATATGCTTCATAAGGATTTGCAAATTTGCTTTCGCTAAGATCACTGCTTTAGGACAAAGCGGCTTCGCGAGTGTGTGCCGCGGCACACTTGGCGTACTCGTGGTGCATTGGTTGGTGTGCTCGAGGTAAAAAATGTCTAGTTTTGTGGACGTATTTCCCCTTGCACATAGCTGAGAGTTGCTACCAGCTAGCCTTGTCAACGATTGCTCCCGTTTTGATCGCTCTGTCCTCAGTTAAGCAGGCTCTCATTTCTCATTAAACGTCTTTTCATATTCGTATTGATTATGACAATAAATAAGTCAGCATTGTTTTTTTTGGTGTACCTGTAGAATTTCTTGATTTGGCACGGTGTACTCCTTGAACATAAAAAGTTTGCGGAACACTGGCTTAGGAGATGTGAAAGGTTTTTACGGGGATTTTTTGAGGAGTTTTTTGGAGAAAATAAAAATGGTTTTTCAACAGTATTTTTCTGGTGGTTGTTTGATAAAGGAATGGTCCCTTTAATATTCTAAAAATTTTCAGCGAAATCGGTGACATCGAACAATTTTCACTTTTTTCAGATTGTAAAAATAAATTTGTGGATCAATTCATTCAGCTTGAATTTTCTGACAAGACATTATTAAAACTCGAAAATCTTTTTAACGATTAATAGTAGAGCTTTGAGTCTTATATACAATTATGTTTATTATTAAAACCAATTGACCCTATAGAAAAACTTATATGAAACAATTTTAAAAGATTCAAATTTTCTACAAAAAAGTTTGCAGTGGTTATAATGATATTTTGGATGTTGGTTTTTGGTTGTTTATGGCGGTGGGTGTTTCTCAGGGTTTTCTCTCTTAGTGCTTTCTCTCTGAAATTGATTGAATTTTACTTAAGCCACTTTACTGAATTTAGAGTAAAAATTAATGAAAAAATTGATGAAGAATATAAAAAAAACAAAATAAAATAATATCAAAAGGAGGGAGGTGGGGTTTTCAACGATAATAAAGATTTTTATTAGAGTTATTTAAATTTTAATAATGTGAATTTATTTTTATCATTACTTGATTTTAACAGAAATAGAATGGCTTATTAGAGAAATTTGTTTGATTATTAATGTAAGATTTGTTACACTCCTTGATGGCTGAATGGATAGAATCGCCTTTTGAATCTTCTCGATTGCAGCAATTTCCTCCTTTGGTAATAATTCCGCTTCCCAGGAATGGTCCTGTTTTCCTGCCGTCCCCTTAGACACCGATTTATAGCTTCGGCACCAATTATTTGAGATATAGGCGCGCTTGAAAAGGAATTCTTGGTGTCTAGTGAAAATAGCCGGTGTTTAATGGATTTCTTGGCCACGTTGGGTTTTCTTCCCGTAATAAGTGAGCTCCAATTCGGATATACTTGTATATCGAGTGTGATATAGGAATATTGCTATAGCAATAGGTGCGAAGTAAAGGATGGATAGACTGAGAAATTCATGTGGATAACTTCGGAATGTGAATGCAAGATATCTTAGATGCAGAGAGATGATAATATATATTCAGAGAGAATGATTGAATATATTCAGAGTGAATGATTCCCATAGAACGCTCTGTCTAGAATGATATCTCGTCGTCTTGTTCAGACTCCCCCTCTCTTTCTTCTTCTTTTCCCTTTTGTGGTTCTATTTCTCCAATTCCTTCTGTTCTTCTTCTTCCTTGTTAGTTTCAAGTAATGATTTTTTTAAGTAAAATTTTATATTATTATTTATTTTTTCACTGAAACAGAGATATTATTAAACAATTCTTAAAGGCTCACCCAAAGTAACGCATTATACTCAATTTCTATGTAAATTCAAATTTTAATTTATTTTTACTATTAAAATTTGCTAAATAAATTATATTTAGACTAATCTATTTGAAAAAGAAATTATTATTAAGTTATTTTTTAATAAATTATATTTAAATAAAAATTTTATATAAAAACTAAAAATGAATAAATATTATTTTTACCCTTATTCTCCAATTCGTCTCTTTTTGCAATCTCATTATACAATATACCGATGGGTATATTGTAAGTTTATATATTTTATTTCGCTAGGATTTATAATTTAGGAGTGAGAGGATGTTTTTATTGGTATTTTTAAGAATTTTTATGAGGAAAATAAAAATAATTTTTCAAAAATATATGCGGTTTTGGTTAAAGGGATGGTTCCTTTATTATTGTAAAAATAATTTTATTAACTCTAGCGAAAGAATATTCTTGTATTTCAAAAACAAAAAAAAAAATAAAATAAAATAAAAAAAAAATAAATAAATAAAAATAAACTACAAAGTTGCTAAACTTTATCCAAATTCATTTGAAATATTATTATGTTTATTCCTTTATTATTAATCAGATATCAGTTGCAATTTGCAGTTCATGTTGACTTTAATTCAAAAATAATGATGGATTCTCATTTAATAGTCTAGGAATAAACCATGCTACATTCGATTTTTGACATTTCGGTTGTATTGGTAACCATTGATGAAGACATGGACGAATCGACTTCTAAATCGAATATCGATCGATTCTCATCTAATACTTGAGGAATAACAATTCTACATTAGATTTTCACTCAAGCTTGAGTTGTTTACTAAAAAGAATTTAGTCTTTTTGATTTTAAGTCGATTCTTCCACGTTTTCAGTAGAGGTTGCCATTAATAGTCAAAACATCAAAAATGGAATGCAATAAGGTTATTCCTCTAGATGTTAGATAGAATCGACCGTTATTTTTATTTTAAGTCGATTCTCATGTCTTCAGCAATGGTTACCAATAATAATCGAAGCGTCAAAAATCTAATATAGAATTATTATTCCTCAAGTACTAGATGAGAATCAATCGATATTTTTGATTTTAATTGTAAATGCCAATCTTTTTATTAAATCTTTTATTAAAGCGAATCATAAAATGATTCTTTTTCGTTTGTTTCGTTCATTTTTCTAATAAATAAATTACAAAAATCGTATACAATTTTATGAGTAATTTTTCATTTTTTGATTGAGTTGATTTGAAATGCCAGCCATATAATAATAATAAAAAAAAAGAAAAGAACATTGACAAAGTTTGATGTATTCATTCTTCACAGTGAAACATAAAATTTTATCTACTGCACCCTTAGTGGAGAAATTTGTTTATTTATCATTTCTTTAAATTTTTATATGTTAATAAAAAGTTTTTTATTACCAGTGAATCATGCCAAAAATATAAAAACTATTAAAACTGATTAGAACAATTGGAATAATGAAATTGTATTAGAATATTATATTACGAAATTGAAAAGAAACAATATTATTGTCCAACTCTATTTACTCTGAACTTTTGTTTGATATTTTATTCGTTTGAATTATTATTCTGTTTAAAGTAAAGAAAATTTTTGAAAAGTTTTTTTGAAACTTTTTAAAATTTAAAATATAAAATACTAGGTAGTTTTCACACAATAAAAGATCAGATATTTGTTTAGCAAGTCTCTATATACTACATATTTCGGGGTATAAGTCCACCTTAAGGACTACACAAAGGACACTCTTTTTTTCAAGGAAATTTTCTTTACTCTATTTAAAATGTTTCGCCAAGAACCTACTCCATTCTTCCTTAACGAAATTGTTCTGTTTGTTTCGAATATGGTTAAAATTAATATTTTATTAAAAATGAGATAAAATACTCTAAAAAGAGTCTTAAAACCTAGCTGTAATTAACTCGCAATCTAGATCAGGGAATACTGCACACATAGATGGATATAAATTAGAAACTAGATTCAATGTATTATGTCAGAGATTGACTAAAAGAATGCTTCGCATTGGATAGGAGTAAAAAGCAAAATCACATTAATAAAATGGAACCGAGGCAGCAAATCGGGAAAATTCTAAAAATTTTATGGTAAACTCCACCTTTTCTATTCTTTACCTATTTAAAACTTATGTAAAAATTATCCTTTCTTAGTACATACTTGATGGTTTACATGCCATAAGCTCTGGAGCATTCCATCAACGACTGGACTCGCCTAGCCCTTACGCAGCTTTCATTCTTCTGAGCGGAATGTGTTGCCTAAATACAGGCGTACCAACGTAACAAATCAAGTTCAAATTCATACTACATTTCGAGAATTTTAATTACTACATTAAAAATGAGATTAAGTGTTTTTATCGTTGAAAAACAAAAGACAAATTTTAATCCTTAATTGTTCATTTGAAATTTACAAGGGTATAGGTATTAGTAAACTTTTGGCTTCATATTCCCGGTTCAGCTGTAATTCAGATATAAATCCAAAGTGCAAGAGCGTAGAAATTTGGTACCAAAATACTTATAAAATAACATGAAAAAATATTGTGAGAAGTACAGTCACGTTAAAAAAACATAACCTAAAATTTTAATACCGTTCATATGTATAGAGTGGTTACGAGGCTAAAACTTTTTTTGTGGATTGTCCCAAAAGAACTACCTTAAGACATTTTTATAAACGATGAGGAAACAAATTTTTTGAGTCAAATTCATTACAAGGGCTGACCCGTAGGCAGGCTGCGATTGCCTCGGAGTAGTGAGTAAAAAACATATTCACTATTTTCAATTAATTATTATCATTTCAGTCCATAATTTGTATTAATTTGAAAGTTTATATTAGGAAAATAAGGACAAGTTTTTTTTGTGTGACTTTTTTATTTATTTACCAACGTTTTGTCGACTTTGCCGACTTCTTCAGGTCTTCAAATAGTCATGTCACACATTCGTCTAAATTTTCTTATTATCTTCGTTACCATTGAAGGCCATCAGAACACATTTTTCAAAAAATATTTGGCACATTCACAAAAAAAAAACACAATTTATCTTTCTTTTCTTTTTATATTAACAATTTGATTAATATAAAATAGAATTCACATATATAGAATAAGGCAGCCCTGTTTTTTTTAAACTAGAATAGAATATTTTTTCTCCGTTTGATCCTTACATACAGAAATCTCAAATTCAAAAAAAAAAAAAATTGTGTTTTTTGTGAATGTGCCAAATATGTTTTGAAAAATGTGTTCTGATGGCCTTCAATGGTAACGAATATAATAAGAAAATTTAGACGAATGTGTGACATGACTATTTGATGCCCTGAAGAAGTCGGTAAAGTCGACAAAACGTTGGTGGATAAATAAAAAAGTCACACAAAAAACTTGTCCTTATTTTCTTAATTTAAACTTTCAAATTTTCAATTAAAACATCGATTAAAAATTTTATACTCATATTAGCCTATTCTTTGAATCTACAAGGGTATCACTGTAGACAAAAACTATTCAACCCTATATCTATATCACTAATGCTGAATACGGAGGAAAGTGTCTTTAGGTAATAATAATAATACAGATGTGTCTTATAGCCCCGAGTTCTGCACATGTTTTCTTATTTTGTTTGCTTTCCCCCTTCAACTTGAATTCTTCTTCGCTAAGCGTCCTTCCTTTTAATCTTCGAACACACTCGACTCTTGCTTGTAAATTCATTAGATTTTTTTTCTCTCTCCTTCACCTTCTGGAATTTTTTTCTGCTCTTACTGTTCCTTTTGTGGGAAGGAAGCTTCTTGGAGCTAATCCATGAAGAGGAGAGACGGCGACGCCATCCTACTTAAAATGTATTTTATCACTTGGATTAAATTTAACATTTCCTCTCTTTCTGACACAGGTTGATTAAATCACCAGCCATCATGTCCTGGCTGGCTTTTTGCACTCACTAATAATATAGGAAATCATGAGACAAGTTGAGAAAATTGCTACCCATACATCAATTCATTGATTTTATTTTATTTTAAAAGCAAAATAAAATTTTAAAGACGACATGTAGTGAAACTTTTCACTCCTTAGTGACGAAATCTCAGGCGCTATTTAATGGTAAAGTAAATGTATTATTCTTATGGTGGAATAGAATTATTTTTCCTAATAACGATCTGCTACCAGATGTCAAGTGGGGTAAATTCGTTTTTAAATCACATTTAATTATTGATTCTTCTTCTTCTTCTTCTTCTTCTTCAAGTGCTATTGTAATTTTCCTGGGAAAAATTTTCACAAGGTTGGTTTCCCATTGCCTTCCCCTGAAGGGATCAGGTTTTAGCCCAGGGTTGTTTAACCTTTTGGTCTACACAGGCCACATTTGCGAAATAAAATTGTTTAAGCCGCAGATATATACTAATTCTATTGATATTTGTTAATCAAAAAAGAAAGTTAATAATGTGGAATAATGATATTCACCATGACAAAGAGCAAAAATGTCATAGCATAATAATCTTTGAGTTCTTTTCCTTCAGGATATTGTTTTTAAATCAATTAGGACTTAAAAAATTTCAATTACTGAACTAATAAATACGACTATTTTAGTAAATGGAAATATGAGATAAAGGATAATTTTTAAATATTAGAAACTTCATTATTTTTTAACCATATGGTTGAGCTTATAATTTTGCTTTTAGTGAATTTAATTCTTGAAAATAGCTTCACTTACGTACCTATATGTAAATACATATTTCTAAAAGGGAAATAAATATTGTGAAGCCAGTAGTATTTGTTTCTGGGTAGATAATTTTAGTATAATTCTAATAAAGAGACATTTTTTAATTTTTCTTTCAATTCAATGTCTGATTGCAGTTCCATAAGAAAATCTACAGGCAAATTATTTATATCTAATAAAAATGTATTCAAAATATGCCAAAATTGTGTTGATTTTTTCGAAAATCTTGATATATTTTTTCACATTTAAAATTGAAATTATGCCTTTATTCTTAAAAAAATTTTTGGGGAGATTTTCCATTTATTTTTATTTTAGAAAGAGCCCCGTGTTTAATGATTAGATTTGGAATATTTGGTTTAAAAGGCATAAAAAAATATTTTTGAATTATTCTATTGAGATTTTAAAAAGAATGTAATAGCATAGACATAGATGAACAATTTATATTTAAGTTTATTAATAATTATTGGGGCAGCTTTAGTGTACCGAGTCTTAAAATAGTTTTTACTTTTTAACCGACTTCAAAAAAGGAGGAGGTTCTTTATTCGACTGATTTTTTTTTTTTTTTTTTGTTCCTATGTTACCTCATATCTCAGCTAATTGTGAACCGATTTTGAGATTTTTTTTTGCATTGGGTCCAGTCTAGCTTCCGATTGGTCCCATTTTTTAACCGACTTCAAAAAAGGAGGAGGTTCTCTATTCGACTGAATTTTTTTTGTGTGCCTATGTTACCTCATATCTCAGCCAATTGTGAACCGATTTTGAAAAAAATTTTTGCATTGGGTCCAGTCTAGCTTCCGATTGGTCCCATTTTTTTCATAGGTATTAGACCTTTTTTGTTAGGTTTGTTCATGCCTAACTTCTTTGTTTATGAACCGATTTCGATGATTCTTTTTTTATTGGAAAGGGGGTATCTTAGGGATGGTGAAATATTAATTTGGTCAAGTTCTGATGATATGATCACTATTAATAACATCACTAAAAAGAGAAAAATAAAAATAATTTTTAAGAAAAAAATAAAACCGACATCAAAAAATTAAATGCAAGAAATAAAATACACTAAAAGGTATAAAATAATTATTATCTATTTAGTTACAACTAAACGACGAAATATTAACATGAAATTACTTTTTGATGTCGGTACCAAACAAACTATACCTATAAGCGAGCATACCCTCCAAATGCATTGAAGTAAGATCCGTCGAGTGCGATTCATAAAATGTATCTGTTTGGCACCGACTTCAAAAAGTAATTTCATGTTAATATTTGGTTTAGTTTAGTTGTAACTAAATAAGATAAGAATTATTTTATACCTTTTAGTGTATTTTATTTGTTGCATTTAATTTTTTGATGTCGGTTTTATTTATTTCTTAAAAATTATTTTTATTTATTATTTAATGAGCGGGTGAGTGATTCTTTCATTAGAATCTGATGAATGAAAATAACTAATAAGAGCGCGGAAATAATCATCTCTCTTTCTTTAGAGCTAAGGTGTATTTGCAAGGGTTTCTGAAACATGCTTGGACTTGTAAGTGGATGCTACCTACAAGAATAGACCTGTTTCAGACTATTAGAGCTTAATTTCTTAATTTCTATTATTCTAGAAATGGCCTTTTGCACTCGGACTAAAAAGATGCTCGCTATAAAGACAGAGAATATTCAATTCTACTTCATTAAAATATAGAAAAATATCTACAAAAGAAATTATTTGTTGAGGCTTTAACTAGAAGTGTCTTGAAAAAGTTTTTATTTTTTCTTCTATTTTTTTAGTAATTTTAATCACGTTTCCATTTCCATTTTATTTTAGAAAGAAAAAAAATTATAAGGTCAAATTGTATCAGATATGTTTCCCAGTAAGTACATAAAAATCTTTAAGGAAGTCTATAATTTCATTTCGGACAGCTCTGTTATAGACGTTCAAATTTTTGTAGCGAGCCGGGCTTGATTAGAAGGCATGTTCTATAACCACTCAACTAACATTACTCCCTTATTAATTACCTACCATATATATAGTAAGTATATTGTGCTGTTCGGAAAATTCAGCATTTATCCATCTGCTCTTGATGGCAAAAAATAAATAAATAAATAAAAATGTTTCTTTGAATAATTCAAATGATATATACTATATATATATTAAAATTTAAATATTTATTTGAACATCTAAATAATATATATATAATAAAAACTTGTTGGTTTATACTGCTGTGGACTGAAGGCGTTACACTATCTCAGCAAAGGCAGCACTTAACAACACTAGACACGATAAACAACAACAAACGAAACCGAACAACAAAAGCAAGTCTCTTCTGACACTCAATGACACGTATCTCTCTATAAAAAATCTCCACGTAGATGGCTGCTCAAATCCTCTCGACTCTGAGTCTTCCCCGAGATACTAGGCTCCCTGAATCTAGCCGCGGGAAATATATTTTGCTTACAATATTATAATAATTTATTATATATTAGTTATAAATGATTAATTATTCTAAAAACATTATTTGAAAAGATGTCAAGGCCATTGTGATTTTCGCCAATAGGGTACATTTATTTATATTCCAGCTCTAAAATCCCAATGTCTTGACACGTTAAATGCCTTCATTCTTATAGTCTTATGACGTAGGTATTCGAATTAAGAAGGGCACAAAAATTCATTAGTCCAGAATCAAGTGAGCTCCCTTTAAACTTAATTTGAAATTTTTACGCTTGATTAAATACAATCCTTCGCAGTCAATGCGAACTCCTGATGGAGGAGCTCGTCGCCCGAAATATATATTGATTCATGCTCATAGTTATTATTTCTTTTATTTGTGATACCTCTTAGTAATATAATTTTAATTTTATTTTGCAGATATGTTCATAAACTTTTAATCGGCTCGTAAATTTAGCTGTTAATTTTGGATATGCGAATAGAAGAGGAAAATAAATTATAGTTTAAAAAAAACTATTGTACTTTTTAGTGCATTACTAACAAAAGCGTGTATTTTAGTTTTTTTAAACTATAATTTATTATTTTACTTTTAAGCTATTGCATAGCTTTTTATCGCGGGCTTTGAGCGCGGCGACCGAATGGAGAAATTTCGTAACGAAAATAACCTAACAATCCCAAGCGGCCAGCCGAAAGCCAGCGGAGTCGCCCGACTCTTGGCGGAGAGGCGGCTCGAGCGAGGGAGATGTCCCTCCCGCCGCCGCCCACCACTCCTACACGAGACTCGAGCTACTCGACTGACAGCCGACCGTCGGATTTAAGAGGTGGGGAGGGGGCTTTCAAAGGATCTCATTATGGAGGGGATTTTGAAATTAAAGGGGGTGGGATTCTTTTACAAAATTATAATTTATTAATTATCTTATTTTTTTACAATACATTTAAATTATAAAATACAATTAAACTATAATAGTAAATAATATAAATGAATAATAAATAATTTTCTGGAGACGAACAGTGGACAGCCGGTACATCTTTAAAAGAAAAAATATATTTTAAATTGCATTTTAAAGTAAAAAACGCGGAATATAGAATATATTTTTTTTTATTAACATTTATTTTAAATTTTTTTCAGACGGACATGAGACAACACCGTGGGATTATTATTATTATTTGTATTTCCCATGCATTATGCTATTCAAATAAATAGAATTATACAAAAATAATTATTAAGTTATAGCATAGCTTTTATCGCGGGCTTTGAGCGCGGCGACCGAATCAAGAAATTCCGTAACGAAAATAAACCTAACATCCCCCCACTCCGACCGGCACAGCGGTGCGGCGTTGAAAGCCGTGCATCGTCTAACGTCGTTTCAGTTCGGCAGACTTCGACACGGTGTTTGTGTGCGTGTGACTAGACGTATGCGTGTAGACTATACGAAGCTCGCACGGATCGAGACGAGCTGTTCCGAAATCGGACGAATACGTAAGCAGCTGTTTGTGAAAAAATATTATAATTGCATAAGTTGATAAAAAATGCTATGCAATAGCTTTACCGCGGCAGTCCCCGAGTGCCACACATCTATTTTACTTACTCTTAAAATGGGTACAATTCTAAGTGTACATCGCTAAACTAAAACTAAATTTGACAAGAGTCTAATATATTTTTCCCAAATTCACTCCCCCTTTTGTTATTTTTTGTATTCTTACCCTTTTGAGGCCCCACTGATGATGTAGGGTAAATTAGGGAGAGATGCCACACATTTTAAAAAACCATTATTCTAAAGCCCATGGTGAACATAACTATAAGTAAATAGTTGTTATGTTAACACAATACAATTTATTAAGTGTGTAATGGGTAATTATTAAATTAAAAACAGTATAATAATTAGAAAAAATTTATTTGTAAAACGTTTCTCTGTGGCGTCTCGCCCACAGGTGTCAGGGTGATGCCACACCTCTTTAAATTACAAATTACAATAGTAGTAAAAACATTGTTATTAAAAGTATTTAAGAACTAAAAATTTTTTTACGTATAAAAAAAGCTAAAAATATATATTTTGAACATAGAAAGTTCTTTAAAGATTGTAAACAAGATTTTGCCAAATGAAAACAATAATAATTGGACAATATTTAGTCTTTTTTTAGAAATTTTTCTATTTTGGCGACCACAATCGACACAAAATTCTTCAAAATAGTGCAGTCCTCAAGAAGCCATCTCTGGCATGTTGCACAACGCAACCAATCACATTTCTTGGAAGTTGAAGAGTAGTTTTCATCGCAGTGTGGCATTTCTCCCATTTAGTACGAGTGAGATGCCACACCCTCCCTCTTGCCGCGATTAGTAGCAAACAAACCAAAAACCGACTCATAACCTCACTAAAGGTTTCGTTGTTTACTATCTATTTGACTTTATTCGAATATTTAAAATATTAGCTCTTAATAAATTCATAAGTGAAGCTTAAGAAAAACTTTAGAGTGTGTAATGAGAGTCTTACTTTCGATTTTAGCTTGTAGTCAGTAAAATATTCTTCACAATCAGATAAAAACAGTTTTCCTATCAATATCAACGTCCAACTGATAAGGCAGACAAGCCTGCGCTAGGATCTAGCTGGTACTTTTTGAACTACAAGGGGTGCGGCATCTCTCCCGAGTGTGGCGTCTGTCCCGGATTTGGACCAAATATCCAAATTTCTCCCCCTCCCCTGGTTAATTTTTTCAGCTCGATTGTTTAAAATTATACCTGAATTACAGTTTCAAATCGATACAACAATTAGAAGTAGGATAAAATCGACATTCTAGATTGGGTTTACAACCAACTTCTTACAAGTGAAGCTAATATAATATATATTAACTTGTAATAACAAAGCCATTCAGCAAGTAGTAAAGAGGTGAATCAAGAAATTTTTAACTTAAATTAAAACGTATCTATTTCATTACATGTCCCTCTATATTTACTGGCGGCGGGCTTCTGCAGCTAGTAAAATATAAAAAAAATAAATCAATCATCAAAGAGGAAACAAATATCGTACAATATACATATGAAAATTATTATTTTCTCTGCTTTGATGTCTCTTGAAATAAAAAAAGCAAAATTGTCAAAAGAAAGATCGAGTCTCATCGTTGTGGGTAATATACATTTTGTTAGCTTTTCTTTTATTTTTTGTATCAAATATTCAAAAAGAATCTGGAAGAATTAATTTTTTCCTAAAGGAAAAAATTCAAAAATCGAAAAATTCTTTTTAGTATGTAAATCAAAATTAGATTTGAAAATAAAAAATTTACACTGTCCCACTTGACCAAACTACTTTTTATTTATATACTCGTATCTATTTCTCTTCTCTAAAAATATTCATTAAAAAAAATAACAGGAACTTGTTTTATTGGTTTAACTAGTGGCCTCATTTGAATAAAGATACAAGCATATTTTACCAGGAAAATAATTTTTTTGCATTAGTATTTGCTCGAAAACTAAACTCAATCTAGAACAGTATATTCATTCTCATTTATTATTTGAAATCTACTGACAAATATTTGGCAACAGATTCCCTGTTGACTGGTGTAATATAAGTTTTTACAATTCCTTAGAATTAATAGAAAAAAAATTAATTTAATCTTTAATCTAAAAAAATACAAAAATAAAAATCTCTAAATAATTAATATTAAAAACTCTTCTCCTTACTTTGATACTTTTTATTTAAAGACACTAATTTCAAGATTTAATAATTAATTGTTGGCGGCATCATAATTACACAATATTTTCTAAATATTCATTTTTTACTTAAAAATCTCAACAACGAATTTGTTCACAAAAACTTATTTTTCCATTTGTTTAAGTATTGGAAATGCAGGGGGTAGACAAATTATTATACTCAAATGATTTTTATCAAGTAAATTTATTTTATTCAAACTTTTCAAAAAATATAGTAGTAATTTAGTCTATAACTCTTTTGGACTGGCTTGGCAACTCGTCAGACCTCAACCCGATCGAAAATGTATGGGGGGCCTAACAAAAGAAATTTGCAAAGTTAAAATAATTACTAACAAAAGCGACTTGATAGAAATATTATTAAAGCATGGCACAATACACCTGCATTTCAAAAAATAGACAAAAATGCATTACCAGCATTGCCGAATCGCATACAAAATGTGATTGTTCGAAGGGTAGGATTCACTAAATATTGAAATTGTGTTTTGAATTGTATTTGTATTATTGAATTTGTATTGTCCTAAGCTAATAAATCTATAAAGATAACAATTGAAAAGATATTATAGTAAGCTAAATCCATAAAACATATAAAAGATATAAGTTTTCAAATGACTATAATAAATTGGTCTTCAAATTAGTATAATAATTTGGCCACCCACTGTAAATTGTTAACATAAATTTAGATAAAATATTATTCATTTAATGTCATCTTGTCATTAATTTTTTGTCGAAAAACTTTTAAAAACTAACTATTAACTTTGACCGTTGTAATTGAAAAATAACTGACATTTCCCCGTCTTGTTCTGCTAATACAAATTAATATGATTTGTTTATTTGTTTAGCGACTAGGAAGGGTCTACTTTAAGGTCAGAGGCCCTTGGAGAATAAGGGTAGGGGTCTTGTGAGATTAAGGTCACGTGGCCTGGTCGTTGTCGAAGAGGACAACATACGCAGCCCTATATCAACCCCTGGAATCTTGTTGTTCATTCCATCCGTTTCTAGTCGCGACTTTTGAGCTCACCCAAAAGTATTTAAGAAAATTAGCAAAGAGAGAAAGAACAAATTCTTTGTGGGCTGATCAAAGGAAAACGTCAACTGTTCATTAGTATGAGTAATTTAATGAGAAACAATAAAGTTTTTATTAGGTGAAAAAGTTTCTACAAATTGATGAAGCAAAAACATGCAATAAATTATTCAAACTTAGAAAATACTTCGTTATCCCAATGCAATTAATTTCCTTTTATCTGTGGGATAGAGATTAATAATCGTTAGTTTGTCCATTATTTGGCGATGTTCTGCTTATAATACCATTGTAGAGTTGCTCTGTTTCTAGCAAAGATAGAGGGACGCAACTCTCAGTATCTCTCTTAAGCAATTCCAAACGGATGCGAGAAACATGACTGGTATTGGGAAGACTGTGAACCTGTCAACAGATAGTGTCAGAAAGAATCTTGCACATTAACCGACGCACACGTTGGTTAACTTCGGCTATTCTTTGGGAACCGGTTCTTTTAACATGCAAAGGCCTTTTGCTTATTTTTTACTCTAACACAATTGCTTTATATTTTACTAAACGATTACCCTGAAACGAAATGTTACGGAAAAAACAAACATAAAAATAAAACATAATTTGTCAATGCCATCTGTTATTATTTTAATCAGATTTTATCTCAATTTTAAACAATATAATTTAGCGAATTTCTTCTTATCAAATTCAAAAGATTGCGCAATAGTTTCTTTTAATTAAGTACGAGGGGCAGTAGATAATATTTAAATCAGTTACATCTTGGGTGAGTGATCTTTAGTCTCTTGGATTTTTCAACACACTTTTTTTTTGGTTTTTTTGGCCTTTCTAGCCATAAGCCAATTTAGGATACTATTTATTTTATTAAATTTGTCCCTACCCCGGGTGTTAGATTTTAGCCGGATGCCTCGAGTCGGATTCGAACCCGGGACCCCACTTGGTTAGCAGGATGACACGCTACCATCTAGCCTACCCGACCCCCTTCAAATAAAAAAAACTGTGATGACGCCTTGGGTTTGCGTAATAGTGAATTGATATATCAATTAGGTTGCATAACTTCACGGGGTTCCTATCTCATCCTCACTTGAATATATAATATGTACCAATATCATTAGAAAATAAAGAAAAGACTATAAATTCTAAATCTTTTTCTGATCGATATTATTTAAATTTAGTACACTCTCTTTAATTTGTTGCTTTTAAATTATAACATAATCTATTTTAAGATGAAAAACCATTTTACTTTTCTCTTCAACTTTTAACGAATTCAAATTTTTAGTTGTAGAATAAGGTAATGAATTAAAATATGTTTTGACCACAATAGACAATGAACTCTTGCAGTGGATGGAAGGAGTTAATCAGCCAAAGTAGAATGCACCAGTACAATAAAACTCACAGAGTAAGAAGAGTGGGCCTAAATTTTATTGAACCATCTTCAGTTATTGGGAATTATACACATATTACGATACGAAAATGTGGTTGAATCTAGTTTTATCAACAATAAGAATTTTAGTTTAATGTAGTTTATGTCGTGCTTGAGGCTAAGGTTCAGAGATGACCAACAAAAAAAAACTCTTTGTTTAATTGATTATATTTTTAGTGATAATCTTAGGACTACATTTCCCTATGTTGATGATGTTAATGATTTTGGAACAACTGAGAAAGAAATTATGTTAAGTGTACATATATGTATGTGACTTTCATTTTCCATCTCTCTTGTTTTGAAATAAAATTTTTAGTTTTCCAATCGATTCAAATGTTTTTGTAACTCGCCTATTCCCTCCTTTCTTTTAATTTATTAAAACTTGAACATATTACTGAATATTTAATATTTGAAAAATATACATAAATAATAATAAAAAATCAAATTTGAAATTGAATGTATTTTGAAGAACTTATGATCTTGAGTTGATTACAACTTTTTTTTAAATCAAAATCTTTAGAGCCATTTTTGAGAGATTCCGAAAACCTTAAAAAGTAGTAGAATAAAATATACTATCCCTTTTTTGCATTTTAGTCATAATCTCTAAATTAAAGAATTTATAATAACTTTAACGTACACACACAAACATACAAAAACAGTTATATATTTTCCATAAATCTTTTTTTTTGAACTCCGTGGACCTGAACTCTAATAAATAATCTCAGTTTCAAATTTGTCGCGCTGATTTGATACTTTGTGTTTGTACTCATTATTAAATGAGACGTTTTGGTTAAAACTTTGATTGATCATTTTTAATGAGATATTCTTCTGACCATGGACAACACTTGGATACATAATTCTGGATTTTTTTCCAGAACTTTGGAAGTAATTACATGAATTAAACTAGGACCAGGTATTGACTCGTGATTTCGCATGAGAATATTTGATTAAAATTGTCTAATCTTGGAGGTTTCAATCGATTCAAATTTTTTCCTGAAAAATAAATTTTTTCTAACTTATATAAAAAACATAGGTTTGTATTTATAGTAATTAATGGAAATGAAAAGTGAACGAATTTTTTTATCTATTATTATTAAATTAGGATTTTTAGTGCGGATTGGTAGTTAGCGTCTCAGAGATGGTATAGTCTATAGTACATTATATATTATTATTATTATTATCCGTGTTATGCATTTTCTCAGCTTGCGCTGGAAAAATTTCACATATCCATTTCTATTATTATTATACCAGTATATATTTTTGGTGAGTTCTATTCTTTTGATCATACAATCTGCAAAACTTCAGGCCTCCATTGCTGATCCATAAGCACGATCTCCCGGGAGCACAGTAGGCATCCCAGACCGATATCTTTGCGACCAATCATAAAGGACAGCGAATAAACTGCCATCTAAAGATTGTAAAAGAACATCTTACTCTTCGGCTTTCTTCATTTATATATTTATAAGAACGGGAGAGAGAAGAAGATTGTCTCGGGAATGATCTAAGTAAAGAAGAGACAGAATTTTGATAAATAGTATTTTAGAGCTCAAATAAAAATTGGATAAATATAAATATATGAGATAAGCTCTTCGTTAAAACATTTACCAAAATAAATAAATCATTAACTAAAATAAACTATATAAGAAAAATAATAGGTACCAATAAGGAACCTGTAAAGAAGTATCTAATAGATATAATAAATAAATAATAAACAAAATAAATTTTATTCCATATAGTTATTAAAAAACCTTATTAGAATATTAAATAATGGTTAAATTAAATTTAAAAGCCGGATCAGATATCAAAACCCGAAAAAATTCTCAAAATTTTCTTGTCTTTTATTAATAGATTTTCGATAATTTTTTTCTAATATTGATATTTAGAAAACTGTTGTTTGAATTTTAGAAGAGAATTCTTAGGGTGCAAATTTGAAGTACCTTTGGTAATCAGCTGTTCTGCTATATTTATAACTAAATTAAATAAAAATACTTCCAAACGATGCGAGATATATAGAGTCACAAGTTGAGATCAGATGTAGGATGTAGGATTCTGTTACAATTAAACCAATAACCAAGATAAGAACAATTTTTTATTTATAAAAAATGCCTTCTGTCAAAAACTGATATCCTACATCCAGTGGCGGATTAAGACAATAGAAAGCCCTAGGCGCAAAAAAAATTAGGCCCCGGATAACAAAAATGTCTTTGGAAATTAATTAATAGGTATTATAAATATAAAACGTAATTTTAATTACTTCATGTAATTTATTAATCTTATTTTCATGTTTCAACAATTTATAACACTAGATATTATAATATAATAATTATTAACATTATAATTATATGTGTATTTTTCTAGATTTTTCTTTAGCGAATTTCTCAATAATAAGCTCGCAATTCAAACTATTTAATTAGTTCGTCTTCAATATAAATAGTAGATAAATAATTTAACCTATTTTCAGAAATTTTGTTCCTAACGTAGTTTTTTAATATTTGTAAAGCAGAAAAAGAAAGCTCCCCTGAAGCATTCGATATTGACAATGTCATCAAAATTTTTAAAATAATTTCGACGTTAGGGAATGTTGCTTTTAAATGCAAAGCCTTTGGATATATTTGAGAAATATTCAACTTTTCGTCTTCGTTTCGAGTTATAAAGCCAAGTTTTAGGAAAATAAATTCAAGTAAAAATGTGAAATTAATAAATATAGATGGATATGTGAAATGAAAAACATACGTTTTAATTGAAGTTACTAATATATTCTCGACTCATTTAATAAATTGATGATGTTGATTATTATTGACATTAGATCTCACTCCTTTTTTTGGCAAACGGTTTTTATTAAACGAACTTGGCCTTTTTTTACACAAGTGTTTTTGTTGAGATATAATGTTACAGGAAACATTAAAATAATGTTTGAATTTCATAAGTATATTGATAAATTTTTTATAAAAATAAAATGAAATTTTATATCACGATCAAAATTCATATGATAATCAATTTTGGGGGCCCCATATTCGATGGGGCCCTAGGCGCGCCTAGTGGCACTAGATACAGGACATTCAATTAGGAAGTGATCCACTATGACCCCAAGGATGCAAATAGAGGGTTAAAGATCTACTTTTCGAATTATGGGAAATTCGATTTTTTTTCTCTTAGTTTTCTGCATTTTTAGACCGGAAATTCTAAAGCTTCTAAGACCGAAATCTAATCAGTTCTCTCTTTTTGAAATCTAAACATTTTGGCATCAGAACGAACTTTTTAAGACTCTTTTCTTTGAAGTTATAATCTATAGATGCATAGACAAAAAGATAATGTTTGAAAATGATTTTTCTCCAGTTTTAAGATTTTTCTAAATACACTAATTAAAGAAATCGATTGAGATTTTGGCCTGTCTAATAGGAAGGAAAGCGTACCGAGTAAATGGACGATTTCATATTGAAGCTGGACAGCTCTGGACAGAAATGAGTATATATCAAATTAAAGAAAGAAATCGAAATCTAATTAATTCCTCTGTACTTCATGTCTAGTCAAAACCACAACCACTCCATTTCACGATGAATGAGTAGCCAGCGCCAAGCGCCAAGAGCACTTTTTAAGCTTATTAATCTTAAATCAATTTTCTCATTGTCACAAACTGAATATAAATTAATGCGAAGCAGTTCAATAAACTTTAACATTTTAGCATTAATTAATTTAGAATTTGGTTGTTAACATGTGAACAATAACCATCCCATTCACCACTCGAGATGAGCGGCATACAAAATGATACTTGACAATTTGTCAGAAACACACTCATATTCATTCATTATTGGCTATTGACTCATTGTAAATGACCGTTCGAGTGATTGGATTTTCCATAAATTTCCCCACAGCCAATAAAGTTTGTCAATTCAAATACAGAACCGCAACGCTTAATAGGAATTCTTTATGAATTCTCTGGAAGGCAGCCAAGCTCAGAGTTTTTAACCCGATACTGTATTTAAAAAACAATTTTTGTTTTAAACTCAAAATAAATATTCATTAAATAAAAACTAAATGAAAATATTAAAATTCTAACCACGACGTTTCTTTTCTAAATTGGAATCCATCCACTAGGATAATTCTCAAAATATACAGATTTAATATAATATAATTTAATATAATGTGATATTTGTCACAAATGTTATTTTGTTATTTGTTCACCCCTTAAAGGCAAATAATTATTGTGTTTTTTCTTAGACAGCTTGATTTTCTTCAGGTTATGCTGAAATTATATATATAATAGCTCAGATTAATTTGCAGCAACGCTAACGTAATTATGCCGTCGGTATATTTGCGGCAAATTTGATATATAATTGTAATTTGAACTCGAATTTTGAAATGAGAAACTCCAATTGATTTTAAATTAAGAAACATTAAATATATTGATAATTATTCCTCCCCCTCACCACTCAAAAATTAAATATTCAATTCGCTTTTCTTTGCGCACAGAAGAAGAAATTAATCACATCTTATTTGATTTATATTTTATATATTATTTGTTTATTTTTTAATAATTGCCACTTTTTTATAATTTTTTAAAAATCTAAATTTTGTTATTCTTATTTTTTGATTTTTACAAAATTGTACTACTTAAGACACGCATGCCCATGTGAGTTTCTCATGGCAATACTGGAGCAGCCTGTCATACAAACAACACCTGATCTCTTTTAAATATTTGGAGCCTTATATCGATTATCGATCCCAAATTTAAAAAAAATGATAAAATATAATTCTCCTCCTCACACGATCTCATTTATTTAAATAAATCTATTTCCACACAAAAAATATCACAATGCTGTAGATTAGAGAAAAAAAAATACTTCCAGATTCATATCTAGAGCCTCATTTCTGTAGCTGTGTCAGGACGAAAATGAGGCGAAACTTTTAAGAGACTATATATTTTCGGGAGTTTACAGGTATACATTTTGATTGTGGTTTTTTAAGAGGAATAACATTTTTGGACCGAGACGCTGTCGGCCAGGGCACCAGCCCGGAGGGCCGAGCTTCGAGGGCGTGCCGAAGGCACTCACGAAAAGCTCGTTTATAATAGTAATACTAACTAAATATTCAAATATTTTAAACCCAATAATAAGTTTAGCAACATATCGTTGCTACTTTATTTCTTCAGAATTTTAACTTATAATCTAATTTTTCTGATATTTTTGTAATGAATCATTTTTACTCTTAACAACGGCCTACCTATCTACATTTGAATATTCCATCAAAACCGAGTTTTTATTTTTTAAAAAATGAGTACCTAAGCTTATTGATAGTCTTAATACTAATATTAATAATGTAGGGATATTATTATAGATCTAAATTACTCGATACACCCGGGAGGCAGGCGAGTCTTAAAGTTTTCACTTTTTTCACATTTTATTTAATAAGTTTAATACAATTTTGGTGGTTGAATAATTTATTAGAAATTTTTCTGCTGCACTGCACTGTTAAATCTATTTATTAAAAGACTAAAAAATATACACAACACAAATAAATACATGATGGTTCAATCACTTCATCTGTGATCGTTTTAAATCGTGATCTACCACGGCGACCTATTTTTAATCATGTAAAATGTGGTTTATTTCAAAAAGTTTAAATAAATTATTTAAGTTTTTATTTGGCTTTAAATTATAGCTGGGCTGTGAATAGTATAATATTTAACTTAACTAATCTACGTGTGAATTTGATCAAAAAATGTTACCAATCTGATAATTTGACTCCAAAGCTAATTTGAGATTCAACTAAATTTTAATGGAGATTGACAAACCGGCTCTTAATGTTTTAAAAACAAATATTTAATCGCTTTTAAAGTGAAAATGAATTTAACAAACTAACTGTCTTCAACATCGAAAACGTCGTGACTAGAAAGAGAGCAAACATAATCATTCGAAATTATCGGTGTAAATTTCCGGAAAGCAGGATTTTATGCCCACATATTGTCTCATTTGGTTACAAAAGAGAGTGAAATGAGCAAAAAAAAAATGGTTCATTGCGGCTGGGGATTTTCAATGGGTAGTTAAGTGCGAAGGCGAAAAAATAGGATCAAGCGAGCAAAGATAACTATTTGCACATTTTTTTCAATAAATAACATGAATTGCAATCCCAAATAAAGCCCACATTGCTACCGTATTGTTCCGTCGACGAGCTTCTACAAAGGTTTATTACTCATAAAACGCTTTAAATGTTCGTTTATAGATAACGACTTAAGTGTAAAGTTATCATCTACAAAGACGAGATAGAATGAGGGAAAATGCCTCTAAAGAGACGACCTATCTAAATTCTAAAGCATAGAATAACCTTTTGAAAATGTAATAAGTTTTGAGAACGAATTCAATTTTTTTCTGAGTAAATTTAAATGTTTGTCATGGACAACCAAATCCTGAATTACTCAATGCGAGTTTTATCCAAGTTGACTTTAGCCAAATAGATAAACTAAACTAAATTTCCCTGCAAATCTTTCTGCAGATTTTAATTTTTTTTTATTTTATGTAAATTCACTTCAGTGAAAACTTGCATGAAATATGAAATTGTTATTCTGGCTTAACAAAATGCTCCTAGAATATTTTTTTGAGATAACCTTTTTGAGATTCGGTACGATCTAGAAAAGCATTATAGTAATAAATAATATATTCAATTATAATTTGTTTATTTATGTCTATATACCATATTATTATTATGATATTTCGTTGAAATATCAATAAAACCATTAAAATATTTTCTGCATTTTTGACTTGGAAGTTCTCAACCCAGAGAGTCTAAAATCTAATCAATTCTCCGCATTGAAATACAAACACTTTGGCACAAGATAAAACTTTCTAAGAATTTACGTTCTTGAGTTATCATGGGTATCGGAATCTAGACAAACACACAGACAGAAAAGAAACATGATTGAAAATGATTTTATTCATGTTTGAGACATTTCTAAATACACTGAACAAAAAAAATGAGTAAAGTCAAGACTAGAGCCGTTTGGCAGGCAGGCTTCTCCTGTCTCCCGGGGTTCTCAACTAGAGTCCTTTAATCTAAATATAATACTTATATTTATATCATTTTATATTAAATTAAATATATGTGGAGCATTTCATTTATCTCACTAGAGCTTCTATTGCTAAGCTCATAAAAGTTTATTTTCATTTTGTAAGTGAGAGAATGAATTAATTACAAAAAAGTGGGTTTTGTGGTCCCCAGAGCCCAAAAAATGACCAAAAATTTCATTGGTCGGTGCGTATGTGCGTGCATACCCCATTAGTAGAGACAGTAATTTTATGCAGTAAAAATTGCCAAAATATGCGTTTAAAATATGCAGTTAAAAAGACTGAAATATGAAACTAAAGTGCAGAATACGTTGAAATATGCAAATACATGCAGTAAAAATTGTCAAAATGAATTTTTTTATGTACTAAAAAATTAAAATTGAAGACAAAGAGACTATATATTTGAAGGAATGCTATGAAAGGAATAAAATGATAATGTGAGCTATAGACACCAAGTGTCAAATATGTACTTTTAATGAGTAAAAAATTTCACAAAATTCTCATTATATTTAATATATTAAAAAATCTTTAAACTCAAAGAAATATTAGGTGCACTTGAATAAAATCAACATAATAAATATAATAATGTTTCAAAAAATGTGATCGAAAAAATATGGGGGGGGGGGGAGTTTTATTTCACAGACACGATTGTATTGTATTGCTTTTATTTTTTTTAAATTAACAAGATTTTCTTATTGACGTACAAATAATAAACTAATAAAATAATGCAAATATTTGTCCGGCTATATTCTGATCACTACACTATTTTATATACATTTTCACACATACATAAGAACACACAATGGCAAAAATGGGCTATGGTTACCAAAGGCCATTAGAAAAAATAATAATAAAGAAATAATTAACATAGGATCCCAAAAATAATTCAAATTTGATTATAATTGTGAATAATTTATGTTTACAAGTATTTTTCTAAATTCTCTTCAAGTTATTATGTCTACGGTCACTTAGAATTGATTTATACGATGAAAATGATCGCTCCACATCCCCAGATGTAATGGGGGCAAATTTAAAGGAACTTTCTATATATAATTCTTCATTTTTTTCATGCTTTCTCCGAAAATTTACTTTTAAAAAATCTATATTTGTTGCGAAATAGGCAATATATTTGACGACAAATCCTTCAAATATGCAATTTTATGCAATATTACTCAAATATGGAAAAATATGCAGTATAAAATTTAACTCTCAGTATCTTAGATGCATGATTCGATATGATAATTGATCCCCTGGGTCGTATATGGCGGCAAATAAAATATACAATTCTATAGGAATCTGGTCTCTACCCATGAGTTTTTCTTTAGTAAATCGTAGAGCAAGGAAATTCAAAAATTAAGCTAGATATGAGCTACAAGGTGCACTTGATCAAGCCTTTGGTTAAAATCGGGCAACCAGAAGTATACCCTTACTTGAAATATTTTTGGTTTTTTGCAATTTATATAATTTATTATAATTTATTTATTTATTTTAATTATTGTCCTTTAAAGTATCATAAGTTCTCGAACGAGTTCATTACGATTTTATTTCGATTGAAATTAAAGGAGGGTGGTTAGTTAGCACATAGCAAGCAATCCGCTGACTTACAACTCCACTTCGCGGTCTAATTGGAGAAGTTCCAAACCACTTCATTAGGCAATATGTATATCTCATGATTTCTTGGGATTGGGGAGACTCTCTCTCCCTGCCTACCTCTTTTCGACTCTTACAAACTTCAATCCTTCAAGACCCTAGTGAAGAGAGACCTTCGTCTTGACCCTTTCATTTGATCGCTTTCTTATTTTCCCTTCGATAATCCAAAGGGTGCTGCAACTTATCGGTGGACATACATTAAAAAATCTAATCAAGTATAGGCAAAAAAAAAACAATTGGAAATATTGAATGAATCGAATAATTTGGTATGCAACTAGCATACCGAGTAATATGTGTTATTATATTATGCCCCTAAATAATTTCCAAAATGTCTACTATATAAACAAAGTGATATTCCATAAAATATATTTCTACTTTCCAATTTTCTAAAGAATTTACAAAGAAATTCCGAGCATCATTTATCTTATCATTCATTTACATTTATAGGTTTCTACCAAATTTCTAAAAGTGTAATTTACTTCACTAGTAAAAGGAAGATTAGGCAACGAAACTTGTTAAAAAACAAACAAAAAACATGGTTTGCCCTAAAAAATAAATTGAAATCGAAGCAGCACGGGCAAAATTAGGCTGATGAAAATACGAATCTATTCATGACTTTTATTGTCAGTCATTCTATCAGAGTAATGAGGAAGTAGAAATATTGGCTTGCTTTCGAAGTTTAACGAGAATCAATGGCCTTTACATTAATTTTTTTTTTGTTATTTTCAAACAACTAGACTTCTCTCTCTTTTAGAAACGAAAACATTCTTTCTTAGTTTAATAGTAAAAAAAAATAAAATAAAATAAAAATATATTAAAATGAATAGATTTCAGAAAAGCGAATACTAGTAGTATGATTTATTTTTTTTAATTCTTTTTTTTTCCTGGACAACACATCTCATTTTTATTTATTTATTTATTAAACAATGCTCTGAGGCAGTTATGGTTCATATAGGTAATACAAAAAATCATTTGATACAATATACTGAGAAATAATGTAAGTACAGCAGCAGATACAAAAATAATATGATACAATGCATTAAGCTACATAGGCACAACAGACCAACATGATATGGCATATCGTCGCCTTAGAGTGTAAACCTGCTAAATCCATTTTTTTATCTTATATGACATATTAATACCGTTCGAAAGAAAAAGAAATGCAGCATCGTCCAAATAAAACTGCTACTTAAAATTACGATCCTAAGTTGTGGAAAAAAAAAATGTGAAAAATAGTTTCTTTTTTAAACAACAATATTAAATTTTGTTTGTTTTTTCTGTGCCCTGTAAAATGTCCTTGTTGTAAGTTAGCAGGTTTACACTCTAAGGCGACGATATGTAAGTACAAGATTTTGATTAACACTTTTCATTTCGAAGGGGAATCCCGTACCAGCACGGACAGGCGAATCGACATTATTATACTTTTTAAATAACAGATAATTCCAAAATTCCAACATTCTATAAATTCTAGTTAAAAAGTAGTTAGTAAACCCAAGAATCTATAGTTTTTTATGTGATCAAAGAAAACAGTTGAAAATTATTATATGTTTATAGAAAATTTTCATGAATAAATTAGAATTCCCGATGACATTGGAATAAGAAAAATCACCATTTTCAAAATATATAGTACAAAATTCTAGGTAGTGTACAATACTTTATTTAAATAATAAATATATTTGAAAGTTTATAATAGGAAAATAAGGACAAGTTTTTATGTGTGTTTTTTTTATTTATCAGCCAACGATTCGTCAACTTTGCCGACTTCTTCAGGGCTTCAAATAGTCATGCCACACATTCGTATACATTTTCTTTTTATCTTCATTACCATTGAAGACCATCAAAAACACAAATTTCAAAAAAATTTGGCACATTCACATAAACAATTTTCCCTTCTATTTTTTATTTAATAATTACAATATACTTACGAAACAAAAATATATAGAATGAGGCAACACTGTTTTTTACTTTAGCATGCAGGGTATGGTCAAGTATTGTAATCGTGCATGAAAAAAGTGGTTTTTTCCTTCTTTTTTTTCGAAATATCTCAAAAACGGCTGAAACTATTTTGATTAAAAAAATTGAGCGAAACCATGGCATTTGGCTCTACAAAAAAGCCATAATAAGTGAACATTGAAAAAAATTATATTTTTCGAGATAAAATTGTTTTGTCAAAATGTCTGTTAGTTAGTCTGGTTGTCTGGTTGTCTGTCCGTTAGTCTGTGCGTTACCAAATTTTTGTGGACGAGCTAGCTCAAAAACTAGTGTGAATATAAAAACCAAATTTCACACGTAGTTTTGGTCCATTGATATTAAGAGCTAATTAGATTTTGGTGCATATCGACCCAAAATTAAGGAGGGTGGAGGGGGGGGGGTGTTAAAAATTAAAAATCTACTCCATTTGAGCAAATTCAACCAAATTTTGTATACATAATCAGTGGGACCCCAGAAGTATAAAAATGCAAAAACTAACCCCCCTAAATGATTATAAATAATTTTAGGGCCCAGGTTGTATGGTAAAGTCAAGTAGATGGCCACATCAGAACACGTCAGCTTTTTTAAAAAATAGAAAGAATCCCCTCTTTTATTCATATTTACATTCAGAAATTTCAAATTTGTATTTCTGTTTTGTCTATTGTAATATTAATATAAATAATAGAAGGAAAATTGTTTATGTGAATGTGCCAAATAATTTTTGAAATTTGTATTTCTGATGGTCTTTAATAGTAACGAATGTGTGGCATGACTATTTGAAGCCCTGAAGAAGTCGGCAAAGTCGACGAAACGTTGGCTAATAAATAAAAAATTCACACATTAAAATTTGTCCTTATTTTCCTATTATAAACTTTCAAATTAATACAATTTATGGACGGAAATGATAATAATAAACATATACTTTCTTTTCAAAGATACCAATTTTGATTATACCTAACATTTATTTATTTTAGCCATTAGGACAGTTAATATGATTTATTAATTACTTGTATCTAGATATGATTTTGTTTTAAAATCTAGTTTGGTCGGATTGTTTAGAAGAACTACAGCTTGTAATTAAATAAGCTGACGTGTTCTGATGTGGCCATCCACTTGACTTTACCATACAACCTGGCCCATAAAATCATTTATAATCATGTAGGGGGGTTGAGGTTAGTTTTTGCATTTTTATACTTCTGGGGTCCCACTGATTATGTATACAAAATTTGGTTGAGTTTGGTAAATGTCTAAGATTTTCATTTTTTGACCCCCCCCATTTTGGGCAATTAGTTTTTGCATTTTTATACTTCTGGGGGTCCACTGATTATGTATACAAAATTTGGTTGAATTTGCTCAAACGGCCTAGATTTTAAAATTTTAACCCCCCTCTACCCCCTTAATTTTGGGTCGATGTGCACCAAAATCTAATCAGCTCTTAATCTCAATGGACCAAAACTACGTGTGAAATTTGGTTTCGATATTCACACTAGTTTTTGAGCTAGCTCGTCCACAAAAATTGTTAACACACGGACTAACTAACAGACATTTTGACAAAACAATTATTATCTCAAAAAATATAATTTTTTCGATGTTCACTTATTAGAGCTTTTTTGTAGAGCGAATTGCCATGGTTTCGCTCAATTTTTTTAATCAAAATAGTTTCAGCAGTTTTTGAGATATTTTCAAAAAAAGAAGGAAAAAAACCACTTTTTTCATGCACGATAACAATTTACCTGTATGGTAAAGTAAAAAACTCAATCGGACAAGAATCTAAAATGATGGAAAATCGCTTGAAAAAGACATCCCCAGGCTAAAGTCGATTTGAATAAAGTTTTAAAAATAAATTGAAAACTTTTAACTATCCTATCGATTTCATGTTAGTAATAATAATAAATATATCAATCAATTCTTTTAGGTATAAATTTTAATTTCGTATTCTTTCTATAACAATTTCAAATTTAAAAGGCAACCGTAATTCTTTTAAATCAATTGAGTATTTTAACAATTTTAAATAGTAATTATTATCATCGAATAGGGACATTTTGTCCCTAACCATAAATGTTTTATATAAAATATATTATATTTAGTTACGTTATATAGTATGTATTTTAGTTAACTTTATAGAGCAGAAGAAAATACATTTAGGAATTTTTACACATTTACATAAAATATTTTTAATTGTTCCACAAGTAATATATTATAAATCATGGTCATTATCTCTCTGTTATGATGTTTAATTGAGTAAATTGCGTTTCTTAATACTAAAGGGAATATATAGTTCAAATTCAAAGAGATAATGAATAGCAGAGTCAACATTTTCTCTCTTAAGCCTAAACTTTTACGACACAAGTGTCATTGAAATAATGGTTTAATCTATAAATCAGGTTCCATGTTTTCGGGAAAATTGTAGTATTCAAACATCGCAAATTGATATTTCGAAGAATGGCTCTTCTTTAAGAGAAAGTCAGCCAGCAAAATAAACCTAGCTCTTGGAATAGGCAATAAGATTTATAGCCACATTTCATCGACTGATGTCAACAAAGAAATTTTGAAAAATATAAATCTTTTAAACTATTAATTAACATACGATAAATTTTATATAAAATTAAATATCTTCTGTTAAAATTGAGTGTGTGTTTATAGAAATTTAAATTAAAACAAACATTAATTATTAAGTGGGAGATAAATTTAACCAAATTTATCGCGCGGAGAATTTACCATTGCTTGAAGCCCTTAAAAAACTTAGTAAATTGGATTGTATCTAACTTTCTGAGATTTGGCTCGTGATCCCGGCTTCTTTCCTTCTACTCTGTTCTTTTCACGATGGAGGGGCCATCCCATACAGGCCTTTAGGGGATTCACCTTCTGGTGTATCTCCTTCTCACATCAATATCATTAAAAAAAACAAACAAACAACTTTTTCAAGACTCGGAATACTCTTTGAGCAAATTTATTGAAAAGGCAATTTTAAATCAATGAACGGTTATTTTAGTTACAAAGTTAAACCTTGGGACAGAGATGAGGTTTGTTAGTATAAGCTTGTTGATCAAATTTCAAAGCAAAGAAAATTTTGAAAAATTTAATAAACTTTTTAAAATTTAAAATATAAGATACTAGGTAGGTTTCACAATAAAAATAATTTTTAAGAAAAAAATAAAAACCGACTTCAAAAAATTAAATGCAACAAATAAAATACACTAAAAGGTATAAAATAATTATTACACTAAAAGGTATAAAATAATTATTACACTAAAAGGTATAAAATAATTATTATCTTATTTAGTTACAACTAAACTACGAAATATTAATATGAAATTACTTTTTGAAGTCGGTGCCAAAAAAACTATATCGATAATCGAGCGTACCCACCAAACGTACTAAGTAAGATCAGTCGAGTGCGATTCATAAAAGGTATATGTTTGGCACCAACTTCAAAAAGTAATTTCATGTTAATATTTCGTAGTTTAGTTGTAACTAAATAAGATAATAATTATTTTATACCTTTTAGTGTATTTTATTTGTTGCATTTAATTTTTTGAAGTCGGTTTTTATTTTTTTCTTAAAAATTATTTTTATTTTCATTGGTATATTTGTTTAGGCATAACTTCTTTGTTTATGAACCGATTTAATGATTTTTTTTTTTTTTTTTTTTTTTGTGCCTATGTTACCTCATATCTCCGCCAATTCTCAACCGATTTTGAAAATTTTTTTTGCATTGGGTCCAGTCTAGCTTCCGATTGGTCCCATTTTTTTTCGTATTTTTTTCATAGGTATTAGACCTTTTTTATTAGGTTTGTTTAGACCTAACCTCTTTGTTTATGAACCGATTTCGATGGTTCTATTTTTATCCGATAGGGGGTGTCTTAGGGATGGTGTCATATTAATTTGGTCAAGTTCTGATGATATGATCACTATTAATAACATCACTAAAAAGAGAAAAATAAAAATAATTTTTAAGAAAAAATAAAAACCGACTTCAAAAAATTAAATGCAACAAATAAAATACACTAAAAGGTATAAAATAATTATTATCTTATTTAGTTACAACTAAACGACGAAATATTAACATGAAATTACTTTTTGAAGTTGGTGCCAAACATATACCTTTTATGAATCGCACTCGACGGATCTTACTTAGTACGTTTGGAGGGTATGCTCGCTTATAGGTATAGTTAGTTTGGCACCGACTTCAAAAAGTAATTTCATGTTAATATTTCGTCGTTTAGTTGTAACTAAATAAGATAATAATTATTTTATACCTTTTAGTGTATTTTATTTGTTGCATTTAATTTTTTGAAGTCGGTTTTTATTTTTTTCTTAAAAATTATTTTTATTGTTCTCTTTTTAGTGATGTTATTAATAGTGATGATATCAGAACTTGACCAAATTAATATGACTCCATCCCTAAGACACCCCCTTTCGGATAAAAAAAGAACCATCGAAATCGGTTTATAAACAAAGAGGTTAGGTCTAAACAAACCTAATAAAAAAGGTCTAATACCTATGAAAAAAAACGAAAAAATGGGACCAATCGGAAGCTTGACTGGACCCAATGCAAAAAAAAATTTCAAAATCGGTTGACAATTGGCGGAGATATGAGGTAACATAGGCACAAAAAAAAAAAAAAAAAAAAAAATTCAATCGAATAGAGAACCTCCTCCTTTTTTGAAGTCGATTAAAAAGACAATATGGTTATTTAGCACGAGTCTATATATATTTCGGGATATGAGCCCATCTTCACGAGTTAACAGAGGTGAACTAAATTTTAAAAAGTTTCTTAAATTTTTCAAAATTGTCTTTACTTTATTTAAAATGTTTCACTAAGAACCCACACCATTCTCCTTGAACAAAAAAAAGGTCAAATTTCAGTATATTATTTAGATAGGTCTCCATTTAACAATTTTTCTTTCTGATTTTTGCATTTGTGAACTTTGATTTTGATTTGTAAATATTTTGCAATTAGAACATACTTTCTACAACTCTTCCTTCTTGAATTATCATGAATTACGTAGAAATTTACTCTATTTTATTTTAGCAAGTCTGAAATAAATCGGAGAAAAAAATGAAAATTTTTTTAAGACTTGGTATGATCCCCGCAAATTTTGATTATTTGTCACTTTATTGTCACTAAACGGTTTCAGCTAGAAGCCTGGCATAAAAGTGCAGTTTTTTATAGTTAAGCTTTCTACCGAATTTCAAGTCATAGCTTCTACAACTGTTTGATACCGCTCTCTCTCTCTCCATATAATATTTTTTTTTGTACCGGGAGTTCTGCAACTGGTATGACCAAAGTCTAAGCCAGGGCTTTCCAACCCGTGGCCCGTGTGCCACATGCGGCCCAGCACTGCAATGAGTGTAGCCAAACATAAAATCATAAACTTCCATAAAACATTAAGATTTATATGTAGAGATATATTTATCCCCTTTTTCGAAATATGAATGTAACATTTGTACAATATGTGAAGCTTTTTTCAAGAATAACATTCACTAAAAGCAAAATTATACGGTCATAACCTCATAAGATATAAAAAATAATGAAGTTTCGAATATTTAATAATTATTATTTTTCTAATATTATCATTTTCTAAAATATTTATTATTTCAGTAATTTATATGCTACGACACTAACCAAGTCTATAGTTATATCCGAGGTTATATCGTTCTAGTACACGGATCAAGGAATTGGGATTTTCTAGAACAATCACAATTAATTGATAATTTCTCTCCCGGACTAAAACTTGTCAGGACTTGTCTTTTAGATCTTTGCATTTTCTTATTAAATGGATTATCAGAGATTATTTTATCCGTGACCTTTTTAAAAAATAAATGATCATTCCTCATATCCTTCTTTAATCCCATTCGATTTAAACCAGGGCTGACCAACTCATGGCCCAATATATAGTAATAAAATTCCTTAAAACGTTGAGATTTATATGTTGTTACTGGAAAACACACAACAATTTGGCCTGATAATTTTTTTTCTCTAAAATAAGAAATCAGAAAATCTACTGTGAAATTTTCGAAAAATAAACGTGCTAATTTTTAAATTTTGAATCTAGAACTAGATTTCAAGATTTTCAAAAAAATAATCATCATTTTGCTCTATTTTTGACTCCATTGTCATTAAAAATAAATTTTCTACTTGCAAACTTTCTGATTGAATGTTCTAGAAGAACAATTAGATGCCGATCTGAAAGAAAAATTGAATATTGTCTCTTTATTAGAATTTTATATAAATTATCTAGCCAGGAAAAAATATAAACAAATACTAATACATAATATCGGAGGGGTCGGTAGCGCAATCGGTTAAATCACCAACTTTTCTAATCCGATTAGGAGAACATCTACCTAGACTTCATCAGTTCGATCCCAGCCAGAAGCAAAGTGAATTTATTTGAAAATAATAAAAAACCGGCCCCTCGGCTCCAGAAACTGACAATCTCTGGTTCTACAAAACCTCGCGCATGCGCAGGACAAAATTTCGTAACAAGCAACCATGAATCGTGAGAGGCAAAACAAGATTACCCCAGGTGGTAACCAATTCACCCACCCTCGAGAGGCAACCGGGCATTTAGATTCTGGGGAACCGGGAACCATCACGAAATCAAGGAAGAAACAATGGAAGAATAACGCCAAAGATCGTGACATACCTGCGCACCTTTAACATCAACACACTCATCGGGCCAGGAAAATTACATAGCCTGACCATCGAACTCGATTACACGTTCCGGAAAAAAGATAGAGGCCAACCAGAAAGAGACATCAAGCTTTGCGTGATCCCAAAGGTCCAAACGCAAAAAAAAACAACATAAAATCACTTTTTGTAAATATGTAGGTATGTATTTACATATACGAGAAGCTATAAAATTTACAAAAAGTAAAATTAGAAGCTCACTTTGAGCTAAAAAAATAATAAAGTTCTTATTTCTACATTAATAACTATCTTTTTTGAATAACAAAAAAATATCACTAGAATTATAATATTTATTTTATTCGCAGTTCGAGACAATTTTTTCTTCAAATGTGGCCCGTGTAAGCCAATAGGTTGGACACTCCTGGTATAAACAGTTCATTGTTTTTAAAAATATAAACATTTTAGATTAGAACAAACTTTTTAAATTTATCATTGGTATCTTAATCCAGACAAATCTTAAATTAATCTAAAACTGTTCATTATATTTAAAAATGTAGATAAGTAAATACAAATTTACATATCGAAATGATTTAAATTTAAATGATTCCTTATCGAAATCTTCTCTAGAAAGAAAATGTTTTTCCTACTAGGATATCTCTAATCAGCTAACTTTTTTCTTCTTTCTTTCAGATGGCGTGGAGAAAGATGCAAGTCAATGTTTACGCTTAGGTGCACGCAATCAAAGGTAAATAAATCTTAATATTCATTGGTATAGGAAAACACATAGATATACCTATCCCTTTTAACTTGACATAACGTCGCCTTAGAGTGTAAACTTGCTAACTCACAACAAGGAAATTTTACAGGACAGAGAAAAAACAAACAAAATTTAATATTGTTGTTTTGGAAAGAAACTATTTTTCACATTTTTTTTCTACAACTTACTATCGAGATTTTAAGTAGCAGTTTTACTTGAACGATGCTGCATCTCTTTTTCTTTCGATCGGTATTAACGAGGGGAGAACCGCGACCTAATATGCTGTACACCTACTTCCACTTGTACTTCCAATTATTTCCAAGTACTTCCAAATATTTCCAAGTAATTCCAAATATTTCCAAGCAATTCCAAATATTTCCAAGTACTTCCAAATATTTCCAAGTACTTCCAAATATTTCCAAATACTTCCAAATATTTCCAAGTACTTCCAAATATTTCCAAGTATTTCCAAATATTCTCAAGTACTTTCAAATATTTCCAAGTAATTCCAAATATTTCCAAGTGCTTTTAAATATTTCCAAGTATTTCCAAATATTCTCAAGTACTTTCAAATATTTCCAAGTAATTCCAAATATTTCCAAGTGCTTTTAAATATTTCCAAGTGCTTCTAAATATTTCCAAGTACTTCCAAATATTTCCAAGTACTTCCAAATATTTTCAAGTACTTCCAAAATACTTCCAAAGAGGTGTACACCTACTTCCAATCGCGGATCACCCCTCGGGTTTTAATATGTCAAATATGATAAAAAAATGGATTTAGCAGGTTTACACTCTAAGCTGACGATAAGCTATTTATTATTAATTTAAATGAAAACTACTTCTTTATATTAACACAAAAAAATAAATGGATAAGAATAAAATTTTTGTGATTTTGATTTTCTTTAAAATCTTTAATATTTTTGGATTTATTTAAGAAAATCTTAGATAGATTATTTTTATAGTTTTTATCATATGTGATGGTGTCAGGAAAAAGGGCCCTTATCTTCACCTACCAGATTTTTCAGGAATAACAAAAATCTGAGTTAAATGTGCTATAATTTTTTATTAACCGACTTCAAAAAAGAGGTGGTTCTCAATTCGATTAAATTTTTTTTTTTTTTATATCTATGTTACCTGATATCTTCGCCAATTGTGAACCGATTTTGATGATTTTTTTGCATTGGGTTCAGTCTAGTTTTCGATTGGTTCCGTTTTTTTTCATTGGTATTAGACCTTTTTTGCTGTTTGTTTAGGTATAATTTCTTTGTTTATGGACCGATTTAGATGATTCTTTTTATATTGGAAAGAGGGTACCTTAGGGGTGGTTTCATATTAATTTACTCAAGTTCCGATGATATGATCAATGATGAATTAACGTAAATATCCAATTCTTATGAGCAAATAATCGAAATTATAATAAATAAAATCTTTTATAAAAAAATCAATCTTAAAACGTTCATTTGAAACCCGCAAACGTTTCTAGAGAATTTCTATATTTATGAATTTAATTTTATTATCATTTTCTGATTCATTCGCCAGACCCTTTCTCTTACGAGAGGCATGCAAGGTATCATATTAAGTCACTATTAATAACATCACTAAAAAGAAAAAGAAAAATAATTTTTATAAAAAAAATAAAACCGACTTCAAAAAATTTAAATTCAACAAAATAAAATAAAATACACTAAAAGGTATAAAATAATTATCTAATTTAGTTACAACTAAACGACGAAATATTAACATGAAATCCCTTTTTGAAGTCGGTTCTAAACAAACTATATAAGCGAGCGTACCCGCCAAACGTACTAAGTAAAATTCGGCGAATTTGATTCATAAAATGTATATTTTTGGCACCGACTTCAAAAAGGGATTTCATGTTAATATTTCGTCGTTTAGTTGTAGCTAAATTAGATAATTATTTTATATCTTTTAGTGTATTTTATTTTTGAGTTTTTATTATTTTATTTGTTGTATTTAATTTTTTTGAAGTCGGTTTTATTTTTTTTATAAAAATTATTTTTTTCATTCAGCAACAAATTTTCATTCGGAATAGAATAATAGCGAGGATAAAAATGGAAGAAATGCCTATTTTTATCTGCTTAAAAATTGTCAAAATTTAAATGACTTCTTATAACTCAAAACTACATTTTTTACTTCTGAATATTCGAAAATTCATAACTGAGTCAATTTTTGAAATTTTTTGACGGGACAAAAAGCGTGTTGTTCAATTGTTTCTCTAAAAACAGGTTATGTCATTAGCTCGATATTTACCAGATGAAGATAAGGGCTCTTTTCTTTGACTTATAATATATTCGTCTTTCTGAATCCTTGATCCATTATAACTCGAAAATAACTTATGGCAAATTTATCATGACGCCTTTGGTCCATTAATTTCTAAAGGGCTCTTTTCCTTGACACGATCACATTTAATATATTCACTTTTCTGAATCCTTGATCCATTATAACTCGAAAATAACTTATGGCAATTTTACCATGCCGCCTTTGGTACATTAATTTCTAAAGAAATTAAATTTTTTTTTAATCTACAAGAATCACAAAATCTACTACATATGACATTCGGCCGATTACCATTTAATAAAAATCAATCAAACGTGAAAATCAATTTTGGTGCCATTATGCGACTTCAGTTTTGAATTCTCCAATTCTTCTTCATTGCCATACTTGATTCCGAACGTTGGATATTACTGGAAGTTCCTCTCTATTGTAATTTTCCTGGAAAATTTTTCACAGGAGTGGTTTCCATTGCCTTCCACTGAAGGAATCAGATTATAGCCGGTCAATTACGTATTTACAATTAGCGTATTTACGTATTTAATTCATATTTACAGCGAGCCCGGCTTGAACCCGCGCTAACTTGATTAGAAGGCTTTAACTTAACGTTAACCACTCGGCTAACTTGAACAATTCTCCAATTATGAGTGTTTAATATATATATATATATATTAGCTAAAAATCCACTCGAAAATATGTTGATGATTTTTTTATTCTACCCGCTAAATAAATTTATTTTGAAATGGAATGACTTATTCTTATAACAAAAGCTATAAGTATACACGACTATAAAGTACTGGAAATAAAAATTATTAGCCCAAATCAAAACCAGAGTATACCTTTGACTACTTCATTTTAATTAGATTTTAGAACGTAAAAATATTAGGTTAAAAGAAAAACTTCTCTGCGGTCTTGGCCTAATATATATATATTCCATTGCCTTAAAATTTGATGTACACAAATTATATTAGGTAAACTTTCAAAGTTTCTCTGGAATGAGCCAAAGTTACTCAGGATAACTTAATAGATTTGGTTCTCGTTTAGATATCTTTCGAACTTGAAAGAAAATTATCTTTTAAGTCATGAGTTTCAGAACTTAAATATTATGAAAGAATTAATTTTCTATAAAAAAATATACTTAAGATAGTTGTTTCGCGACAATACTAGCAAAAAGTTAATGCTAAAGTATATAGAACAGACAATAAGGATTCATAATCCATAAACCCAAAACTTTTTGCTGTTTATGTTCCACTACTAGCCATTCCCTGCTCGTTTGACAAATCTGGCAACATTGTCCGAGCTTGAATTTTTTATCATAAAAATGACAGATAAAATACATAATAAAGATCGATTTATTAAACAAAAAGTTCTTAATTAACGATTAAAACCTGTTGAGACAATGGCTGAAGAGAAAAAACGTCAAAAAACTACTAAAGTTAATCCACTTTTTAGGTTAAATATATAACTTGTTGCCAACTTGTTTTAGTGTAAATTATTCATTATTTATTCATTTTTATCTCAGAAACTGTGGTGTAACTATGAATTAAAATTTTCTTAAAAAAATTATTAGTTATTGTTTAATGTTGGTTTAGTTTTTTATTTTATTTATTTATTTATTTATTTATTCATTCATTCATAATTCTTACAATTTAACTTTACACAATGCTCTGAGGCAGTTTGCCTCATATGAGCAGTAAAAAATAATAATTAACATATAACAAAGAGGAGAAAAATAAAAACAAGTGTGTGCGAAAAAGAAAGAAAGAAAGAAAGCTCCAGCGAAAGGAAGTTGAGAGGAAGGTGAGAGAGCCAGCAGGAGGGAAAAGATACACCATAAAGAGAGACGCCAAAAAAGAGACGCTCACTCCCGAGACCCGCCCCCGCGAATACATGCCAAGAGACCACGATTGAAGATAAGTGATGATGAAGATGAACGGGTGAATGATGGTAATGAATTCCACAGTCGGACAGCAGTGACAGTGAATGACCTATTCACCACCTCGGACCGGTGACTCGGGATATGAATACGATTTGAATCAGCCCGAAAAGCCCGATTATGTATGGATGATTTAAAAGTGAACATTTTATAGATGTATTCAGGCTGATGTGAAATGAAGGTGCGATGCAGGAATTTGCCAAGCATGTAGAGACGCCTCTGGGTCGCCCTAAGCCAACCAAGTCTGATATAAAAGGGGGAGACATGATCACGTCTAGGAATGTCAAAAATAAATCGAAGTTTTTTATAACAATAGTAAGAAGAGTTTATTAATTATAATTAAATTGTATGTTAACTTCCCGGTATCCCTTATAGTGCAATGTATAAGAGTCTGAAAAACTCTATCTATTTAATTTAATATCACTGGAACTATATTGTTCATAAATTTTATTTTGCCACCAATCGATGCAGAAGTATTTAAATAATAATCTGTCTAAATTTCAAAAAAATCCTAAGAAAACCCATATGGTGAAAAAGCTACCTTAAGTTTTTAATTGACATCTGACAGAGGCTAGGTTACTACATAGGTCTACTTGAAAAGGTAAATTCTATTAAAATTAAGACGTTGTACGTTAAAAATTTACGACCAAAACCTATTGTAAAATATTTTGACCACCGAAATAATAGGTGTTCTTGAACAAATCAGCGTAGTGAGTATATAACATGTCTAAAAAATGGATCCAAAAATACGGGGCGGGGTAGTTGATACTTAGTAGACACATTGTATGGTACCATTCTATTTTTTATTAACAAGCTCTTCTTAGTTCAGGTTAGATAATCAGCTAGGACCTCAATGAAAGTATCTTGTCGGCTATAGTCTGATCTCTAACTAATTTACACGAACACTAAATAGCAAAATGGACTATAGCTTATCGAAGGCCATCAAAAAAATAATAATAAAGAAATAATTCATTAAGGATCTCAAAATTTAATTAAAATTTGATTGAAATTGTCAATAATTTATGTTTACAAGTATTTTCTAGAATTATCTTCAGGTTTACGTCTATAGTCACGTTAAAATTGATTTACACGTTGAGTGGATCTGCTCGCAAGTCCTCAGAATTCTAATGGGGACTAATTTAAAGAACTTAATATATATATTTCTTCATTTTTTTCCATTCTTTCTCCGAAAATTTACTTTTAAAAATTCAGTATTTGGTGCGATATAAGCAATATTTGACAACAAATCCTTCAAATATGCAATTTTATTCAATATTACTCAAACATGCAAAAATTTGCAGTATAAAATTTAACCCACAGTATCCTGTATGCATGATTCGGATAGATAATTGATCCCCTAGGTCGTATGTAGCAGCGAGACAAAATATGCAATTGCATAGGAATCCGGTCTCTACTTATTATTATTCATAATATTTACATTGGACATTATTAATTAGCAAGAAGTGAAAATTCAGGTCGAACGTGTCATAGAAAATCTTCGAATTTCAATTTCAATTAAGGTTCATTTTATCGTTGTTGATGAATCAATCAATTTATAAATCCTTAAAACCAGATAGCTATTATGGACATTAATAGCTTTTTAACTGGTAAATTTTCCTTTCATTTTCTTTAAAAGGGCTCTCATGACATCTTTGAATCGAGAGAGAGAAATAAATAACAATTGCATAAGAATTTACATTTCCATAGAGCGTCACAACACTAACGATTTTTTTTATTTGACAAGGATAAGTACGTTGATTTTATAAAAGAAGAGGTGTCAAGTGAAGCTGCGCGATGCACTTAACTTATATTTATTCATTTTTTTGTCAGCTTTCAATTTCTTTGAGAACATTTAATTTTTTTATAAAATTTTCCAATACTTTTAATGTTTCTACACCTTTTTCAGTTTTATTTCTGAAAATATCAAGTTAATTTCGGATAGCTCCTATTGTAGCTTTCAGAATTTCAATTGAATATTTGAAAATCTCAATTGAATTGAAAATGTCAATTCGATTTGAGAAAATAAGCACATATATAATTGAAGAGGATTGTGTAGTAAATATCTCATGACGTTCTCTTACAAGTATTAAATAATCTAGTAATTTATGCCTGCCACATTACTTTCACTTACTATTAATAAAAGTTCAAAATAGATTCTACAGGGTGGGCCATTTAACTTTTGGAATTTGAATCGGATATAAAAAAAAAAAACTAATGAATATTTTTTCAAAATTATGAGTTTATTAGAAAGATTGGACATTTTCATTTATGAATGAAACACAAAATCATTATTCGATTTCCAAAAACAGTGCGCAAAAGATCGATTGTTACGTTGGCTGTGTGGCAAGTGGCCCCGTCCTGTTGAAACCAAATGTCACCCATGTCATCCTTTTCAATTTTTGGAAACAAAAATGTTGTTTTTCATTCTTAAATGAAAATGTCCAAACTCATAACTTCATGGAATTGGGGCATCTAACGTTTGGAATTTGAATCGGCTATAAAAAAAGGATATTTTTCAAAATTATAAGTTTATTAGATAGATTGGACATTTTCATTTAAGAATGAAACACAACATCATTCAAATGACTTCCACGGATGGCTTGACAGTACCCCATCCGATCAACCCTTAGAGCCATGAAATATATAGACACGCCCTCTGCTACTCTCCACACAGAGTGAAGTGAGGCCAACATCGCCTACAGATGACGTCACGTTATTGCATAAATATTTTGGTTATATTAATTTAATATTAATTTGCGATTATTGGAATCTAAAATAAATAATCTAAACTATGATAAATTTATCTCAATGTATAATAATTCCTATAGTGGCCATGCTATTTCTGGGTGTTCCACCTACAGATGACGTCAAGGATATAACAAGGATATAAGGAGATGTTGGCTTCACCAAATCGACACCAGGGCGTGTCTATATATTTCATGGTCTAAAGATCAACCCAATTTTTCAGTACATTTTCAATTGGGTTGATCGGATGGTGTACTGTCAAGCCATCCGTGGAAGTCATTTGAATGATGTTGTGTTTCATTCTTAAATGTCCAATCTTTCTAATTAACTCATAATTTTGAAAAAATATCCATTAGTTTTTTATAGCCGATTCAAATTCCAAACGTTAGATGGCCCACCCTATTGTCAATGATAAGTGTTTTTTATGAATTATTGCTATATGTGATTGCTGTAAATGTGTAAAACGAGGGGTGAACAGAGATTGGAATTAGGTCTACACCCGTCTTTGGAATTACTTTGGAATTAATTAGATAATCTAATCTTCTAATTGGAAATGAAAGTGGAAGTGGGAAGTAGGTGTACACGATTTTTAAGTCGCGGTTCACCCCTCGGTGTAAAATATCTATGTTAATAAGTCAAGGATGGTTTATATATACAAAGTGACAAATTTCAGAGCTTGAACGAAATTGTATGTATAAATTCAAACTTCTATATTTTTTGTATTATTTAATTCTTTGAAAAAAAATTTATGAAATGTTTAATTTTTCCATTTTTTTAGTACTATTGATGATGATCAACCAGCGGGGACCGAAACTGTTTAGTGAATCAATAAAATAAATAATAATAATTAACTGAAATAATTGTCTTTTATTAGTTTGTGACTAAAAAAACCTTTCAATTTATAGTTATATATTTTTTGTGACCAATACATGACTTTCATTTACCGACATTAAATATTTTGCCAGATTTATGCCGACCACATTACTTATCAACATTGAATGTCTCCGTGTTTATTGCCCAACATTAGACCTCCATTTAGCAACATTGAATATTTTATAATCATCATTTAAATTTTTTGAACCCCTCCCTCACTTTGAGATCTGGGGGTTATTCCCAAAATTTATTAAATAAGAGTGTACTTTTCTACTAAATTTCATCATTCTTTGTTTTCTACTGTTGAAATTATAATAATATAGTTTCGTTTTTTTTAACTTCCTCTCTTCTATTTTGGGATTTTTTAAATTTTATTAAATAAGTACCTACCGAGTAAGACCGAGTCTCGGCAGATAGATATTTGCAGTCGCCTCCTCTTGGAAAGTAATGGCAACCTACCAAGAGTATAATTGCCTAGTCACCTCTCCAAATTAGCCGTTCGGAACCGGCGTTAAAAAGTAGGTCCCGTATATCTGTGTAAAACAACTAAACAGACTCAGCACAGGTATATGTGGAGAGGCGCCGACACCCGTTTCGGGTATGGCACTCGAAGAAGAAGAAGTACCTACATTTCAACTAATGATTTCGTCTTTCTTTTTTTTCTGGAGTTGAAATTCAATAATTTCGTTTTTTGGACTCCCTCCCCCCATTTTGAGTTCCCAAAATTTATTAAATAAGTGCCTACTTTTTAAAATACAATTAGGTTTTCTTAAATTGAATTGAGATTTTTCTATTATTCAATTTAGAATTCTGAGGAAATACAATTAGAGTTTTCTGAAATACACTTGGAGTATATTTTAATTAATTATTTTTAAATAATAATAATGACTTGAATTAAAGTTATAATTTGCATTCAAAATAATAATCATCATAATAATAATCACATTGGGGATTATTTTGAGGGGTTGGATGGGACTTGGATAGTAACCAACAACACGAATTGTTCGCATGTGTATGTGGTTAGCCACCCGAGTGACCCACTTATTCACAAATTTATTAAGAGGAGCCCATTAATTTCTCTTCCCTTCGCCCTTTGTGTTTTACTCTCGCTATTCTGTATTTAATCTGATCCCATCTGAATGGAATTATCACTGATTCTTTCATTGATTAGTTATATTATTAAAGCGAACTTTAGATAGCCCTTAAATGAACCCTTCATTATCATTAAAACAACTATTATCAATTTAAATGAACATCCTTCAAGATATGTCAAGTTTAACTTACTCAAAAGAATATTTCCACTTTAATATATCATTATTGGATTATTAAGATACTTTTTAAATAGGTCAGCGTTTCCTAAGTGAGCTGATTTATGCGGGGTCACGGAATTTTTAATTTTCTAAAAAGAAATAATAAATAAAAAAAATATATATATACCGGGTGAGTTTTTTATCTTGAGACAGTCTAAAAACTCAAAAACAGTGCATTAGATGAAAAAAAGTTTCAAATAAAAGTCTATTTATATCAGGGGAGAAACTAAACTAAGCTATTTTTTGTTGACTTAGAACGAGCTTTCAAGAGTATTTCAAGGTCAACTTCTGTTTTTTAAATGGAAATCTATATTTTTCTTTACATTGCCTAAATTTACAAAAAAAAAAAAAAAAAACTGAACAACTTTCATTAGAACTATTTTTTTATACGACATCAAATAAACAAAATATTAAATCAATTAGATCTCAAAAAAATCCAAATAATAATTATTCTTAACAATTATTCAACTTAATTACCAAATAATAATGATCAAATATTTAATTATTAAATAAATAATTTAATAATAATTAATAATTTTCCGACTATGTTCTGTGACATTCCAGAGTGTATCGCAAGTCTTATGGATGAATTCCAGTTCCAATTTCCTTATTTTTTTTAACAGATTTACAACACGATAAAATGAAGCTTGTGAGGGTGTATTCCTATCAGGAAAACGCTCGGTATTTATTTCAATGGCAGCCCCATAACACTTCTTCCACATTCACATCATAAATTAAGACCATTTCAATTCTGACTTCAACAAAAAAATGCTCCATTTTTATTATGGTAATACAATATAGCTATCTACTGGATTGACACGAGAAATAAACTCTTTTAAACTCAAGAATTTTAACTAGTTCTATTAAGTAGAAAATAATCTCTTAAATCTGAGTATAACGAAGTTTTAAGATCATTATTAATACTTATTTTCATTGTTTAGACTTTTTAATTTAATATTTATTTATTTAATAATTAATTATTTAATCATTGTTATTTGATAATTAAGTTAAATAATTGTTAAGATTTTTTTTTAGATCTAATTGATTCATGTATTTTGTTTATTTGATGTCGTATAAAAAATAGTTTTTATGAAAGTTGTTCAGTTTTTATTGTAGAATATGGTGACGCAAAGAAAAATATAGGTTTCCATTTAAAAAATAGAACTTGACCTTAAAATACCCTTGAAAGCTTGTTCTAGGTCGACAAACAATAGCGTAGTTTAGTTTCCCCTCGATATAAATAAACTTTTATTTGAAACTTTTTTTCATATAATGCACTGTTTTTGAATTATAAGACTGTCTCAAGATAAAAAACTCACCCGTCAAATAATAATAATAAAAGAGTAAAAATATCCTTAACCAGTGGTTCCAACTTCACCTAATACTCCATTTGACACTAAATCTAAATGTAAATATAAATAAAATATCTTTTGAAATTTTACTTAACCCCAGCTGCTTATCGAGGAGTTAATATAAATATAAAGTGTCTTTGGACATTGACGATAATTGTTGAAACCCCTCGGCTGAATACGCTAACGATGACCTTAAGTGCTTTATTTAGATAACTTTTATTCCAATATTTTTATATTAATTTTTTATATATTTCATTTTTTATTATTAAGTAATTATTCTTAAATAAACATATTTTACTCAGTACACCCGAGAGACAGCCTGCTTGCCGGGCGGCTCTAGTCTTGAATTCCCGAAAAATAATAATAATATTTACTCAGTGTGCATAAAAAATAAAACCTGAAAAAAACCCAATATCATTCTTAATTTGTTTTCTGCCTAGATCACGATACCCACGATAACACAATGGAACGTCATAGAAAGTGAAATGAAACGAGGTTGTATAATTTTTGAGTTTTTAGGTCTTCTATTTTTTCTATATTACAAGAACGTATTAATAAATTTCATAGAGACTTTAATTTTGGGCATCTTTTGTATTTACATGTTATTTTAAAATTAGTAACGAAATTCCAAATGCCAAATGATTTTTTTACATTGATTTTCCTTATAATAAATAAATAGTAATAATAATGAATTTATTACTTTGGCCATTTACTAAAATGTATACAGACAAGCATGTTTTGTTGACTTGTATCAATGAACTCTAAAACTCAAGTACTTTACTTTAGAGCCTAAATTCTACGCAGCTTCCAAGAAGAGGTGACGATTAGATTGCCTATATTCAGGCGTATGGTGCGTACAAGGATATAATTTTTTTTAGGAATAATCTAAATGTTTTCAAATATTGTTTAGGAATAACTTAAACAAATTTAAGTATATTCATCTATATATGAGCCGTTCAAAGACCAATCCAATTAGGTTTATAAACCAAAAAATTTTTTTTGTTAAATCCCAAATTCAATAAAAAACAATTTCAGATGAAATAAAAAGAAGGCTCTACTGATGAAAACCAGAGCCAGGAGTTTTGTACAAAAATAATAAACCTAATTTATTGATTAAGAATTTATTAAAAATGTATAAATTTTCCAAAAGTAGGCTTGGAATCGGATGAGCTTCTGAACTACTCATTTATTAAAATTTAAAATTAGTTTCTATGATTTCAAAATATAATAAAAAACGGAAAAGAATGTGAGTAAACAAAACTAGTCTCCCTGGCTACGAAAAAAAGGGCTTGAGTCAGACGTTGCGACCGAACAATTATATATTTCAGAAACACCACCCCTTAAAACTCCTTTGTTTAATATGTTTCACTATAAACCAACACCGCTTTCCCTAAATGTTAGTTATAATTAAATTTTAAATTAATTTACAATTCTAGACTTGTTTTTTTAAACCTTTTATTAAAGTCATGTTTGTACGAGTGCCAATAGTTTTTTATACGAGGGAATTCGTTAGAAAAGAATATATAATTATTTGAGCTCCCCTAGAGGCAATATCCATTTATTTATTTATAATTTCAATTTTCGGCCTTCGAAATCAAAAGTTTCATTTTGGTGATAATTTACATATTTAAATATCAATTAATTTCTATTATTTTGAGAAGGATGATGAAATTTCATTTCGGTTCAATAGTTGACTTTTTCGGTCTACATTTACATTTGAGCTGCATGTAAAAAAATAGCATAAATAAAAAAATCTTTTACTGAACGAAAAAAACATAGTTTGCAACGAGAACAAAACATCCATCAAATAGCTCGTTTATTATTTACATGAACAAAGGTGAATAGTGAATCCGCTCTGTTTCCGCTTGAGATAGTTGAATAGCAAACGCTGGGAAATAAATAATTCGTTTGTTTCTCTGATGAGATATGATGTCTTTTATAACCAGCTAAACCAGGTGCGTCCAAGCCGCTGTCCGCGGGCGGATATGGCACACGACAGCTAGTTCTTTCTGCAGCCATACAAGATTATAATCTTTAACATTTTAATGTGAATTTTAGCCATATTTTTCATGACTCTAATCTCGTAGGTGATAACCCACTTTCCTTTGTAAAGGAAAATGTTCCCTCTACCCCTCCACAGTAGCAAAAATAAATTAGTTATTAATTTTTTTGCAACGAAATTTTCTCTGGAGAGAGACGGACTGGTAGAAATTTTAATTGAATGTAATGGAAGGCAGCCCAGGGGTAGTGAGGAAAGAAAAAATTAACACATATCAAATAAGGTGTAATTTATTGGAATCCTTCCTCCTTTCCTTTCAAACCGACATTTCGGAGGATTTTTCCCTCCTTCTTCAGGGTCTACAAACCAATATTACAAAATTATAAAAACGGGGTTGGTCATCATTCATTTTAACAATAAAATAATACAATTATAAATACAATGTAACCAGCCAGATTATCAATAGAAATATATATATATATATATAATTTACTCACTTCAAAGGGTCAATGAATGAAACAAATAAAATGTTTCCTTCTTCTCTCCACAGCAGTGTTCAAAACTTTCTTCTTTTTACTTTTTTAACAAAGGCATAGAAAAACACATTTTTTCTTTTCTCCTTTTCTTAATTAGATAGATAAATGGCTTTGGAATCTAAAATATATAGACCATACCCCTTCCAAGACAGATGCGCACAAGAGTGCGTACTGGGATTAGTTATTAATAGATTCTCAGATAATATGGTTGGTTCATACAACCCAATATACAAAATATACAAATAGCACAATTACATAATTCACACCTCATTCGTTCATTGATCAATTCACTTATTCAAATTTTTTATATACAAATATACACCATACATTCACAATTCATACAAATATACATCATACATCTATACTTCATTCGTTCATTGATCAAGTTTTGAACACTGCTGTAGAGAGAAGAAGGAAACATTTTATTTGTTTCATTCATTGACCCTTTGAAGTGAGTAAATTATATATATTTTCTATTGATAATCTGGCTGGTTACATTGTATTTATAATTGTATTATTTTATTGTTAAAATGAATGATGATCAACCCCGTTTTTTAAATTTTGTAATATTGGTTTGTAGACCCTGAAGAAGGAGAGAAAAATCCTCGGAAACGTCGGTTTGAAAGGAAAGGAGGAAGGATTCCAATAAATTACACCTTATTTGATATGTGTTAATTTTTTCTTTCCTCACTACCCCTGGGCTGCCTTCCATTACATTCAATTAGTTATTAATATTTGATAATTTTTAATTCATTAGAAAAAAATATTCCATACTTCACAATCAGACCTTATTCATGTCATAGATTTTTGGCAATTCCTATAAACAACTATTTTCGAGAATCTCATGAAGAGTAAAATTAATTAATAAATTTCTAACAAGAACTAGAAAAACTCACTAAGAATCGCAATCACTTGCATCGAATCAGACATTAATGCATTATAATAAAAAGGTTAAAGAGGAAATCAAACCTTTTTGACATATGTATAATTAAAACATTCCTAGCCCTCTAATTTAATAGTTGATAATATCTAGTGTTTTCTTTACAAATGCATTATTTCCTAAAAATAAATTTGAATACCCCATTAAATAATTTTTTTAATTAAGGAAGATTTATTATCTATAAAATTAAGGTTTTGTCTGTACATTGGTCCAAATCAGGCCAAATTTTGGTTGGACACGTTTCAAGCAAAGTTATGAACGAAAACACCCTCAACAAAATTCATATCTGTCTGTCTGTTTGCGTGGTTTCCGAAAAGTTGCTCACAATTCACGTAAAAACGGCTGAAGGGATTATTATGAAATTTCATATTTGCATCAGATGTCTTCTAACTTACGTTTATAACGTTTTGATATTTTGAGCCCAAAATGAGGTTTGGGAGCGGCGCACGAATGGAAATTATCAAATAACTCCTAAACTATTAACTCTACGGCAAATTTTGTTATGACCAAAGTTGTTGAAGATATGATTTCTGATAACTTTTGTTTAAAAAAACTTCCCTTGAAAACCACCCAAAAAGAGGGGAAGGGTAAAAAAATGTAAATTCTTGCCCTTGGAGTAAACTCAACCAAATTTTGTATACATAAGCTGTGGGCTAGAGAGCTAGAAATTTAAAAACTAACCACCCAAAATGGGGGGAGGGTCAAAAAATGTAAATTTTTGCTATTGGAGCAAACTCAACCAAATTTTGTACACATAATCTGTGAGCCACAAGAAGGCTAGTAATGCAAAAACTGGATGCGAGGTTGGGTGTTGGTGCGGGGCTGGTGGAGTGGGGGTCCAGAGGGCATAGCTGGTGTGTGGTGCGCGGTTGTGGCCCGGGAGTGGATGTCCAGTGGGCGCAACGGGGTGGGGTGTCGGGGTAGTGGTGTGGGGCGCGGGTGCATGATACGGGTCCAAATGATGTAGCTTCTTGGCTATCAAGAGGGGCGCCGAAGGTGGCCCTTGCAGCTAGTTATTTATATAATATATTGAAAGTAAATATCCATAATTATTATTTAATTTCTTTTTGCCTAATATAATATATGCTTACGCTCATAGGCAAAGGCCTTTTCTTGTATTTCCTATATTAGAAAAAATAAACAGTAATCCCGGATACTTGTTTTATTTGTGGCTCAAGATAATATACGTATTCTTCTTCAATTTCAACCAGGCACGTTAGACTAAACACTCCTGAACTTAACTATAGATCAACCAATATCTACTAGGTCTTAATAATGGTGTACGACACGGGTTCTCAATCGGGGTGGAATCCCCCCACAGAGGGGAACTTTAGTATTAATTAATCTGAGTTCAAATTTCAAAAGTTTTAAAGAACCTATTAAAGAACTGGCAAAAAATCAACCTCAGCTTTCTCATTAGGTAAATATTACTTATTTTTATCTCTAAATTAAAATATGAAATTTTGTATTTTCAATATTAAAAGCATTTTATTTGAAATAAACTTTTTAAGTTAGAAAATCCTGAAAATGGGGAATGGCATTCTTAGACAATTGCCGAAGGGGTTAATCGGAGATAAAGGTTGAGCAGGCCCGGATAAAGGGAGATTGGAGCGATTGGGCCCAATCGGACCCCGCATTTGAAAGGGCCCCGCGTTACCATCAAAATGAACAAAAAAAATTTCGAAATTTAAAGCAAATTACTTTTGACGATAATTTATTTATTTATTTATTTATTTATTTATTCATAATTCTTAATATAATGGATAAATTATGAATTATTCAAATAATTAAAAATATATTTATTTTAAGTTCGCATTGCTGGATGAAATTTATTAATGTGTTTATTATTATATAATACTAGCTGACGCCCGGGCCTTCGGCCCGGCGTCACCTGACCCCTGGCGGTGAGCGTCTCGTTTTATGGTTAAAATTTATATAGATAATAGCTGACCCGGCCACGCGTTTCTGTGACTAACTCTTATGCTTCAAGCCTAAACCACTGGACGTATCGAAACTATATTAGCAACATATGTCCGTTTGGTGCTCCGATTGGTATATCTAAATTTTTGGCCAGGTTTATAATTATTGTTCCCTTAACCAAAAATAATATTTACAGTTGAAATATTTCTAAAAAGCTATTTAAATAAAATATTTTTCATCTATATATAATCAAAAGCTTGGTTGAAACTTTTTTATTTTTTTCTACCCTATTAAAGAAGTTAGGAATTTTTGAAAAAAATAGCTTTTATAAATAACCATAACCTTTTTCAAAAATTTAGTTATCATGACATTTTTTTTTAAAATTTTTGTTTTTAAATGTACTTTAAAAAAATAGATAGTTTTTTTTTTGCTAGTTTAGTTCTTTTATTGTTTGGCAAGCTATGTTGGCTAACCTGAATTTTTTTTTAGTTTTTCCTGAATTTTCCAATTTTCCGGGCAACTTTTCTATTTTTTTTACGTATTAACCTGAATTGGACTATTACGAACATTATAAAAAAAAATTAGCCAAATCGGTCCAGGCATTTGAGAGATCTGCGCTTACAAAAAAACAGAAATTCATTTTTATTATATAGATATACTTTATAATATAGAAAACTGATCCCGTAAAAGTTCATGTCAAATGTATTGAATTTAATCGGGATAGTCCTATATTAGAGAGATTTTGCACTACGTACGTAAACTACTATGCAGGTATATGCACGCGCAACTAGTTGATATATATATGTAAAATACTTTCGTATTTCCCGCGTTCTACTCAATTTAGATTTATTCCAAAGTTGGTATTAATTTGTTAATTCTTAAATTTGTTATAACCTTACCAAGACATATGTTTCTAAATGTCAAAAACACACTATTGTATAATTGTTGTATTAATGTTATAAACTATATATAATTATGGACTATAAAAATCGATTTGTTTTAGGTAAGATATTTTAATTAATTGTAAATCTCATTTGTAAATATATTTTAATTTAATAAATTAATTGTTTTAGCAACACATCCATTTATAGTCATTTCAAAAACCTCTTAGGTTAGAAAGACACATTATAAATCGATTTTTTCGTCGAAAAAAAAAGAAAAAAACAAAAAGATGGAAGCGACAAAAGTTCAAATATATTTGGAAAAAGAAGAAAGAGAAGAATAAACTGGTAACAAGAGTGAAGACAATTCGTTTATTTAAAGAAGAAACGACATATATTTTCCCAGAAAATCAACAGGATCAAGAAAAGCATGTGGAACTATTCGAACTCTCTTCAATAAAAAACTGCTCTAAAAGTATGATAAAAAAAGGTCAGTTTCGAAATATTACTTTAACATTACCAGCAGAAATTGTTCCGGTATATTTTGATCAAGATATGAACTTTGTTTTCAATGAAATTTATTTGGAGGAAGATGTAGATAAAACTCCAAAAGTTAATTCATCTCATGTTGACAACAGAGAAGAATTACTTGAATTATTTAAGACAATGATATTAAACCTTAATAATAAAGAAACAAGCATTTCTCAAATCGAGAAATTGTTTGCACTGGAGAAATTTAACGAGAAAAAAATGCGATTCAATGGATAGATTGCTTTGAAAAGGAATGTGAAAGACACCATGTGCGTTGTAACGAGAGAAAAATTCAAACGTTACGATTTTTTTGGAAGATAATGCCATTGATTGGTATAGCTCTACACTAATAAAATTGTCAATAAATGGAGACTGGACAGCATGGCGCGAATCCTTTCTCCAAGTATATGCCGACAATGGATCCATAAAGGATTACGTATTAAAGAAGGAAAGAAATAAAGACAATCTAATCCAAGAAGAAAAGAAAAATGAAATAATCGAAGAAAATTCAGCTGAATCAAATGAAAATACAAGAGATCAATTATTAATTGATGATCATCCGATGGATACAACTAAAAATAATGAAGATTCTGAAAAATTGAAAATTAATAGTGAAGTTTATAATAAACACCCAAATGAAACAAATATTAATCCATTAGAAAAATTGAAGGATCAAGAAACAGAAACTTTGCCTGCCAAGAAAAAACGATCAAGATCAAAAAAGAAACATTTACTTATCAAAGAAGAAATCAATATAAAAAGCGAACAAAATTCTGATTCAATTGAAACAAATATTAATCCATCAGAAAAATTGAAATTAGAAGTTCAAGATAAAGAAACTGATTCTCAAGTAAATGAAGTTAAAATAGAATCTGGTGAAGGAGAAACTAAGAAATTGGAAATTAAATCTAATACTAGTACAAAAGAGAAGCAAAAGAAGAAAAAGAAAAAAATAGCTGGCATTCCTAGTGAAGAAAACAACAAAATGAAAAAAAATCAAACAAAAAAACTAAAATTCAATTCAAAAAAGAAATTGTTTGGCAAATTAGATCCAATCAGATCAAATTCATATAAAATATTAAGAGGAATTTCAAATAGAATATGTGAAGTGGACAATGGATGCCGAAGATCTGATTCAAAGTTGTACCATATCAGTAAGCTCTTGCCATACGATATGGAGCCGGATTGAACAGTGGACAATTCTCCGAATTCCCCTCTGGTGGGGAGATGTAAAATACTTTCGTATTTCCCGCGTTCTACTCAATTTAGATTTATTCCAAAGTTGGTATTAATTTGTTAATTCTTAAATTTGTTATAACCTTACCAAGACAAATGTTTCTAAATGTCAAAAACACACTATTGTATAATTGTTGTATTAATGTTATAAACTATATATAATTATGGACTATAAAAATCGATTTGTTTTAGGTAAGATATTTTAATTAATTGTAAATCTCATTTGTAAATATATTTTAATTTAATAAATTAATTGTTTTAGCAACACATCCATTTATAGTCATTTCAAAAACCTCTTAGGTTAGAAAGACACATTATATATATATATACTGAATTTGAATTTTATTTAAATATATAATATATAGAGAGGGCCCCGCAAAATAATCCAATCGGGCCCCGCACCTATTCGATCCGGGCCTGAGGTTGAGAACCTCTGGTGTTCGAGGTTAGGATTAGAGAAAGTAGAGAGATGGGTGACCTGCTGCTAGGACGGTGATGCATCCGGCGGGCAGGGCGAGGGCCAGGTTGGCGGCGTCGCGCTCCTCGATGAGAGCGACGGCGCCCATCACGAGGGCTGCGATGGCACAGACGATCTGCACGACGCGCCAGCGCAGCACTACGGCACTGGGGTAGACGATGGGCGGGCGACCCGTACCCGGGAGGCCGGTCGAGCGGCCGCCGAAGCTGGCTGCGCCCAGGGGCCCTGCACCCCCGCTCGCAGAGCTCGACGTCCGAGTGTCCGTCACCTCGCCACCGTAGTGGCTCGAGTCGCCTCCCCAGCTCTTCATCCTGCTCCAAAACAAACAATTGCCTTCTTCACTAGAATAACAGCGCCTATCTGGAACGATCACTAAAACTACTCGAAATATTATATACTTACCAATTACACATATAAGAAGAAATCAATAAGGATATGCTTGATACAAATAAACATACAACTATATTAATAAGTAATTAAGTAATGGAGAGTGATTCAGCCAATGGGTAGCCTCTGCTGAATAAAAAACTCCCAATTATGGAAAACGTTTCGGCTAATTAAATAATGCCATCATCAGTTCCTAAGAGCTGAAAAAAAATTATTATTTATTTTTATTTTTATTTATTGTCATTTTAAATTCGAATTTTGTTATTCTTAATGTTTATTAATTAATAACTTTTAAGGAGTTCGGTGTTGGTTCTAGGTGAAACATTTTAATTTAATAATAAAACTTAAGTAAGATACGAGGCAGGTTTCACAAACCTGTGAAACCTACCTCGTGTCTTACTCAAGTTTTATTATTATGTTTATTAATTATTTTGAGGAATCCTCTTAATTGGGAGATCCTAATTAGATCAATGTCCTCATAATGTTATTAATAAATGAATAAATGAAAATTTGCTGTATTTGTACTTGAGACGTTGCGCATATCGAGTGAGAGCACACCAAGATTTATGTACCATTTTATAATTCATATAATTTTGTATATTATGATAAAATCCATAACAACTCTGCCTGCGGACAATTTATTTATAAAATTAATTGTGTCGCTAATACTGTAAGATATAATTTTGTAATTAACAACTTTGGATTTTTTGTGAAAAATTTTATTGTATTTTTACATGTGTGCTCTATCGCTTTTTTCAGCTTTTAGGAACTGATGATGGCATTATTTAATTAAAGCCGAAACGTTTTCCATAATTGGGAGTTTTTTATTCAGCAGAGACTACCCATTGGCTGAATCCCTCTCCATTACTTAATTATATACATATACAGCCATCAAAATTGTATCTATATTAATAAGTTTTTATAGGGAAATAAGGACAATACTTAAGTTCAAGGAACTGGAACTCTCTCCCAGCTTCCATCTTCCCGAGCACTTATAATCTTCAAACCTTCAAAACCCGCGTGCATAAACACCGACGTCTACACCCTCTCACTTAATAAACTCCTTTCTCTTCCGTAATTCAAAGGTCTTTCGAGATCCATAGGGGCCACATCTTTAGTGGTGCGCCTGGGAGATTGGAAGTAGGTGTACACCTCTTTGGAAGTATTTTGGAATTACTTGGAAATTTTTTTGCAACGAAATTTTCTCTGGAGAGAGACGGACTGGTAGAAATTTTAATTGAATGTAATGGAAGGCAGCCCAGGGGTAGTGAGGAAAGAAAAAATTAACACATATCAAATAAGGTGTAATTTATTGGAATCCTTCCTCCTTTCCTTTCAAACCGACGTTTCGGAGTGTTTTTCACTCCTTCTTCAAGGTTTCAAAGGGTCAATGAATGAAACAAATAAAATGTTTCCTTCTTCTCTCCACAGCAGTGTTCAAAACTTTCTTCTTTTTTAACAAAGGCATTGGAGATCCGGGGTTCGATCCTAGCTGGCAAATAAAAATTTCTACCGGCTGAAAACTCGGCTCCCTCACTAACCTTACTAACACTCTACTTATGTGCTGTCTAAATGGGCTTTGTTCCCGGTGACATTAAATAAATAGAAAAAAAACAAAAAAAACAAATGCATAGAAAAACGATTTTTTTTTCTTCCTTTTCTTAATTAGAAACGTCGGTTTGAAAGGAAAGGAGGAAGGATTCCAATAAATTACACCTTATTTGATATTTGTTAATTTTTTCTTTCCTCACTACCCCTGGGCTGCCTTCTATTACATTCAATTACTTGGAAATATTTGGAAGTACATGGAAATATTTGGAAGTACTTGGAAATATTTGGAAGCACTTGGAAACATTTGGAAGCACTTGGAAATATTTGGAAGTGCCTGGAAATGGAAGTACTTGGAATATTTGGAAGTACAAGTGGAAGTAAGTGTACAGCATATTAGGTCGCGGTTCACCCTCGCACTAAACTAAAGGATAAATCAGATAAGGATAGAAGATCGTGTGTGGTATACAAAATACCTTGTTCCTGTGAGAAATCTTATGTCGGCCAAACATCCCAATATTTGAAAAGGAGATTAGCCCAACTTTTCTCAGATTGCAGAGTGACTAATTTTTTGAAAAAAGAGAAGACAGCATTAGCGTCCCATCATTTTGAATTTGATCATCGATTCGAGTTTGACAATGCAACAATATTGGATTTTGAGCCTGTATACGCGAAAAGAATGATTAGTGAAATGATCCAGATCTCCTTGAGTGATACAGTGAATTTCAGAACAGACACGCAGGGACTTTGTGTAACTTATAGCTAGAGACTTGATTTTTATGCAGTAAAAACTGCCGAAATATGCAGTTGAAAATGCTGAAATATGCAAGAAATATGCAGTATACGTTGAATTATGCATTTAAAGATAGCCAAATAAATTTTTTTTAGCACTAAAAAATTAAAATTGAAGATAAAAAGGCTATATATTTGAAGGAATGCTATTAAAGGAATAAAATGATAATGTAAGCTACAGACACCAAGTGTCAAATATGTACATTTATTGCGTAAAAAATAGCATAAAATTCTCATTACATATTTTTCTTTCTTTTCTACCCCTTGGCCTCGGGAACTAAATGCCAATTTAGCCAGTCGTCACAGATTCACGAAAAATTGGTGAATAACCAAATAAAATAAAATAAAATATAATAAAATAACAAAATAAATAAATAAAATCATTGGATTATAGTTGGAAGCCAATGGATACTATATGTTTAATAAAGGAATATGCAATTGGACCTCCTTGGCCTAGAGATCTCATTACATTAAATATATTAAAAAATCTTTAAACTCCCGTTCCACATACTCAGACGTAATGTGGGCGAATTTAAAGTAACTTAAAACCCCCACTTTTATTTTGAAAGAAAAAGATTGCAAACTTTTCGGCATATTCAAGTATAGTATCTAGTCAACTCAAAGTACAACTGAATAAAAAGAAAAATAAGTGGATTGTTGTTTTTTACCTATGTTTACATCCTTTGTAATCCGTCCAACACTACACTCTTGTCGTTGAGACCTATTTTTTTTTCTTCGAATTTCGCCCTCTGTTTCACGTCTTCTTTTTTTATTCTTTCTCCGCAAAGTTACTTATAAAACATCTTTTGACGCAAAATATGCAATTTTATGCAATAGGTATTGCTCAAATATGCAAAAATATGCAGTATAAAATTTAACCCACAGTATCTTAGTTGCATGATTCGGATAGATAATTGATCTCCTGGGTCGTATGTGGCAGGAAACAAAATATGCAATTGCATAGGAATCCGGTATCTACTTATAGCTTATTGTTAAAAAATACAATGATAAAAATAAGCATTTGTTAGGTGATATAAATTATAACTTGGTGCTATAATTAATAGATTGGCTATTGTCATTTATAAAAACTAAGAAGTGTATATAATGTGTTTTTGAGTTTTGGTTTTTAATTTTAAGATAATAATGGAAGAATAAGTTTTGATTTTATGGGTGTAATTGTATTTGAAATTTGTTTGTTCAATTTACTCTTTTAGTTATTTTATTTTTGTGTGAATCTGGTGTTTTTTTGTATTTCGTTTTGAGAAAAAAAATAAAATGATAAAAATATATATATAGAAAAGAACAAAGAAAGATATTTTAAAATTTAAATGCGAAAATATTTTCAATCTGTTCGATGACTGGCCTTATGTGTTTGCTAAGAATGAATATTAATAGAATGATAAATATGCAAAGAAGGTATGTAAAATGAGTTTTTTGTGTGTGTTGATTTGTTTTTGTATGTAATGAGGTGGTTTGAATCAAAGAAAATTTTGATTTGAAATTGTTATAGCATGTACTAATTGAGGCCTTTCATTTTTTAGAGCCGTGAGAAAGTCAACAAAGTTGCGAAACGTTGGCAAAAAATAAAGATTATTTGGATAAGCTATTGTCCTTATTTTCCTAGAACAACTTATATATTTAATCGATGGACATAAATAATCAAAATAATACAACTATATATTAGTGGCGGGGTGTAACTTTTCAACGAGGAGATGCTATCCAAAAAAAACACTTCATTTTTATAAATTTTATTTTATTCTTCGCTCCTTTTAGCAAATTTCATCATTTTTGACTTTTCGGCCTTTCTAGCCATAAGCCAATTTACGATACTAATGATTTATTTTTTAAATTTGTCTCTACCTCCACCCGAGGTCAGGTTTTAGCCGGATGCCTCGAGTCAGATTGGAACCCAGGTCCACTTGGTTAGCAGGCTGACATGCTAACCCCTAGCCTACCCGACCTCCCATCTTGTGACTTAAACTCCACAGTCCTTGAGATGGAAATCGACCATCTTCTACAATGAAACAGCCTGTCATATAAGAAAATAATAAATTAATAATTATATTGCTATAAGCAAGCTATGACTTAGTTATTTTCGATCTGATATATTGAGAGTTCTTAAAAATCGATTAGTCCAAAGATTCTCCAATCATATTTATCTATTCCGTTTTTGTATTATTTCTATTTTAATAGTTCAGAGCGAGAACAATTTTTATTCGACTAAAACTCGCCTGGACTTGTCTTTAGCCTGCTTGAACTAGAAGATATACCAGGCAAGGACTTCGCAAACCTTCTAATCGCACCCTTTCAGGAAAAATCATTCATTATAATTGCCCCTTGAAACTATGCAACACTTTGATTTCATTTCGAGAACCAATATATGTACTTTTCAAAACAAAAAAATGTTACTTATAGAAATATGTATTTGAAATAATGGACAATAATTTGAAAATTTAAAGACCCATCTGAGTTGATGTAAATACTCTAAATGTTTGAAATTTTAGGGATGCGCCGCATCCACAGCATCCATGGACCGCCCCTGATAGGTATATATCCTATACTACAAAGGCGCATTTGAGGTTGCCTCTGTACATATGTACATTAGGGTGGGTCAAAAAAATCCATTATTATTTTTTTTACAAGTGACACGGAAAAATGGGTTGCTAGACACCTTAAAAAATTCTTTCTAAATATGAGCTCTTAATTTTAATAGGAAGATCCTCCGCATCGCAGTTTCTTATTTTTTCTCAGTCCAATAGAAAAAAAAATCATACCTTATCATTAATTGATTGTACAGAAATATGTTTTTGAAGAATTTCGTAGGAAATTTAATGTTCTACAAAAAAGGTATCTTATATTTTTTCCGTAAACCTCACCATTTGAAAGATATTGAAAATTTAAATTTGATTATTTTAAGACAAATTTCATTTTGTTTATGAATTTTATAACTCGACAATAAATGGCAATTATAAAATTCGCAATACAAATTTTTATAGGAAATTAACTGCTCTATAAAAAGGGTGTCTTATGTTTTGGCGATTAAATTAAGCGTTCAAAAGATATTCATCATCAAACTTTCATGTGTAAAGATTTTAAGAGTTTTTGATTAGATATTCGACAAATTTCAATTTAATTTATGAATTTCATACAAATTTCATTTTTTGTCATTAATATAAGTATTATTTGAGTTTTATTTTCAAAATTTTTGAAATTTTTTTTCAATTATTTTAAACATTTTATTTTTAATCATTAGAAATCACGATCATGTTGTTTTTTTTCGATAACGTCTTCAAAACGTCTTTAAGCATTTTTCCACTATAGCTGGATATTGCCCTAGAGAAAATTTCTTCTCTAGAGAATTTTAAATTTGTAAATGTTCTCAAAACTTATAAATTAAATTGAAATTTTTCGAATATCTAATCAAAAACTCTTAAAATCTTTACACATGAAAGTTTGATGATGAATATCTTTTGAACGCTTAATTTAATCGCCAAAACATAAGACACCCTTTTTATAGAGCAGTTAATTTCCTATAAAAATTTGTATTGCGAATTTTATAATAGCCATTTATTGTTGAGTTATAAAATTCATAAACAAAAATGAAATTTGTCTTAAAATAATCAAACTTAAATCTTCAATATCTTTCAAATGGTGAGGTTTACGGAAAAAATATAAGATACCTTTTTTGTAGAGCATTAAATTTCCTACGAAATTCTTCAAAAACTGTCTTCTGTACAATCAATTAATGATGAGGTATGAATTTTTTTCTATTGGACTGAGAAAAAAATAAAAAACTGCGATGCGGAGGATCTTCTTATTAAAATTAAGAGCTCATATTTAGAAAGAATTTTTTTAAGGTGTCTAGCAACCCATTTTTCCGAGTCACTTGTAAAAAAAAAATAATGGATTTTTTTGACCCACCCTCTATTTATCTTTGAATCTATCGTTCGAGGGGTGGGGGTCCAGGGGCCGAGCCACTTGGATAGAAAGAGGGCCGTCGAAGGAGGGCCTTGCAGCTAGTATCTTTAAAAAATACTCTACTAGAAATAAGTATAATCCCTTCGAAATTCAAATATTTATTTTCTAAAAAAATTGTAAAACTTATGATAATGGGGGACCCTTATCAACTTTCACCTAAAATTCAAGTGTATAAAAAGTAACTTTTTTCGAGTTTCTTTGACGAAATTATAATTTCTTATATCTTTATAAAATACTCTACTAGAAATAAGTTTAATCCCTTCGAAATTCAAATATTTATTTTCTAAAAAAATTGGAAAACTGATGATAAGGGGGACCCTTATCAACTTTCACCTAAAATTCAAGGCTATAAAAAGAATCTTTTTTCGAGTTTCTTTGACGAAATTATAATTTCTTATATCTTTATAAAATACTCTACTAGAAATAAGTATAATCCCTTCGAAATTCAAATATTTATTTTCTAAAAAAATTGGAAAACTTATGATAATGGGGGACCCTTATCAACTTTCCCCTAAAATTCAAGTGTATAAAAATAACTTTTTTCGAGTTTCTTTGACGAAATTATAATTTCTTATATCTTTATAAAATACTCTATAAGAAATATGTATAATCTCTTCGAAATTCAAATATTTATTTTCTAAAAAAATTGGAAAACTTATATAAGATAAGGGGGGACCTTTATTTACTTTCACCTAAAATCCAACGTTACAAAAAGAAGCTTGTTTTGAGTTTCTTTGGCGAAGTTATAATTTCCTATCCTATACCTACTACTTATTTCTATTTTTTTCTTTTTTACTTGTTTATTATTTGTTAAATTGTTGTAATTAATTTGTATTGATGTTTATTAATGTATTGATGTTTGGAGGACCTAGCCACCGAGGACTTGTGCCTCTAAGCAGGTCGAGAAATAAAGATTTATTTATTTATTTAAAGCGCATTTGTGCTTGCCTCTGTACCTATGTATCTATGTATCTATCAATCTGTCCGTACCTCAACAAAAACAGTCGTTATGGTTACCAATTTAAATGAAATTATCTATCTATCTATCTATATTATAGTAATCCTGGAGCCACCGAGCGATGCACGGTAACTCCCCCTCCCGAAACCACACACCTCGCCCCACCACTGCACCCCCACTCCAAATGAACTGTTTATTAGTTATTGGTATATATTGGCCACAAATATTAGTATTTTATTGTACTTTTTTAGTTTTTTCTAAATCTCTTGAAAATGGCTCAACCAATTTTGATCAAATTTAATATTCTATTTAAATATCTTAAGGATCTCAAAAAAGGTTATATTATAAAGTTTTTAAGAAAATTATATTTTAAAATACTTTACCAACTTTACAGTAAGCAAGTAGGTAATTTACCAAAAGATCAAATTCTTTTTATTTGACTAATAATAAATGAATAAACATATCTATATTAAAATTTGAATTTTTATTTAAATCACACGTAATTATAATTATTTAATGAACATGAACAAATAATACAATAAAATTAAGATGTTTCGATCGACTTATTCTTCGATCGTTCTCAAGTATAAGCATCCACTCCGATTATATTAATATTTCAAATGGCTATTAATAAAGTCTATCAACGACCCCGTTTTAGTTTATTTTTTTGTTTTAAAAAAAGCTTAGGGTATACTTACCTAGATTTATGTTCAGAAAAATTACTCAGCTCATATTAAAAAATATCCATCTCATTGACTTTAAAGTCTCTTTAAAAAAAATGCAACAAAAAAGCAACATAAATAAATAATCACGAAAAGATATACTAACATATACACGAGTAATGAAAGTTTTTAAAAAATTAGGATTTATATAAAAAGGTAGGATTTCAAAAGTAAATATCAACAAAAAAATTATATATATTTTATTTTCTTATGAATGGTATTTTTTTCATAATTATCATTTGAGCCACTTCTGAATGCCGACAGGTACAAAAATCAGCTAAAAATTCATATTTTGAGGCCCTATCAGACCGGCATTTTAAAGTGAATTAAATCTAAAAAAGTATCCGTATTTTACTTAATGAGAACTTAATAGGTATACTATGGTATATACCTCAAACCTCATAATGAAAAAATATTTTTTATTTTTGACCCCTCAAAAACTCGACAATTCCAAAAAATCATTGTATTAAAATTTTAATACGATTCTTGAATTAATCTTTTGCTTTATTCGTGAGTAAGGTAGTATTAATTCGAATGTTCGTTATTAATATTATTTTTATTAATTTTTTTAAAAAAGCTTAGGGTATACTTACCTAGATTTATGTTCAGAAAAATTATTCTGCTTACATTAAAAAATATCCATCTCATTGACTTTAAACTCTCTTAAAAAAAATGCAACAAAAAAAGCAACATAAATTAATAATCACGAAAAGATAAACTAACATATACACGAGTAATAAAAGTTTTTAAAAAAATTAGGATTTATATGAAAAGGTAGGATTTGAAAAGTAAATATCAACAAAAAAATTATATATATATTTTATTTTATTTTCTTATGAATGTGGGTAAATCAAAAGCTTATTAAAAAAAAAAATTCTAAATTTTTTTTAAGTAAGAGAGTTGCGTGTATAATATCTATGTATGTGTGCGCAAAGAGAAAAAGGAGAGAAGATGCGGATGTAAAAAGTGGAAAAAGCAGAGTTAAGAGTGTTCTTGAAAATACATGAAATTTAATTAACTTTTCCAATTGCCAGCCTATCGTCCCGTGGAAAATGAATAAAAAGTAGTCAACCATTTAATGGAGAGTGCAAAAGTCAAACTTGTATTATTAATTTGACCCATCCACTGAGAGGATCTATATATTATTAGTTGATTGTATCTTGACCCGGATATCAACCCCCAAGGAAAATCAATTGGCAACGTTAACCCTCCCTAATGAGCCATTTAAGCTGAATATCCGGATCCTGCAAAAACTCATTTAAAGGGAAAATGGCTTCTATTGGCAATTTTTTGCTCCATTAAAATGTCAAATAGAAATTTTATCAACAAACAAAGTACGGGATGGAAACCAATTCGACATTCATCTCATCCTAACCTTTACTCTTTATTATTTTAGCGGATTTATTTTTTGTTGTTCTTTTTTAGATAAAAGTATGATCCTCTGAATAGAAAAAGCATCTTTAGTTATTTGTTAATAATATATATTGTATATACAGCTTTTCTCAATTCACCAAAGATGTGAAAAAATTCTGGAAACATATAAAAAATGAATGTTTCTTTAGTTCGAGTTTGGATCAAAAATAAACTGTAACAGAAACCCTTTCAAAGACCTAAGTGTATTTTTGTAATGCCAACTACAAAAACAACGACAACGGACAATTGTCACAGAAGGAAAATAAACATATTTGTATTAACTTTTGAACGAATATAATTCAAGATTTTGTTTTTATGAAAGAGAACGTTAAATAATAAAAATCACATTTATATTATTTTCAAGCTGTAATAAAAATAATTTTTATAAAAAAAAAAATAAAACCTACTTCAAAAAAAATTAAATACAACAAAATAAGAATAAAATACACTAAAAGGTATAAAATAATTATCTAATTTAGTTACAACTAAACGACGAAATATTAACATGAAATCACTTTTTGAAGTCGGTGCCAAAAATATAAATTTTTTTTATAACGAGACTATAGTTTCGAGAGCTTTGCCCTCTTCATCAGTCTATTACAATTGATTCACAGGAATTAATGTATGAATGGAAATTCTACTAGTTCTATTGAAGGAGACAATAAAAGAATGTGTCTTCTGCTGGAATTTTAAATTTTATTTATAACGAGACTATAGTTTAAAATTAGTTTAACAAAGCCCTATTGCGAGCACTAGTAAATAACTAAGTTAACTGCGATTCCTTGAATTAAGTGTTCAATTATTTACAGTTTTTACAGTTAAACAGTAACATAGATGACTGAAATAGGCAGCAATGGTGTCCACGTTTTATTTTCAATTAAGCTTGAATTTATAAAAGAAAATACTTCTTGAGTATTTATAAAACCAAAGCTGACTAGAGTGATGGCAAAATCTAGGGACGTCATTTCCAAAGAGGTCCAGGAAACTAAGGTTCCCCGAAAAAAAAAAATAATTGAAGTCTATGCTAAAAATTTACAATTTCCCTCCAAAACTTGCGATTTACAGACTCTCAACACCAACACCAACACGGAACCGGAAATCTCTCACGGCACTTATAATCTTCAAATGTTCAAAACCCGGGTACATAAACACCTACGCCTCCACCCTCTCACTTAATAAACTTTCTCTTCTCTTCGGTAATGCAATGGTCTTTCGAGATCCATAGGGGCTGCATCTTACTGGTGAGCGGCTTCTTGAATTCGATTGTATTAAAAAAAAACAATTTATGGTCAAATAGGCGAAGTGATAGTTCATTAATCACTAATTTTACCTCGATGACTTCTAGATATTGAAACTATTTCTTTGCCTTCGTTTTGCAAGAAAGTTACAATCTTCAGTCCTTCAAGACTCAAAGGTGCACAGAAATCGTACTAAATTGTTGTTTTAATTTAAAGATAGAAACCGACCTGGCTCACCCCGGTCTGAACACAGACCATACAAGATTCCAAAGGTCGAACAGACCCAATCCTGGAACTTCTGCACCCCAGGTTACTCTTAATCCAACATCGAGGTCGCAACCTTTTTTGTCGACACGGGGTTGTTCTAGCCAGGGTTACAGAAACTTAATATCGAGTAAATCGTTAAGATGTTGAAATCTTGTTTTTTGATTTCAAGTCAAAGGTTTTAATTAAACTAGACGATTGGCGTTAGGGTCGCAGTCAATCCCAAAGTTTGGTGATTAGATAATTAAGGGGGTAATAAGAAAAATACAGAACCGTTAGAATTTGACCCGTGAGAATACAATGATGGAATAAGTAAAAATTAAGTGGAGGCGGAAGTTGGGGAAAATTTTATTTAAGGAACTCGGCAAACCAACCATCTTCAGTCCTTCAAGACTCAAAGGTGCACAGAAACCTTCGTCTCCAGAAGAGGAAGGTTGTTTCTCTTGATCACTCTCTTCTCTTCTCCTCGTTAAAGTAAATGTCTGTCAAGACCTAGAGATGTTGAATCTTCACAGTGCACCCCTGCTTGCATTTTCGTAATCACATAAAAAATAATATAAGATTGATATGACAATATTAAAAAAATCTCACTGAGAGTGAAAAACATAAGTACTTTTGGTTTTTTAATTTTTTCTTTTTTAATTTAATTTATACTTTAATACAATTATGTCTCATCAGTTATAATTATCCTACAATAGTAATAGAATAAAAATTTTTTTAAATTTATGATCTATATAACTCTTCAAGCGTTCCTTCTTAATAAAATTAAATAATTTCTAACGCTAACATTAAATTGGAGAAGTTCTACCAGGTTGATATTGAGAAACAGCGATATCAATGCAAATTAATAAAACACTGCGATGCGGAAAGAAATTGACCTCACTATACTATTTTCTCACGAAAGTAATTTGCAAATAGGACAACGTCGCCTCAGTAATCAGGCCAAACGACTGAGTAGATATATATAGTGATATAACAATAGGACCGAAAATACCAATTTGAGTATTCACCGGAAGTACATGTTTTGACATCCATTGTATTATTATCTAAGACCAATTTTGTCAATTAGTCTAAAAGGTGCAATCAATTTCACTTAGAGCATTTAAGCAAACGATTGAACTCTGCGGATTTATTAGTAAAGTACGAACAATTTTTTGAGATTTTTTTTTTAATAACACTTTTAAGTACCAGTGGCAGGGGATGTTGTCCAAAAATAGACCTTCATTTTTTAAATTTTATTTTATTCTTTGCTTCTTTTTGCAAAATTTATCGATAAACGAACGCATCATCAAATTTTTCTTTATTTTTTTTTATATTGAACATCAGATTTTTTATAAATTGATATTTAAACAGAGCGGATAATCTATATTCACTTCAGCTTCTTCTGGTGATGTTTCAATTCTTTTCATAGTTGAAATCTGACTGACGCGCTCTTAGAAGGAAGGCATAATGCAAATTAAATATAATGGGTGAAGTAAAAAGTTCTGAGCCTTTTCCGTTAGATGGCTTTAATGAGCAATATCTCACGATGTATACGTCGCATCTGGTCATTCTTTTTTGCAATTTAAAGGTGACATAACGCTTTAAAAAAGATCTTTGACAGTTTTGTGTTTGGTGAAGCCATTTGTGTGTTAGAGAGTTTTAAAATGGAGGTAAAAAAGAGAAAATTCGATACATTCTTTAGTACCAGTACGACCAAAGGGAAAAAGCGGAGCGGGCGGCTGTTTATGGACCCAATACAGTATCGAATGCAACAGCAAAGCTGTGGTTCCAACGATTCCATTCTGGTGATATGGACGTCGAAGATGAGACACGCTCTGGTGGGGCAATCATCGAAAAAGTCGATAAAATCATGGAAATAGTCAAGTCGGAACGGCATGCGAGCACTTATTCCATTGCTCAGGAACTGAAGATTAGCCAGAAAACCTTTTGTAACCATTTGCATAAGGCTGGTCTCAAGAAGAAGCTCGATGTATAGATGCCACACGAATTGACACAAAAGAAACTTTTGGACCGAATTGATGCCTGCGATTTTTTGCTGAATCGATGGGGATGGTGACTGGCGATGAAAAATGGGTCACATACGAGAACAACAGGCAAAAAAGATCAAAAAAGGTCCAAGCGCGGTGAGCCGGCCCAAATGATCGCCTAGCCCGGATTAACGCCCAAGATGGTTTTAATGTGTGTTTGGTGGGATTGGAAGGGAATCATCAACTATGAGATGCTCCCTTCGGGCCAATCACTCAATTCGGACCTATACTGTCAACAACTGACCAGATTGAAGCAGGTAATATACGAGAAGAGGTCAGAATTGGCCAATAGGAAGGGTGTTGTGTTCCATCAAGTGAACGCCAAGCAGCACACATCGTTAACGACGCGCCAGAAGCTCCGAGAGCTTGGATGGGAGATTATATCGCACCCACCGTATAGCCCAGACCTGGTACCAAGCGATTATCACCTTTTTAAGCACTTGCAAAATTTTCCAAAACTGGCCTCAAGAGAGGCTTGTGAAAGTGAGCTGGTCAAGTTTTTCACCAATAGGGTCGAGGACTTCTTCAACCGCGGAATTATGAGATTGCCTTCAAAAAGGAGAAAAGTTATCGAACAAAACAGCGCATATTTGATCTAAATCGGAAAATCCTAACTTTGTTAATTTTATCTTCGAAATAAAGAGAAAAAAGGCTCAGAACTTTTTACTTCACTTATTATTAAATCACGCATAAAAATAAATATTTTCTCATTGTGCTTTAAAATTACTGAAACCCGGAGAAAAATATTTTTCAACTAGTTATATGATTTATTTCTCTTTGTGTCTGAATTCCTATACCCACGATAGCCCAAGAACGAAAAGTCAAAAAGTTCGTTTGTATCTAAACATAGTACAGATTACATTTTAGAATATCTGGTTCAAAAGAAAGAAAATATTTTTGAATTATTCTTTTGAGATTTTAAGAAGATGTTACAGTATAGCCATAAATGAACAATTTATATTTAAGTTTATTAATAATTACTAGGGCAGCTCTAGTGCATCAAGTCTTGAAAAAAGTGCACTTTTTTATTATTTAATGTGCGGGTGAACGATTTTTTCATTTGAATCTGATCGATGAAAATAATGACAAAGGGCACGGATAGAATTATCTCTACTTTCTTTAGAACTAAGGTGTATTACAAGAATGCAAAATACAAGTTTAAACCTGTTTCAGACTATTAGAGATTAATATCTTAATTTCTATTATTCTAGGAATGGCCTTTTGCACTCGGACCAAAACAAATCTCGTAATTGAGAGAGAATATTCAATTGGACTTCATTAAAGCAAATACTTTTGTCAAAACATATTTTAGTCCATCTTTCAGAATTAATTTTTTTTAATGTAATTTATAGATTTTAAATGAAAGTCGAGTACATATACATTAATTCACTTTTTAATCTCATAAAATCAAAGTATTTTCCACAAGATAACTGAAGTGATTAAAATAGGAATTCTGGAATAAATTTGATAAATTTTAAAAGCTCCGTAAATTTTAAATTTTATATATCTTTAAATGAATTAGTTGTATATTACCTATTTATTGAAAGATTTTTTAAAATTTTACAAATTTTCAAATATAACACGGATGAAATAACTCTTGATATTTTGGAATTTGAGGGATGCGCCGCATCCACAGCATCCATGAACCGCAAGCCATTGTTAAGTAGATATTCTAGGAAAAAAATTAAAATCTTCATTTTTTTTAGAAAATTCTAGTATTTAGAAAAAGCTTTCAAAAATTAGATAATGATTACTATAAACATCTCCTTAGATGAGAAGAATTTGTAAATATTTTAGATTATACATTTTTGTAATAAATTTTTAAGCCGATATTCATAGGCGTAGCGTTTGATCTAAATTTTAAACTATGTATCATCACTTACCTATATACTATTAATTAGAATACAAATCAACATTTATAATTTATAAATGGGTTTATATCGATTTGTTTCTATTTAACCGACTTCAAAAAAGGAGGAGGTTCTCTATTCGACTGAATTTTTTTTTTTTTGACTACGAAGTTATGATGTATGTTTAAATTTAAATTTTTTACTTTTACCACACCTTAGAATTTGATCACTTTTGCCTTTTTTTTTATTATATGAAAATTTTCTTTTTAAATCATCGTTAAATTCGAATTCTTCTTTTTTGCTCATTTTTTTTAGAAAATTTAAAAATAAAATATTTCGTTTTTGCAGAAGAATTAATAAGGATGTTTAATGATTAGTGTGATTGATATTGGTAATTGGGAATTAACACTCGTTTAGAATGTACCAATCACACTCTATCTCACACTATTATGCATAATTTAAATACCACTCCACATTGGAATGCCAAAAAATGTGTTGCATATTTTACTTGAATCTAACATCTGGTAGTAAGTCTTCTTCTTCAAGTGCCATACTCGATTCCGAGCATCGGCGATTGCTGTAGAGAGTATCCTCTATATTGTAATTTTTCTGGGGGAAATTTTTCACAGGGGTGGTTTCCCATTGCCTTCCTCTGAAGGGATCAGATTATAGCAGGCCAAATATTTGTAGCGATTCGGGCTTGAACCCGCTCTAGCTTGATTAGAAGGTATGCTCTAAAACCACTTGGCCAGCCTGACACTATTAGTAGTAAGTTCCAGTAGTAAAATGCTGTAAACTGGCAAAAACTATTTTCTTTCTTAAAAGTGGAACTTCTTTAAAATTTCTCTTCCCGTGGACATATTGTTAAAAATCGGGATTGTCCGTCCAAAAGCGGCACTTATGGTCAGTCACCTTACGTATAGATGCTGTATTTTCTCGGTGTGCCCCTTTTATATTCGATTGCATTACAAATACTACATTTGTTTGCAATTCCTATTGAGTATAGAATATTGAAGGAGACAATAAAAGAGTGTGTCTTCTGCTGGAATTATAAATTTTATTTTTTTATAACGAGACTATAGTTTCGAGGGCTTTGCCCTCTTCATCAGTCTATTACAATGGATTCACAGGAATTAATTTATAAATTAATAAGATTTATAAATTAATTTCTGTGAATACATTGTAATAGACTGATGAAGAGGGCAAAGCCCTCGAAACTATAATCTCGTTATAAATAAATAAAATTTATAATTCCAGCAGAAGACACTCTCTTTTATTGTCTCCTTCAATATATAAAAATTCTGCTACTCTCGGCAAAAACTTTCAATTGAGTATAGAATAAATAATCAATTCAACATTAAAGCGTAAAATGTGTCAGATCATTGTTAATTTTCTTTTCTATCAATCCAATTTTCTAATTAATTCATCATTGTGATTATTATCAGGACTTATCAGCGAGGGGGACAAGAGGAGCAGCTGCCCCGGGCCTCACAATTTTAAAGATTTCATAATAAATGAATTTGTTAATGTTGAAACGCGCAAAAGTTTCTATGAAATAAATAAATGTAATAATTTACTAATTATAAAATATAATTTTATTTATTTTCTTGTCCAGAGTTTTATTTTGAATTTTGAAGACTCCCAAAAATATGAATTGCCTGAAATTCCATAATTATAAATGATTAAAACTCTGCATTTTCATAATAATTGTATCGAATTTTCGAAGACTAATAATATTATTTTTCCTATAGAATAAAAGAGAGAGTAATTTGAACCGGAAGCCAGAGAGTTAAATTCATAAAATACTTAGGATTTCCAGAGTTAACAATTAACAATAAGCTCCTATCATTCATTCATTTATTATTGCGTCTCTTCAAATATGAAATTGTTTAATTAAAATTATAATTTTCCTGAAATTAGAAAATGATTTTTATTTAATGGTAACTTTTTTAATCTATTCTTTTAGGTAAATGCATAAAGATAGAGATATGTAAAGAGAAAAAAAGAGCTTGTCCTCTGCTTGATGAAAATAAAGTAATATATATGTATATACAGTGTGTCATTTTAAAAACTTCCTACCCCTATTATCGCTAAACTGGCAAATTATTTCAAGACACGTCAAATTTGTATTCGAGGGGGAAGAATTGTGACGTATAAATTAGATCGCCCCTTCACCAAACAAATTAGAACGCGTTTGTATTCTTGTAGATTTATTTTGTTTTGTTAATCATTTGTAAAATAAATGTACAAGAATAAAAACGCGTTCTAATTTGTTTGTACTTTACGTTAATCTAGTAGGTATGATGCTACTTTATCTGTAAAAATTGATTTATTAAAACAACGTACCACCGTCAAAACCTCTTTTAATGAGAATTTATAAGTTTAATGTATCACACAAATAATTACAAAAATTCAATTTTGCAATATTCCAAGACAACGCAGCTCTCAAATTTAAAAAAATGGCAGACCAAAAATGTAGGGAATAAAAAGCCCTTCAAAATGATCTCTCATTCGACCCCTTTTCCTTTTAGGATTTTTAGGGGGTGGCTCTGGGGGGCAGGGGGCGAAGGGGGCGATCTAATTTATACGTCAAAATTCTTCCCCCTCGAATATAAATTTAACGTGTCTCAGCGATTTTTGAAATAATTTGCCAGTTTAGCGATACTAGGGGGTGGGAATTTTTCAAATTGCACACTGTTAATTCTATATATATTTGATATATATGTGCGTATGTTTATTTGCATCAAGCAGATGACAACCTCTTTGTTTCTCTTTATGAATCAACAACTCTGCTACTCTCGGCAAAATAAAAACTTTTCAATTAGATAGAGATATGTTGATATTTTCCGTTTATTTGTTTTGAAAAATACTCTTTCGATTTGAAAATGATAGGATATAAAAATGGCGTTCATCGCATAATACCATAACCCCTAAGACAAGTACCAATTTACACCTGAAGGCGACTTTATATTTTATGATCGAAACTGTGTCATAAAACTATATTCCTTTAAAGAAATAATAAAATAAAAATAAAATTAAATGACAAAGAAAAAAATATTTTGATGGGAAATTCAGACTCAAAACGAATGGTTTGTTCGTCACACGTCTTTCACTTACTCTCTTGTCTTTAAAATCATCCTACCCCTTGCAAAATAATTTCCTCACAATATTTCATTCAAGATAAAAAAACACCCGAATTTTCAAGTAAAGATATACAAATGGTAAGTATGTCGATTTTAACCAAAACCTTATCATATCGGTGCTGACTAATACCTAACCTAAAATTTAAATTTTGTAGCTCTGTGACTTACTAATGCTGAGAAATTTCAGATAGAGCAGTTCACATACTGACCATTCTGCCAGTTTTTTCCGTTTCAAATTAATCCCCTCACAGTGTTTTATTCTAAACAAAAAACAGTAGAACATAGAATCATTACAAGAATTCTGTGTTTGCACGAGGATTTTTAAGATACAAATCTAAGAAACAACCCTTCTGACATAATAAAAATAAGCTGATGTGTTCTGATGTGGCCATCCACTTTACTTTACCAAACAACCTGGCTCCTCACTTATATTTAATATTTAATAAAATTATTTATAATCATGTAGGGGGGGGGGGGTTAGTTTTTGCATTTATAGACTTCTGGGGGCCCACTGATTATGTATATAAAATTTGGTTGAGTTTGCTATAAGCCTATATTTTGATTTTTTACCCTAACCCCCCTCCCCCTTTTGGGCGGTTAGTTTTTGCATTTTTAGACTTCTGGGGTCCCACTGATTATGTATACAAAATTTGGTTACGTTTGGTAAATGGCCAAGATTTTCAATTTTTGACCCCCCTCCCCCCATCCAATTTTGGGCGGTTAGTTTTTGCATTTTTAGCCTTCTGGGGTCCGACTTATTATGTATACAAAATTTGGTTGAGTTTGCTCAAATGGCCTAGATTTTTTATTTTTAACCCACCCCTACCCCCCTTAATTTTGGGTCGATATGCACCAAAATCTAATCAGCTCTTAATCTCAATGGACCAAAACTACGTATGAAATTTGGTTTCAATATTCACACTAGTTTTTGAGCTAGCTCGTCCACAAAAATTTGGTAACGCACAGACTAACGGACAGACTAAGGGACAGACAAAGAGACATTTTGACAAAACAATTATTATATTGTGAAATATAATTTTTTCGATGTTTACTTATTAGAGCTTTTTTGTAGACCGATATGCCATGATTTCGCTCAATTTTTTTTAATCAAAATAGTTTCAGCCGTTTTTGAGATATTTCAAAAAAAGAAGGAAAGAAACCACTTTTTTCATGCACAATCACAATACTTGACCATACCCTGTACGGTAAAGTAATAATCTATAACAGCTGGGATTTAGTGGTTTTATTTGTATTTTCAGCTGTTCTGGATTCTCTCCTTTATTTCATATGTTGCTACATTATCATCGGTAATAAGTGTAGCGAGATATTTAAATTCGTGTGTCTTTTGCAATCTGGCATTTCCTGAGTTCAAACTCGGCCTAGGACTGTCCCAAAACCATGTGAAAAAGGAGGATGGTTGGCCGTGGGGCTAACAACCCTACCTCTTGAATAACCATATGTTAAAAAACAAAAGCCTCGGATCAGGATGGATTTTCATTCCGACAGCATTTTGGGTCTTAGAATTTAAAAATTTTCTGACTTTTCATTGTAATATGTTATTCGAGTATGAAAAGATTCAGAAATGTTGAAAAATATAAAATTACAAATGAATCCCTTACATATTCCCAATTTGAAGAGCCTTCTTCCAAAAGATACTATACTCAGCTCTTCTATTTTAAATGATGAATAAAATATTAATTTACTATATTCTTTATTTCTTATGAAACAATATGTATACATTTTCTTGTTTAAGAAAACAATCTCCCAGAGAAAAAAGAGAATTTGTTAAATAATAATAACCACTTAGATGATGAGTTTTTGAAAATTTGATCTTGTACGAGATCCCGGATGAGTTGAAACAAATAAAAAATTTCTCTCTCCATTTCAATTCACGTTTGTTCCTAAAAAGTCGTTTATAGAATAATTTAGGTCAGATGCAGTTCAGGGTTTAACTAGACTTTATAAATTTTTAATCGTTATTGAAACAGTTGGTGAGGTTAGATTATGGTTGATCCCAATGAAAGGAAAAGCTAAATTAACTCGGGGCATAAAAAGGATTTTCCTTTTTATTCTTTTTCCTTTTATAATCTTCTTGATCCTAGGATGAAAATTCAAACATCTCTTTTTTGGATCTCTTTATGCTTTGTCTTTTGATAAAAAGAGGTTTCTCAAACATAATCATTAATTTTTAATTTTGTTGAAAAAAATCACAATATCGAAGCTTAAAAAGAATCATATTTGACATATACTAGTTAAAAGCGTAAAATCTCACTACTTAAGGAGTGTTGTTGCCAGACAAATACCTACTCATTTAAACTTATTTTTTTAATTCATCTTATAATTTATTATATTATATACTTATGAATTAATTTTGTACATACAGTGAAACCCCTCAAATCCGAACTAATTGGGGCTGTATCCTGTTTGGATTAGCCGAAAGCAGCTTCGACAATTGAAGATAACTGATATCAAGTGAAAGATTAAGTGATATTTTGTATGTTTCTGTTATTTTTTCATTGTTTTTGCAAAGTGATTAGCCTAAAGAATTTCAATAACCAACTTTTAACGTTTTTCAATCCTGGATGACATAAGTATGTAGACACATTTACACTTTGTTAGGTATGCTAACTGTACTTCTTTGTTAATTTTTCAACTAATTATGTAAAATAAGAAAGATATTAATTTGCCGATGGTAATAGATTCAAATTTACTAGAAAATCATAGATCAAAGATGGTGTCATCTATTAAATCCGATGGAGTGGAATATTCGTATCCCGCAGGTGAGCCATGTGGCCCGGATTGCTGTTACTGGCACTCGGGTTCGATTCCCGAGGGGGTGAAAAACAACCCCTCTGACATATAATTAAAAATATTCCACTCCATCGGATTTAATAGATGACACCATCTTTGATCTATGATTTTCTAGTAAATTTGAATCTATTACCATCGGCAAATTAATATCTTTCATATTAAATTAGGAAAAGTCATTCCATTGCCCTTCGAATTTTGAATTTCTTCAAAATTCGAAACACTCAACCACCTTTATTTAAATTATATGGCATGGCTATATGTTTAAATTTAGAATCACTATATCGCGAAATTTTACAAATTAAGATAACAATCTTTGAGTAAAATATTTTACGCGTTTGCATATGTCAGAGAGGTTCGTATCCCGCAGGTGAGCCAGGTGGCCCGGATTGCTGTTACTGGCACTCGGGTTCGATTCCCGAGGGGTGAAAAACAACCCCTCTGACATATAATTAAAAATATTCCACTCCATCGGATTTAATAGATGACACCATCTTTGATCTATGATTTTCTATGTAAAATAAGGTTATAATGTAGAAGAATATATACATAATTGTTTTTCCGTACGGATTTGAAGGGTTTCACTGTATTAATAATTTAAAAGAGGACTTGGCTGGTCATTTCTGTTTTATCATCCTTATAACGATGATGAAGTGGAAGGCCTGAGATGAGCTCGTAGCAAAAATTTGACCGACTATATTATAGTTCAGCTCTTTTACTAACACTACTAACACTAACCACATAGTATCAGACTTAATGGACTCTAATAAAATAAAAATAAAAATAATTTAATACTAATAAAAAGTCTTAAAACTAGTCTATATCCTCTATAAATTTATTTATTTATAATAACTTCGAGAAAGTATTTGTGTACCTATTTTTGTTGAATCATTATTAGAATACATAAGTATTTTGTATGTTAAAGCTTGGTTTTAACAGCTGGACATTATAAATTCCTTCGTGGTACATGTCCGGAACATGTTCGGGATTTTTTGAGGATGTGTACGTCTTGAATAATTTGGGTGCTGGATATTTTATTCTCGCTAAGGATCTATCATCTATTGATCAAGTTCAGAACATGAACCAAGAACGAAATTAATAAGTAAACAAGGGTAATATTAAAATCCCCCAAAACACCTCTGTAAAAAAAGGCCAAATTCGATCAATAAACCGTTTTCCCGAAAAAATATAGCTTCTAATGATTAAAAGTTAAATAAAACATTATTAATTATCTTGTTATTATGTTTTGAAATTTTAATCATCACAAAATTAAAAATTCGACATAGAACTTTTAAGGTAAGATAAATTGGAGTGAAACTTAAATTTGTAATTATTTAACATTTTTGACAAATATTCCTTTATAAAGAGATCAATGAGGTTGTTCTCTGCTTGATGAAAATAAAAATATACATATACCATATACCGAGGGATGAACCACGACTTAATATGCTGTACACCTAGTTCCCCCTGTACTTCCAAATATTTCCAAGTACTTCCAAAATACTTCCAAAGAAGTGTACACCTACTTCCAATCGCGAATCACCCCTCGCTTTATACCAAATATAAATATGTGTACATATATATATAAAATTTATTTGTTTGAAACTATAGATCTAAGGTTTGGCCTTTATCATCAGTCTTTCAATTATAAATATTTTATCAGTTATTTCTCATGGGCTCAATTACTCAATTGTATATAGAAATTCATTTTGTTGTTGTTATATACTGTATATCGAATTCGAATTGATTGAATAAATATTAATGGAATTGAAATAATTATCGGAAAAGAGGTTTTTTTTATTTAATTAGTTTTTTCCTCTTATTAAAAACAAGGACTAAAAGATGATCAAGGACATTTGATGGTGGAGAAGTAATCTCCGGAGTCGAAGCTCAAAAACAATGTATGCATAAATTCATGTAAAATAAATGGTTAAAAATTTCAATTGAATGTTCCCTTAACAATAATTCCTCTCTGAATGCTCAATTAATAGATCTATTAATAATTACATTCAAAATAGTGAATTAAATAAATGGAAGGTGACTTTCACAAAAATAAAATGAGATATATTTAAATATTTAACTCTATATATTTATTTTTGTGAAACTGACAATGCATTTACTTAAATAAACCATTATTAAATTATGTTTCGCCTTGCACTGACATAATGTTTCTTAACAATTAAAAATAAAATCATTTCCTCAAAACATGATCATGTAAAATGATATCAGATTCATATGAATTCTCGAAATTTATATCCCAAATGATGAAAATGATAAATTTATAAATTCTTTATATTAAAGGTGATCACTCGTGTTGGTCCCTCATTGTCATTCTCTCTATCTTTCTAGGGGATGAAAAGAAAGCCAACCTCCATTGGATGATCCGAAATGAATTTTTCAAAGGCAAAACATCAATTGTTTATGAAAAGATCTTGCCATCTGGACCTCCTCAGGTGAATCGTTTGGCGAAAATATCAATTTATAAATTGATTCAATCTCTCTCATAAAAAAATAAATAAATAAACGATTTTTAATTCCACTTCACATCCCTAAAATAAATGTTAAAAATAAATAAATCCGTTTTTTAAATCAAGCCCCAAGGGAAGTCTCTTTTCGAATTCATTTGTCATTTATTAATTAGTTCACAATCACATTGGCGTTAAATTTTGATGCAAAAATAATGCTCGAGCAAACTTTCAATTGAACACAAATATTTTCGAGGGAAAATGTTTATGATATAATTTTTTGTATAAAATAAATATGTACATTTGAGAATCCAACTTTCAATATAAAATATACTAGTTATAAATTAGGAAAGAGAGGAATTGAGCCACAACAAGAAGCCTCTGTCGAATAAAAACTCCCAATTGTAGAAAGGTAGTTTCGGCTTTAATTATACAGGGTGGCATAAAGATCTCCCACAATTTGAAGAGGTATAAAAAATGAAAAAATATTTAGAAAAAATCTGAATATACTTATTTTTGAAAAGTACATAATTTTTTTTTTTAATGTGTTTTAAATATTATATCAGACAAAAAAAAGAGGGGGGGGGTCAAAAATTAAAATTTTTCCCTTTCGACCAAACTATGTGTACAAAATTTGGTTGAGTTTGGTCGAAAGGGCAAGAATTTTGATTTTTGACCCCCTCCCCTTTTCTCTTATATTTATAATGTTTAAAACACATTTAAAATAAAGTAAAAAATTATTTTATGTTCTTTTCAAAAATATATTCAGTTTTTTTCTAGTTAAATTTTTTCATTTTTTATACCTCTTCAAAATATGGTAGATATTTATGCCCGACCCTGTATAATGCCATCTTCAGTTCTAATGAGCTGTAATGAGAATAAAATGTAAAAATATCAATACAAAACAAATTAAATTATTTAAATAAAATAGCAATTGGTTCTTACATTATTTGCAAACTCAATTCATTGAGTGCAGGCAGAGTTGATATGTATTATTAAACACAAAATTATAAAAAAAACATATAAAATGCGTACATAGGTCTTGGTATGTTCACTACTTATTTTCTTCATCAGCGTTTATACTAGTTATATCATAAATGAGAAATTAGTAATATGCCTATCCAATAAAAATAAACTTGTTATTTTATCGATTTATGTATAAATAGGTATATATTTAATTGGTAAGAAATAATCAAGTTAGAAAATTATAAGATTCATGACATGATATATTTTTCAAAATATTTCGAAAAAATGTTAAGAAAATGTATTCTTTTGCATGAATGAAAATACAAGCATTCAATTTTATTTTTTCTGATTCTCTTCTATCTTTAACTAGCTAGAAATCTAATGACTATTTTGAAATACAAACATTTTGGCACCAGAACGAACTTTCTATAACTTGCTCTTGAGTTATCGTAGGTCAAGCTTGGAATTTAAAGACAAGCCCACACGCAGGCTAACATAAATCATGCTTGAAAATGATTGTTATTCTAGACATTTCTAAACACGAATATGCGAAAAATTGAAAATTTTCTAGTCGATTCAATACTCGAAACAAAGTAGAAATTATTTAGAATTTAATTTTTCCGCTTAATCTTTTATAACCTATGCCAGAAGGAGTTAAGTTGTAATTAGTTTGGCTATTGATCTACCTAAATAGGTATATAAATTCATTTTTTTTTTTACTTAGAGAAAGTGGTGTAGGTTTTAGGTGAAACATGATATTAATTAATAAAGTAAAGTGTTTGTAGTTTCACTGTGAATGAAATAAAACTCAAAGAGGTTTATAGAAACTCAATATATTTCGGATTATTAGTCCATCATCAGGAGTTTACAGCTTAAAACTGAGTTTGTATAAACATCTTTGAGTTTTATTTCAATCACTGTGAAACTACACACCCTTTACTTTATTAATTAAATTCATTTTAACATGGCGCCTTAAATTGTTTGCCCAAAACAAAGAATTCAGATTTTGAATTGTCATCTTCTCTCTTTCACAAGAGAAATTTCCTTAATATATTTCAAATTCGATGTAGTAACTTATCTACTAGCTTCTTTCACAAGCCGATTTACTAGAATTTACACCAAACCACGAATTTTTTATCTTTTTCCAGTTTATAATGAGCCATTCTACTCTTTTACGACTTCTGATATTATTATTATAAATTAAGTTTATAAACGAAATATTTTTCATTTTTTTTTCAGCTTTTTACCACAGTTTCTGTGGCGGAAATAATGTGACTTGAATGAGGCTACCAAAACGAATGTGCTCCGCGAAGCATTAATGCTTAGCAAAGTGAATTTTAATTTTTTTTAATAATTTTGAAGAAAAACATAGAATAATATCATAGAAAAGTGATTAAATTTTTTTATTTTGTTACTTCTTATTTATCATTCTTTAATCAAAAATTTACAGAGATAAATTTCTTTACAGATAAATTTCTCTCCAAATGTACTCATCAACAGAAAAACAAGTAACAAAAGTATTTCAATATATCTAACTTCATACGTAATTCAGATTACCAGACAATCAATACTGTCATTCCTAGTCCTTCATGATGTCATCAAATTTTAATTGATGTGTGAGAACTCTTTAAATGTATCAAATTTCAAAAAGTAATTGATTTTTAAGGAAATATCTTTGGAGTTGTCCTCTTCTTGATTTCACCAAGCACTACAGTGCTACATCAGAGCCTAATTTCTCGGGTTTAGAGATATACTATATACCAAGTTCAGGATCGAATCAAGATCACGTCAGAAAATTACAAATTCTTACATTACATTAATAAGTTTTCCAGTTTGATAATGGGCAGCATCAACATCCATCTTAATCAATAAAAAAATAATCCATTATAAGAGTGGAATTCTCACTATTCTGCTACATTGTCGCAAGTAACACTCGATCTCTTGTCTTCCGAATTCGTGTTAGGGTGTCTCTCTCTCCTCTTTAGGGACCCAACCGCTCACCGTCAATTTATACCCGACCACCGAGGGACATCGCAGTATCCTCTTTTTGATAATGTCAAAAGGAAAGATGCAAGGCAGGATGTGTATGCTAAGTAAAATGGATGGGTGGGTGTATGGTACATTGTTGTAAGTAACATTCGATTCACTAACTTTCCCAAGAAAGGTCTTTACAAAAAGCATTATAAATCCTCAAAAATAGGGCAAAAATGCTTGAGAAAATATGATTTTCTGTAACGCTTCACTTAGCGAAGTACATCATCGAACTTGACACGTAGCATCTATGGCTATCAAACTATTTTTAACTGAATATTTTTGACTTGGAATCGATTTAATTTAGTTTATCTTGAATCAAAATGTAAGGTTTTGCCATTTGTCGAACACTAATGGGTGTGGTTTTTCTTAATCTTAAGAAATAGAATGTACCATACAATGAGTTCAAACTTTTTTTCATTTTTTTTTTTTTTTTTTTTAGAATCTCTTTATACAGTTTACGAGAATACGCATTCCCAGATTTTGGCATAATAGAATCTAAATATATAAAATTAAGGTTTTGTCTGTACATTGGTCCAAATCACGCCAAATTTTGGTTGAACACGTTTCAAGCAAAATTATGAACGAAAACACCCTCAACAAAATTCCTGTCTGTCTGTCTGTTTCAGTGGTTTCCGCGAAAAGTTGCTCACGATTCACGTCAAAACGGCTGAAGGGATTATTATGAAATTTCATATTTGTATCAGAGGTCTTCTAACTTACGTTTTTAGCTATATAACGTTTTGATATTTTGACCCCAAAAGGGGGTTTGGGGGGGTGCACGAATGAAAATTATCAAATAACTCTTAAACTATTAACTCTACGGGAAATTTTATAATGAGCAAAGTTGTAGGGGATGTGATTTCTGACAAGTTTTGTTTAAAAAAATCTCCCCCCAAAAACTACCCAAAAAGGGGGGAAGGAGAAAAATATATAAATTCTTGCCCTTGGAGCAAACTCAACCAAATTTTGTATACACAATCTGTAGGCCTCTAGAGAGCTAGAAATGCAAAAACTAACTACCCAAAATGGGGGGGGGGGTCAAAAAATGAAAATTCTTGCTCTTGGACCAAACTCAACCAAATTTTGTATACATAATCTGAGGGACTCTAGAAAGCTAGAAATGCAAAAACTAACTACCCAAAATGGGGGGGGGGGTCAAAAAATGAAAATTCTTGCTCTTGGACCAAACTCAACCAAATTTAGTATACATAATCTGTGGGTCTCTAGAGAGCTAGAAATGCAAAAACTAACCACTTAAAAAAGGGGGGGGGTCAAAAAATGAAAATTCTTGCCTTTTGGAGCAAACTCAACCAAATTTTGTATACATAATCTGTGGGACTCTAGAGAGCTAGAAATGCAAAAACTAACCACCTAAAATGGGGGGGGGGTCAAAAAATGAAAATTCTTGCTCTTGGACCAAACTCAACCAAATTTTGTTTACATAATCTGTGGGTCACTAGAAGGCTAGAAATGCAAAAACTGGGTGCGGGGGTGGAGTGGGGGTGGGTTAGGGCATGGGATGCGCGGAGTGGAATGGCGGTGGAGTGAGGGAGTATGGCGGAGTAGGGGGGGGGGGCACGGGGGTGGTGCAAGGTTGGTGGATGGGGGGTTCAGGTGAGGGTCCAGTGGCGTAGTGGGGTGGTACGGGGTGGGGGTCCGAGGTGGGGGTGCAGGTTAGAGTGTTGAAGTGGTGGTGTGGGGGCGGGGGTTGGGGTGCTGGGTGGGTTTCGTGGAGTGTGGTGGGTTGGAGTGGGGGGTGAGGTTGGGGTTCGTGGGTTGGGGGCCCGAGGTGGGTGGGGTGAGGGTTGGGGTGGTGGTGTGGGGGCGGGGGTTGGGGTGCTGGGTGGGTTTCGGGGAGTGTGGTGGGTTGGAGTGGGGGGTGAGGTTTGGGTTCTGTGGTATGGGGGCGGGGGTTGGGCACGGGTTCATGGTGCGGGGGTAGGGGTGCTGGATGGGTCGGGGGGGAGTGTAGTGTGAGGGTGGGATTCGTGGGTTGGGGGTCCAGGGGGCGTGCCCCCTGGCTAGCAAGAGGGCCGCCGAAGGCGGGCCTTGCAGCTAGTATAGAATATAAACAATCGTCTAAAATTTGTTAAATTTGAAGGA
>JALMQS010000030.1:31448796-31486664 GCA_024734495.1 Forficula auricularia | reverse complement strand
GGTGGGTGGGGTGAGGGTTGGGGTGGTGGTGTGGGGGCGGGGGTTGGGATGCTGGGTGGGTTTCGGGGAGTGTGGTGGGTTGGAGTGGGGGGTGAGGTTTGGGTTCTGTGGTATGGGGGCGGGGGTTGGGCACGGGTTCATGGTGCGGGGGTAGGGGTGCTGGATGGGTCGGGGGGGAGTGTAGTGTGAGCGTGGGATTCGTGGGTTGGGGGTCCAGGGGGCATGCCCCCTGGCTAGCAAGAGGGCCGCCGAAGGCGGGCCTTGCAGCTAGTATAGAATATAAACAATCGTCTAAAATTTGTTAAATTTGAAGGAATTGATAATTAATAAGCAGGTATTTAAATATTTAATCTTTAATTAACTTTCTTATCCAGAAAGCTTGATTCTATTATGAAAATCCTCATGGTAGCAAAGCTTCTACAAGAAAATAGAATACATGGATGGATTGGTTTCTCTGCATTTTCGTCCCTGGGGATAAAGTTTGAAGAATTAGCTATCCTCCGGAACTGGCTTTGTTTATTGATACATTTGGATTCTCGGTAAAATAAACCATCCAGTAATTTTTAATAAAAATGTCAAAATATATTCTGACAAATTCCCTGAGTGAAAGGCGTTGGGAAAAGAACAAAAATGAAAAAGGTGAAATTGGGATAAATTCATTAGGGGAAGTACGCTTAGGAAGAAACTTTTCATAAATGGATGGGTAAAATATATGGATTGATTAACGCTACTGGATTATATGTGAAAACCGTGAAAGCAAAATAATATACTAAGTTGAAGGAGACCATAAAAGAGTGTGTCTTCTGCTGGAATTACACACGCACTTCGGAACACAAAAAAATTTTAAGGGGGTTCAGGCCATAGTGCAATCGCAGACCATTTAATCTCCGAGAAACAATGTTTTAAAGATGAATCAAAGATCAAAATTAGATCCCCTAAAAATTAGTATTTTCGAATCGTTAGAAATTTTAAAATCATATAATAATTCACCAAAAAAATTCTTATATCGAAAAATAGAAATACCAGAAAGACTTATTTTAAAAATAGCCGCGCAAATAAAAACCTCATTAACGCCACCTACAGCCAAAAAATAAAACAAGTATAAATGACAATTCTTAACTTGGCTACATGGAAAACTTTAATCTTCCATTCATATATTAATTCCTGTGATTCAATTGTAATAGACTGATGAAGAGGGCAAATCCCTCGAAATAAAATAATTCCAGCAGAAGACACACTCTTTTATTGTCTCCTTCAATATATACAAATTCTGCTACCCTCGGCAAAAAAAAAACTTTCAATTTAATACTAAGTTGAACTTAGAGGGAAATTGGCAAAAACTTTTTGGATTAGCTATAAAATATATTTCGGCATGATTAGTGCACGCTACATGGCTCTCACTTACTCCGAGTTCGTAACAAACTAACATTAAAATAACAATTTTTTTTATTTATTTATTGCCTTTTTGGTTCATATTTACAGTTTTTTTAATAAAAATACAAGTACTTATATCAAAAAATAGTTAAATTATAAATAATTTATTTTTTCACATTTTGTTTTATAGACGTTAAAAGATAATGGAGTTGAATTTCATCAAATCTATGTTTCTAAATCCTTGCAAATAAACACTTATATTACTTTCCCTATAGAAATGTGACTTGCAATAATAAATGAAAAATTCATTATATCTGTCATTTAGCAATAGTAATATTGATAAAAAATAAATTCCAATGGATCGTTACTAGAGTTTATCCATAGTCGTTTGAAATATTGATATGATTATTCTTTTATTAATAATCAGATATCACTAGCTAAGTATTTGAAGTCACTGTTGAGTTAAAATCAAAAATAGACATCGATTCTCATCTAATACTCGAGGAATAAACATTCTACATTGCATTTTTGAAGTTTAGATCATTTATGGTAACCAGTGCTGAAGACATGAAAAATCGACTTAAAATCAAAAAGACTAATTTATTTTTTGATAAACAACTTTTACTACCAAAACAACAAATCTTCAGTAATAGTACTGTTTAGTAAGACGTACTTCTGGTTGGCCCAAATGAAATATTGATTGACTCGATTTTTTTTGGTTATGTAAAACTATTTTCATTCATGATATTTTATCGCCTGTCTGTGTCTGAGTAAAACACCCATGATAATTTACTAACAAATAGTCGTAGTTTTGATTTTGTATTTTTAAAACAGAAACTGTTTAGATTTTAAGCCTTCTAGTTTCAGAACCCTCAGTTCAAAAATTAATCTCATTGATGTAGCTATCAAATGGTTGGAAGTAAGGAGCTGAAATTCGATGTAAATGTTTGTATTATTAACGAGACAGCTTACTACTTTCTTACTCAAACAGTTTGAACCAAAAATCACCAAATCACAAAAAATTATCTTCAGCTTTCCTAATCTTGAAAAAAGCAATTCCCCTTTTCCTTTTATTCTTTAAACAGCCCCCTAGTTAACTTATTCAGTCTCCATAAGAATTTATCTTAAATGAAAGTAAATAAATTGACTCGTTCTGATGTGTCCATCCACTTGACTTTACCATACACTTCTGGTTGAGTTTGGTACAAGGGGCTAGATTTTAATTGTATGACACTACAACCCCCCTATTTTGGGCGGTTGTTTAGTGTTCTGGGGCCCCACTGATTATGTATATTAAATTTGGTTGAGTTCGCTCAAATGGTCTAGATTTTTATTTTTTAACCCCCCCCCCCCCCCTAATTTTGGCCTCAGAAAAAAAACATTTTCGTTATTATAGGTTCATTTTATAGTATATTTTTTTTGTTTTTTTAGTTTGAAAATATTATAATTTTAATTTTTAATCCCTCTTCCCCCCTTAATTTTTGGTCAATATGCACCAAAATCTAATCACCTCTTAATCTCAATGCTCCCAAACTACATGTGAAATTTGATTTTGATATTCACACTAGTTTTTGAGATAGCTCGTCCACATATATTTGGTAACGCACAGACTAACAGAATAAAAGACTAACAGACATTTTGACAAAACCGTTATTATATCGAAAAATATAATTTTTTCGATGTTTACTTATTAGGGCTTTTTTGTAGATCGAAATGCCATGGTTTCGCCTAATTCTTTTAATCAAAATAGTTTTTGCCGTTTTTGAGATATTTCGAAAAAAAGAAGCAAAAAATACACTTTTTTCATGCACGATTACAATACTTGACCATAATACCCAGTACGGTAAATGAATATATAGAATTACTAAGGTGTATAATTAATTAAATTAATATGTACGACTAGATCTTATCTATTTGGAAATTATTTTAACGTTGAATAATTTAGCTTGTGCTGTTGTAATCCTTTACTTCCCAGTTGCCAGATGACTTTGATGTGAATCGCTTACAGACCCATTAAATTGACCCACATGTTGACAGAATCGATCAATTAGAGTGAGTATAGCTGATTTAGAAATATGATAGTTCACTTGAAGTGAGACAAATAATAGGCTTTTTCGGTATGTACAACGGAGAAGATTTTCAAAATAACTCTGCTACTTTCGGCAAAATAAAAACTTTTCAATTATAAAAATCGAGTTTATTTCCCTGATAACTATTTGCCACCAGATGATAGGAAAGATGAATTTGCAATCTATTACATTACAGGTAATTATTAATTTTAAATAACTCGAAAGGATGTCACGCGGGATTTTTACGTAAATGAATAAGCGAAACTATTGGAATGGTTTTACGAGTATATTTTTATTTAATTCCTCACAGTTTTTAAAAATTTAACTTTCATACTAACAAATACGATTCAAGAGATATCTTTTTAACCGACTTCGAAAAAGGAGGATGTTCTCTATTCGACTGATTTTTTTTTGTGTCCTCATATCTCCGCCAATTGTGAACCGATTTTGATGATTTTTTTGGGTTCAGTCTAGCTTCCGGTTGGTCCCGTTTTTTTCATTGGTATTGGACCTTTTTTGATATGTTTGTACAGGCATAACTTCTTTGTTTATGAACCGATTTTAATGATTCTTTTTTATTGGAAATAGGGTTTCTTAGGGGTAGTACCATACTAATTTGGTAAATTAAATTAGGTTGGAGTTGGTGGTGTTTCACAAGGAGAAAAATCAAAATACAAAGACTTTTCTAGTTTACTCTATATATTTCGTAAACTAAAAAAATCTTTGTATTTTAATTTTTCTCCTTGTGAAACAGCACCAACTCCAACCTAATTTAATTTTAACAATGTTTCACTATAAACCAACACCGCGTTCCCTAAATGTGATTAATTTGGTAAAGTTCTGAAGGTATAATCAAAGACGAAATAACGTAAAACTCCAATTCTTATGACCAAATAATCGAAATTTTGATAAATAAAATCTTTTATAAAAAAATATTAAAACATTCATTTAAAACCCGCAAACGTTTCGAGATAATTTCTATATTTATAAATTGAATTTTATTATAATTTCCTGATTCATTCGCCCGACGCTTTCTCTTACGAGATGCATGCATTATATTAAGTCACTATTGATAACATCACCAAAAAGAGAAAAATAAAAATAGTTTAAAATAAAAAATATAAAACCGACTTCAAAAAAAATTAAATGCAACAAATAAAATAATAGTAAACTCAAAAATAAAATAAAATACACTAAAAGGTATAAAATAATAATCTAATTTAGTTACAATTAAACGATGAAATATTAACATGAAATTACTTTTTGAAGTCGGTGCCAAACATATACTTTTTATGAACCGCAATCGACGGATCTTACTTAGTACGTTTGGCGGGTACGCTCGTTTATAGGTATAGTTTGTTTGGCACCGACTTCAAAAAATAATTTCAAGTTAATATTTCTTCGTTTAATTGTAACTAAATTAGATAATTATTTTATACCTTTTAGTGTATTTTATTTGATTTTTGAGTTTACTATTATTTTTAACCGAATTCAAAAAAGGAGGAGGTTTTCTATTCGACTGAATTTTTTTTTTGTGCCTATGTTACCTCATATCTCCGCCAATTGTCAACCGATTTTGAAAAATTTTTTTGCATTGGGTCCAGTCGAGCTTCTGATTGGTCCCATTTTTTTCGTTTTTTTTCCATAGGTATTAGACCTTTTTTATTAGGTTTGTTTAGACCTAACCTCTTTGTTTATGAACCGATTTCGATGGTTCTTTTTTTATCCGAAAGGGGGTGTCTTAAGAATAGTGTCATATTAATTTGGTCAAATTGTGATGATATGATCACTATTAATAACATCACGAAAAAGAGAAAAATAAAAATAATTTTTAAGAAAAAAAGAAAAACCGACTTCAAAAAATTAAATGCAACAAATAAAATACACTAAAAGATATAAAATAACTTATTAACTTATTATTAATTATTAACTTATTTAGTTACAACTAAACTACGAAATATTAACACGAAATTACTTTTTGATGTCGGTGCCAAACATATACCTTTTATGAATCGCACTCGACGGATCTTACTTAGTACGTTTGGTGGGTACGCTCGCTTATAGGTATAGTTTGTTTGGCACCGACTTCAAAAAGTAATTTCATGTTAATATTTCGTAGTTTAGTTGTAACTAAATAAGTTATTAATTAATAATAAGTTAATAAGTTATTTTATACCTTTTAGTGTATTTTATTTGTTGCATTTAATTTTTTGAAGTCGGTTTTTATTTTTTTCTTAAAAATTATTTTTATTTTTATTTCTTGCATTTAATTTTTTTAAAGTCGGTTTTATTATTTTTTATAATAATTATAATGAATCTGAACGTTAGCTTAACTATAGCGATTCAATATAGGATTTTTCTTCACAGGACACCATAATCATTCTTTTGTGTGCATGTACAAGTTAGTATTAACATTCAATTTTCAGAGGGATAAAAAAATATTTATCTTTCTTTTTTAAAAGAAAAGAAAAAAATATTATATATCATTAATGATCAAAATGTCATAATATCATGGATGATACCAATTCACCCGAAAAATATAATATCATGGGATTCCTTCCGAAATTCTTCAGCTTCACTGCATTAGAACCATCGAAGCATTAAATAAAAAATTGAGATATGAGAATGTTTAAAAAAAAAATCCTATAACTTGTTATCAACGAGTTATATTATAACTATTTCAAAGTAAAGTACATATTATAGATTATTCAAAGGGTAAAAATATAAATTAATTCCTATTGTTTTATTACAAATTTCGATTTCTGGAGTTTTTTTTTTCGAATTTTGAAAAATTTATCTATAAACATATTAAAAAAATGCCGGAATATAAACTTTCAAATAAGTAATATTAATTAATTACTAGCTACGCTCGGAAGGTGATGTAATTTTTCTATCAGCCTGTCGCTAATAAATTTCAACATAATAAACTATTAATTATTATTTTTTGAAGTAGTTATAATAGGAAAACATGTTTTACGATTTATAATTCTTAATTAGTTGTATATTAATTAAAAATTGAAAAAAAAATCCATTTTTTTGAAGTTTTTTTAATTTTTACCTTCAATTTGATATTATAATCTAACAGAGTGCAAAATTTCAACACTCTAGCAGCTCTAGCTTATCGGGAATTATTAAACTATTTACGGAATCTTGAAAATTACTAACTTCTATATTATAATGCAGTGGTGTGCAGTTCATGGATCCTGTGAATGCGGAGCACCCCTAAAATTTTATAAATATATAAGGTCGACGTCAAAATTTCAGGGACTTTAAATTTTCAAATTATTATCAGTTATTTCAAATATTTCTATAAAAAAACATTTTTTGTTTTGAAAAGTATATTTATTCTCGAAATTAAAAAAAAGTGTTTCCTATTTCCAAGGGTTCATAGTTTAAAATGAACGATTTTTCAGAAAAGGGCGCGTATAGAACATTTCAAGTCTCTGCCGCCTGTTTCTCTTCCAGTTCAATCATGTCAAAAACAAGTCCAGACGAGTTTTTGTCGAATAAGAATTTTTTAAATGAGAAACTATTAAAATAGAAAAAAGGAATAAATAAAGATGATTCGGGAATTTTTGGACTAATCCATTTCTAACAACTCTCAATATACAGGGTGATTCACAGACGTTAGACGTTTAAGGAAAACGGAACGCAGGATTTTTCTGAAAATTTAGCACCTTAGATTTTCTTACCTGTTCTATCGATCTAAAATATTTTCAAAATTTCGACTTTTCGGTTTCCATCGAAAAGTGGTAGCAACTTTATTTTTTTAAATGGAACACCCCGTATATTAACTTTTTAGACCCGTCCTTTTATTAAAATACTTTTTTTTTAATATTGTCCTATACCTATCTCTATCGGTTTTCGAGATAAAAAATATTTTGTGTTAAATATGGTCCAAAACATGGCCCTAATTAAACTTAAATAAATTAGTGCTCTCAATTTATGGAAAGTTGATATTTTGGTGGTAGTTTAGACAGAACCAAAGTATTTAATTTACGTCAAAAAATCGACACCATATTATACAGGGCGTGCTAAAATTGCTATTATTTCCGTCATTCATAAAAAGGGGTCAAAGGTTCGTTTTTTTCAAATGAGACCCCCCGTATATTACTCATTAAATTGAAAGACGAAGAAAAATGCTTTAAGACGATATATCATGTCCCTATACCTAAAAGATCAAGTTTTCTTAATAAAGCCGCTTTTTTGTGAAAAATTACTTTTTAATGAATTTAATTTTAACTAACCATGGAAATATCAAGCTTATGAAAGTTTGTCGACTATTTATAAGTAACTTATAAACAGTTTATTGACGATCTTCAAAAAAATCTCCCAAAATATTCGCAAATATTGATTATTCAAACCAAGTTCTTATGAAATTATTTTTTTGTAGCTTAAGAACTTCGTTTGAATAATCAATATTTGCGAATATTTTGGGATTTTTTTTAAACATCGTCAATAAACTCTTTATAAGTCACTTATAAATAGTCAAGAAACTGTCATAAGTTTGATATTTCCAGGGTTAGTTAAAATTAAATTCATTAAAAAGTAATTTTTCACAAAAAAATGGCTTTATTAAGAAAACTTGATGTTTTAGGTATAAGGACATAATATAGATCTTAAAAACATTTTTCTTTTGTCTTTTTCAATTTAATGAAAATATACGGGGTCTTATTTAAAATGAGGCACCTTCCTTTATAATAGCTTGAAATAATAGCAATCTTAGCACGCCCTGTATATGTGGAGTCGATTTTTAGAAACTAAATTAAATGCTTCGGAATGCTAAACTACCATCAAAATATCAACTTTCCATGAGCGCTGAAATTTATTTAAGTTTAATTAGAGCCATATTTAGCTACAAATTATTTTTTATCTCGAAAACCGATAAAATTATAGGACAATATTAACAAAAAAGTATTTTAATAAAAGGGAGATTCTAAAAACGTGTTAATATACGGGGTGTTCCATTTAAAAAAAATAAAGTTGCTACGACTTTTCAATAGAAGCCGAAACGTCGCAATGCTGAAAATATTTTAGATCGATAGAACAGGTAAGAAAATGTAAGGTGCTAAATTTCCAGAAAAATCCTCCGTCCCGTTTTCCACAAACGTCTAACGTGCCATCAACCCTGAATCACCCTGTATAAGATCGGAAATAACTAAGGGTGCTCTAGACAAGTCTAGCTTGTTTATAGAAATAGAATTAGGAGAAATTGAAGATTTTTTTTATAGGACAGGCTGATTCATTGTGGAAGATATCGATTTCTATCTCAGGGACTGTGGAATTGAAGTCACAAGATTTAATTTTTGACTTCTACCCTCACTCACACAGATCAGTATTTGTTTGGGGCGAAAGTACCAAAATATATTTTTAAAAATCTAAAGTTAAATTTGAAAAATAACGAAAATGATGCCGTATTCGATGAAATTTGTAAACAAAAAAGCGAAGATTAAAATAATAATTTGAAAAAATGAAGCACCAATCGCCAATGATATATATGTATATGTTGCAGAAAAAAACCCGTTTTTAGTAAGAACGCATTCTTACTATTTAAAACGCGTTTCACTGAATACATTTATGGCAACTAGAGTTTACTGATGTTGGTTGAGTTTGGGTCAAAGGTCTAGAACAGTGATTCTCAACCACTGAGCCGCGGAACTTTAGTGTGCCGCGAGATTCTTGAAGTGTGCCGCCACTACTAGGCAGTGGTCCATCCCGAATTGAAATTTTTTTTACATTTATTTATCAATTTAAACTACTTTTAATCCAAATATTTATTTGATCATTTGAACTGAAGAAGTAGTAATATTTTACAGGATGCAGAATGTCCTATGATAATTTGATAACAGGGTAGTAGGTATATCAATCAATAAACCAATCAATAAACCAAATAAAATTGTATTAATTTATTTCATTGTTAGTGTGCCGTCAAATTTTTAAATTATTAAAAGTGTGCCGTGACAAAAAAAAGGTTGAGAATCACTGGTCTAGAACCTTCATTTTTGTTTTTTCGCCTCATTTTGGGTGTTTATTTTCAAAAGGTTTTAAACGAAAATGTCAAAAATTAGACGCAAAGTTGTAGAAGATGTAACTTTTCGTTTACAATTTTTTGAAAATAAACAACCAAAATGAAGCGGAATGTCAAAAATGAAGATTCTAGACTTTTGAACCAAACTCAACCAACATCAGTAAACTCTAAGTTCAGTGAAACGCGTTTTAAGTAGTTTTTTCTGCAACATATATATAGATTATCAAGTAAAAAATTAAAGGTCTTGAAAAAGCCGAGTTGTATAAAAGAGAAGAGTGAATTTGAGACTTGTTTATAAACATATGAAATTTGCGCAAGACGTCTCTTAATAAATTTGATCCAGTTTTTAATTCTGTATATTTTTAGGATGTACTATTTTGATCTCAAATTAATAGGGAAAATATATAGGCAAATGAACTTATAACATTGTTTATCTAAAAAAAATAAAAAACCAACACTGTTATTGCAGAATTTGTTTTTTGACAAATTCTCGAAGTTCACAAATATCAATGAGGGGGGAGCGCGAACAAAAATAATATTTTCTTGGTTCTTGTTATATTACTGAATTAAGACTGTTCAGTTATGTTTTTTAACAGAGTTACTGATATTTATTTCATTTATTTTTAAAATTAAAAAAAAAATCTTTCAAGATAAAAAAAAATGTCAATCAAATCTAATGCCATGCCAGATTATCATTCAAAAGGATTCGATATCTCTAAAATTTATAAATATAATAATCGTAAAATAAATATACGTTCATGTTAACATTTTCTTGTTTACTCATGCACAAATATTTGTTGTCGGATATTCCGCTCCGTGTTTTCAGGCCTCATCGATAAATTCTGTATATAACCTTGGTAATTTCCAAATTCAATAATGAATATTTTATTTATCATTGAAGTATAAATTAGATATTTTGTTTTAATTCAATCTTGTTTTTATTTCGTAATAGGGGACCCTGGGATGCCAAAGTTTATTATTCAAAAGAATACATCTTATTATATTAAGCGAGCAATTCTTTTTTTTTTTTTTTTTTTTTTTTTTTTAATGCAATCGAATGCAAGAAGGGGAGTACCAGTAAAGATGCAGCCCCTATGGATCTCGAAAGACTCTTGCATTACCGAAGAGAAGGGAAAGTTGATTAAGTGAGAGGGTGTAGACGTAGGTGTCTATGCACTCCTGTTTTGAAGGTTTGAAGGTTATAGGTGCTGGGAAAGATAGAGGCTGGGAGAGAGTTCCAGTTCCTTGAAGTCATCGGGATATATGTATTGGCAAATGAAGTAGTCCGGCACTTTTCTAATTTGACCGCGAGAGAGTGTTGGGAGTCGGCAAAACGCGTGCTACGTGTAAAGCATGCTTTGGGGGGAATTATTGATTTTATCTCATCAGAGCACCTGCCGTGATAGTATCTATAGAAAAAGGAAAGGGCAGAGACATTTCTTCGATGAGCCAGCGAGTCGAGGGAGTCAGTGAGAGTAGAATCGTCAATTAGCCTGACGGCTCGTTTTTGAATTGCATCCAGGGTAGCAAGAGAATATTTTGAGGCTCCTCTCCATAGATGAGAGCCGTATTCGAGACAGGGGCGGATTTGGGCCTTGTAGATGGTGAGAAGTTGTGGGGGTTTGTAAAATCGCTTGGATCTGAATAAGAAGCCAATCTTCCTTGCTGCAGATTTCGCCACAGAGGAGATGTGTTCATTCCAAGACAGGTCAGATGCGACAGAGACGCCCAACATGGATAAGCTGTCACACATTTTCAGGGTATTCGAATCGAAGTGAATATCAGGGAAATCTTTATTTTCGCGCCTAGAAATTAGACAACATTGAGTCTTGTTTGAATTAAAGTTAACTAAATTTTGAGAGCCCCATTTATTCAGTTTGTCTAGGTCGAGAGTAATTGAGGAGGCAATATTGATTCGATTATTCGGGAGAGAGGATTTGCCGTGTAGAGTGCTATCGTCGGCGTAACAATGAGTGGGGTTTGCTGTTTGATCAATAAGGTCGTTTATATAAATTAGGAAGAGTGTGGAGGAGATTACGGAGTCTTGGGGTACACCAGAGTTTGTGGAGAACGATTCAGATGATGTTCAATCCACCACAACTTTTGTATAATATATATACTTTTCAAGTCTCATGAGTTAATAGTCGTGTATAAATTTTAATCCGATTGAAATAAAGGAAGGAGGTGAAAATTAGTCATGTCGCAAAATAAATATTTTAATCCTTCATATCTCTTCTTCGGAAAGTCGCAGATCCTTGAAATTTGAAACTTAAACTATGTAGATGCTACAAGAAGTACCTCAAGATTTTGGCTAAAATAGAAGTAACGGAAGTTGATGTTTACGTACGTAAGAGTGTACACAACCATAAATCTCAGAGCTACGAAAATCGAAACTTAAGCTCGATATATGCTAGAAGGGATTCAGCAAGCTTTTGCTTGAAATCGGAACACCGGAAGTGGACATTTACATGAAATATTTTTTGTGTTTTTTTTTTGATTTTCTCAAAAAAAGCACTAACGATTTTTTTTAAATTGGTATCCTTATCAAGTGTCATGAGTTATTAGTTGTGTTTTGATTTTAATTCGATTGAAATAAAGGAAGGGAGTGTAAATTAGGAGTGTCGTAAAATAAATATTTTAATCATTCCTTTATCGTCTTCGGTAAGTCATAGAGCTTTGAAATTTGAAACTTAAGCTATTTAAAGGCAAAAAGTTAACGGGCATCGCTCGGTGCTCCAGGCACTTATCTCTAAAATGGCTAGAAAGAGGCCCGCCGAAAGTGGGTTAGCTTACAATATTTGGAAAACAATGTCATTGAGAATTCGTGTTGTAGATATTTATCATTTTACAAAATACACAAAAGATTTAATAATTAATATTTTTTTTTATCAAAGGATATTATACTTAAGACTAATTTAACCAGGTACATCTGTTATAAAAAATTAATTTTTTTTTTCAAATATACGCCTAAAGAGTGAGTGCCAAAGACAGAATAAGAATCCAAATAAATTTCCAGATAAAGAAAATCCTAATTCTAAATCCTTTGCAGTCCAATTTCAAAATATTATTTATTATCCCTTTCAAAAGGAAACCCAGGAATTGTATTCTTCGCATTACATTCCACCCCCCGGTCTATATATTATACTGAGCAACTTTAATATTGTACATTTTTGCCTAATTCGGAACTTCTGTTCTCTTTTCCCCTCAGCATCAAAATTGTTTTTGTTTTGTCGTATTATTTATTTTATAATTTATTCATTAATACGGACAGACTATATTATCGATATTTCGTATCGATTTTAATCATTATTCGAGAGTAATTTATATTTTTATCATTTTTTAAATATTTTATGATATGATAAAAGAATTGCTTTCCATTCCATTATTTTTAATAAATCCCGTTTTTAAAGGTCATTTAATATTTAAAAAATAACTCTTTCTTTTTAATCAGAATAAATTCATTATCATTTTGAGAAATAATTCAAATATAAATTGAGCTTTAAATCCCAGTATACATGAGTATATTTGCGTAGTGGGGAAAAATAAAAATTATTATTACTAGCCATCTTCTGCTTGTACTCTTGAGGATAACTGCTACCCGTTTTCTAGTAGATAAGATTGTATGTAACTTCCCTTTCCTCTTTTGGCCTTGTCATTTCAATTTCTTCTGAATAGAATCGAACATGACTAGGGAGACAACATTTTTTACTTTACCATACAGGGTATGGTCAAGTATTGTAATCGTGCATGGAAAAAGTGGGTTTTTTTCCTTCTTTTTTTCGAAATATCTCAAAAACGGCTGAAACTTTTTTGATTAGTAAAATTGAGCGAAACCATGGTATTTCGCTCTACAAAAAAGCTCTAATAAGTGAACATCAAAAAAATTATATTTTTCCAGATAAAAATTATTTTGTCAAATGTCTGTTAGTCTGTCCGTCCGTCCGGTTGTCCGTTAGTCTGTGCGTTATCAAATTTTTGTGGACGAGCTAGCTCAAAAACTAGTGTGAAAATCGAAACCAAATTTCACACGTAGTTTTGGTCAATTGAGATTAAGAGCTGATTAGATTTTGGTGCTTATCGACCCAAAATTAAGGGGGAGGGGGAGGGGGTGGGTTAAAAATTAAAAATATAGGCTCTTGTACTAAATTCAACCAAATTTTATATACATAATCAGTGGGCCCCCAGGAGTCTAAAATAGCAAAAACTACCCGCCTACATGAATATAAATAATTTTATTAAATATAAGGAGGGGCCAGGTTGTATGGTAAAGTCAAGTGGATGGCCACATCAGAACACGTCAGCTTCTTTTATTTTTTTAAACGATATTGATTCAAAAAGATGCAGCACCTATAAGTTTAACCCTAACAGCTACTTTTATTTTTATAGTGTTAAAGATTGTAGCTTCCGATATCTTTAGGTCTTCTCATTTCAATTCCATTTAAATGCAAGCAACACGAATATGAGGACCTTTTTTTAATCACGTTGATGCAAGAAGGTTTTACACAAAGAAATAAATCAGAAATGACTTTAGATACTTTTTTAATTTACCATTAGGGATATGGTAAAGTAGTGTAATCATGCATGAAAAAAGTTTTTTTTGCTTCTCTTCTTTCGATATATCTAAAAAATGGCTAAAACCATATATATAATTAAATAAAAAATGAGAGAATTCACGGCTTTTCTGCTAAAAACCTAGGTATATTCAGATTCGGTTCAATTTGTATAAAAGATTTACATTTTTAAACAATCCGCTCTTGCTCGTAATTAATGGTCCATTGTACTCCATTGACTAGGAAATTATAAATATAAAAAGAAGTCATGTATGCCTAACTAAAACTGATATTAACTCATTTTTTTCAAAATTGGAGTTACACCACTTTCAAAATAATCGTTCCATGTTTTGGGGGTAATAGTCTAGAACATCGCTTCTTAAACTTTTTTCATTCATGACTCCTTTTTATCATTTTTTCGCGACCCCACATTAAAATTAAAATAAAGATTCTCCCATTGATAATTTATTTTTTGTAAACAACTCCTTTTTATGATTGATATTTATTTGCGACCCCACATATTAAATTTAAAATAAAGATATAGAAATAAATATTCTCTCATTGATAATTTATTTTTTGCAAACAATATACTTTTGAAAAGAAGTAATTTTAGGATTTGTTTCAAATATACAAAAATTAATGAAAGAAAACCATGTTTTAATGAGACTGATGTGCTTGTTTTTTGCTGCATATAAAATTAAATCTCGTTGTAATATTTGAGGCTGGTGAACGTAAAGCATCTTCATCGTTTTTAAGCGTTAAGTTTTAATAACTTTTAAGGAGATAGGTTTTTTTTTATGATAATGATGAGAGAAGGAGTTACACCAAAAAGATGCAACGCCTAAAGGCCTGGGTTGGCCTCTCCATCGTGAAAAGAAGAAGAAAGAATTTTATGGGTTGGGTGGAGGTCGAAGTTATCTGTGGATACGGGTCTTAAATAGCTGAAGGTCATAAGTCGCATTAAAGATGGTGGCAGGGAGCGAATTCCAGTCTCTGGAGGTCATAGGGATAAAAGAGTTGGCGAAAGCGCTTGTTCGACTTTTATCCAATTTGACAGCGAAGGGGTGCTGAGCGTTAGAAAACCTCGTGTTTCTCTTAAAGAGGGCATTAGGGGGGATAAGTGATTTCAGCTCGACTGAACAGACACCGTGATAGTATCTGTAGTACAGGGAAAGGGCAGAAACGGTTCTTCGGTGAGCCAGGGAGTCGAGTGAGTTGGTTAGAGCCGGGTCTCCTATTAGTTTAATTGCTCGCTTCTGAATTGCATCCAGTGTAGCAAGAGAATTCTTGGATGCACTCCTCCACAGATGAGAGCCATATTCGAGACAGGGACGAATTTGAGCCTTATACAGTATAAGAAGTTGACTTGGAGTATAACAGCGTCTAGACCCAAATAGGAGACCAAGCTTGCGCGCTGCAGCTTTAGCAGTGGTTGAGATATGGTCATTCCATGAAAGGTTAGACCCTAGAGTTACGCCTAGCATTGAAATTTTATCCCTGAATTCTAGTGAGTTTGAGTCGAATGATGTTGGTTCAAGGTGAAATATTTTTTAATAATAAGAAATTAAGTAAAATTTCGAGATGTATTTCACATAAAATAAAACAAAAATGAGTTTTTATCTCGATATATTTCGGGTTGTCAGCCTATCCATGTGATAAGGGAAAGTTTCAAGTTTGAGCCAACATTCAGAATCGAGTATGACACTCGAAAAAGAAGAATAAATAATAATTTAGAAATTATCATAATAAAATTATTTGTGAATCACTATAATAGAATTATTTTAGTTGAAGTCTGCTGGGTGGGCTAAGTAAAATTTTATTAATACTCAAAAAATATAATCTCAAATTTCAGCGCCTGGTGATTCAACCGGCAGCACGGACTGTTCCGTCGAATGTATACCTACCAGGGGTGCAGAAACTTCAAGTAAATATACCCATGCATCAGATGAGCCTTTTATGCTCTTAAATTTATCTATTGCTTTTAATAACATAATTTTCATGGTTATATCAGTTATTTAGGAGTCGTTCAAAAACTAATTCGATAGCTCAACAAATTTCTCTGAAACAAAAACTTAGACAACTGACTTTACTAGAAAAGCGCTATCACTAAGCTAATCGCAGCGGCGCCAACCTTATTTTCAGCACGCCTGTGTAGTACAGGGGCTACGTATTGTTTGCTAAAATAACATACATGCTGAAATCACAATGCGCTATTATGATACGCTTTCAATATGTAAAAATAATTTACAGTTCTACTTGGCCAGTATTACGATTTTCTATAATTGTACTGTAGAGAAAATGTAATATATTAAATTAAAGATAAATAAGTTGCGACTAATGCTTTAAATTCATATATCTGAATTAAATTTTTACGACCCCAATATTTCGCTTTGCCACCCCATTTTGTGTCGCGACCCACAGTTTAAGAAACGCTGGTCTAGAGGAATCCTATTAAATGTTAATTCACTATAGCTGAAGCATCGACGGCCTAGGTATATTTAAAGTATCGGCTTCCACAGGATTATCGAAGTTAAGCAACATGGATCCAAGTTAGTTATGAGGCGGGTGATCTTCTGAAGTCATTGGGTACTGTTGGCATTTTTAAAGCCTTCTTAATCTCAGTTGTGTAGTGCGCATTCGCATTTAATTAGAATTGATTGGAAAGACCCACTGGTCTGACTCTTTAACTTCGCTAGAAAAGCAACGGCTATACTTCTTAAGAGTACCTATATAGCTTTGTCAGTATGGACAGAGGCTGGCCACTATAAGAAACCTCAATTTGTGTTTTAATCAATAAGAACACTGAGTCCCAAATGACCCATAGGTTTCAGAAATTTACCCCATTTACATTAATTTCAACGGCCTTCTCAGTTCCGATCACCATAGAATTAACTGAGCTAAGAAATTTGTGGTCTGTTTTGAGGTGGATGGCTGCGCACTGTGTGTTAATGCTATTTTTCTTGTAAAGTCTGCATCCGCATCCTATTAGAATTTATTGGTAAGACCTAAAAGTGAGATAATGGGAGACTCTATATAGGCTAGAAACGCAACGGCTATACTATATGTAGTCTTTAAAAATTTCATATATAATAAGTATTAGCGATATAATATAAACACAGTCTCCTGAAATTAATCCAAATATAAATACATATGTAATCAGAATTACATATAGCACTATCTAAGATTGATCTGTTTTGGTATTTATAGTAATTTTCATTTACAAAAATATGTTTTTATTTAGATTTTGTATGATATTTCCTTTTTCAATTCTTTTCTCTCTATTGAGCTGCGATTAATAACTTGGCTGCTGCCTCCTCTATTTAGAATCCAAGAATGGAATGATCTGCTTTTCAAGAGCAATGACTTCCTCTAATCGTTAAATTCCTCAAAAGATGTCTATTTCGGGCTGTTGTTAACTCTATAATCAAGTAAAATTAAATGGTTTTTCATTTAATAGAATCTGTTTTTGAGTGAAAAAAGGAAAATAAATGACTTTTATATGTACTGCTATGGAAACAATTAATAAAAAAAATAAAAAATAAAAACCTTTTTGTTCCTTCCAATTGAATCTTTCGATCGTTTTTCTCTTTCTTGTTCACTGAATTTGATCTTTTGAATCCCATTATCCTTCACTAAAATGGGTTTTGAAAATGGATCATTTGATCAGGCATTAAGTCGGTAGTAATTATAATCATAATAATAATTTTCTGTTCAGAGCTAAGCGCGTTTCATTTGGTGATTAATAAAATAAATGTTTTGAATGGAAAGCAGTTAATTTCCTTTGATTGCATTGCATCCAATCAATACAACTTTCACTTTAAATCAATTATGCAAAGAGAACAGTCAACAGTTTGACAAATCACAGTAGTTTACTAATTCAACATACAATCCACTCTCCATTCGCATCTATGTGCGCTTTAATATTAACTCGACTTTGATTCCTATGAACGAATCTGTTAAATAACAAAAAAACAAAACAAAAGAGATAGGATGGTCTTTCAAATGATAAAAGCACATTGCCCCTTTGTACATAGTACCTGGAGGCACCGAGCGATGCTCGGTAACATTTTTCTTCAGTTAAAAGCTTTATTTTAATATTATTTTTAATTTAAAATTCTGATAAAATTGTCGATTTTTATTTGAGAACCGTTTTCAAATTAAAAAAATACAAATATATAGGTATAGTATATTAATTGTTGTCCTTCTTTTAGCTTAATTCAATTATACATATTTCAAATTTATTCAATAAATTCTATTTATAAAATACATAGCTATATATAATATATTCAATTATTTCCACATTTATAATAAAGTCTAATTCAAAAATATTCATTTTAGTAAAAGTAAAAAGCAAAGATTTTTAAAATAGTTCTATAGTCCAGTGGTAGAGTGTGGGCCTCTGATGCAAGAGGTCTCTGGTTCTAATCTGACATGCGTCAAATCAATTTTTTTTATTGAGATTTTAATCTATCAATAATTACTTTAATTAAGAAAAAACAATTAAGATGAATTTCGATGAGGTCCAGACCTAGCCAGATCGTTTTCTCATCCTCAAAACTTGTTAATAGATTTTGTTTCATCAAAATCGGTAGGGCCGTTTTCAAAATAGAACCAAGATACAAATATATATATAAATAAATAAATATATAAATAAATATACAATTTTTGCGCGTTTAATAAGAGTAGATATTAAAATTAAAATGGGGCTCTCAAAATTTATACAAGATTTATTACAAACAAGACTCAATGTTACCTAATTTCTAAGCGCGAACATAAAAATTTCCCTGACATGACATCATTCATACATGCACAATCAAACTGGAAATACTTAGTAGTGCCCAGAGTCGTCTTAAGCCAAGAGGGGCCCATGGAACTTTAGTATATATGGGGCCCCTTTAAGAGAAATTTAGGTTCGGTATTAACAGAACGAACAGCATTTTAGTTAATATAATTTGTTATTTTTATATTTACAAACATAACAAACATTTACTACATCTACATTTTAGATTAATTTTATATCTAGAACAGTGTTTCTCAACCTGTGTTCCGCGAGAGATTCTCAAATGTGCCGGTAGTCTTTTTGACAAATAATTGAAATTGCATAAGTTTTGAAACTTTAAAATAGTATTTGTAATTACTTCAATTTTTTTTGTATCATACTTACAACTTTAACATTTTTGTATATTCAGGTGTGCCGCAAATTATTTCAGATATTTTTGGTGTGCCGTCAACCAAAAAAAGGTTGAGAAACACTCTTGGAAACACTGCTTTAGCTTTTAAATTTCCGGTTCAAAAATGAAAAAAGAAACATTTTTATTGAGATTTAAATGCGAAGTCATAATATGGCCATAAATAAATATCTTGGAAAAATGTTCACTTTTTTCTTAATTAATAAATGTGCGGGGAGGGGGGGGGGGGCGACTTTCATTAGAATCCGATCGACATGGATAGAATTATCTAACTTCTTCCTTATAGCGAAGGAAATGCAAGTCAAGACCTGTTCAGACTATTAAAGATTCAATTTTTAATTTCTATTATTCTAGGAATCCTCTTGGATCAAAATTATACGCGTTATAGAGAAAGCAAATATTTAATTGACCTTCAATAAAATTCAGACATTAATGTGAAAAAATACTTGTTCTTACTATCGAACGTGAGTCGTGAAAAAGTTTTACTTTTTTCTTCATTTTTATCATTCAATAGAAAAATAAAATTCATAAAAAGAAATAGTCTTAGAAAGTTTGTCTTTAGCAAAATTTTTGTATTTTAAATGCGGAGAAATGTTTAGATTTTGGGCTCTAAGCCGGTGTTTCTCAACATGTGTGGCGCGAGAGATTGTCAAATGTGCCGCAAGCGTTTTTGACAAATAATTAAAATTGCATGGGTTTTGTAACTTTGAAATAGTATTTGTAATTACTTTTTTTGTGTATCATACAAATTTTACATTTTTTTATATTCAGGTGTGCCGCAAATGATTCTAGATATTTTTACTGTTCCGTCAACCAAAAAAAGGTTGAGAAACACTGATCTAGAATAATCGTTAAATGTTTCGAAGAATGAACAACGCGAAAACACTAACTAATTGCGAGTGAGTGAACTCACTTTCAGTCCCAAGTAAAAAAATTATCGTTAAGGGAAAGTCCCGAATATATTTAAAGGGAAGGTTTCCGGCTTACTTGGATTGCATGCGTTCCTTTTTATACAGAATAAAAAATTCTCCAAATTTGTTAAATAAAGTAAACAAATCAATCTTTCGCATATTAGCTAAGACTAAACTAGCTTCTAATACTAATTGAATCTTTAACAGATTTAAAAATTAATCATCGGTTCAGCTGCTTTCGCAAGTGCTAGAGGCCCCCATGGATTGCGGGGCCATGGTCTCTAGCCTAGTGAGCCCATGCATAAAGCCGGCTATGGGCCTGCCTAAGTCACACTACCGTCTGTTCCACTTGAGGGTGAGTTCCTTTTTAAACACTACTTGTAAAAACCCAAACAACTAAGTTATAAATCTTTTGATCTTAACTACAATACTTGTGTGTCTTGTCCAGCCCTATTAGCTTAGTTTCTAATTTTCTAATACTAGAGTTTTATTCCATCTAGGTTATTAAAATACTCTCTATTTTAGTTATTTACATTATTCTACAACTAAATTCTACAAATGTTACTAAACTACGATTCAAGGCGTAGTAATTCATTTTTGATATTTCCTTCGTTTTATTAGTGGGCCTCACAGTTATTATACTAACCAAGAAATTCTTAAATGAGAAAAAGTTTTATAAAAAGCTATACTGGTCTTGTTAAGACAGCTTGAAGATCCGCTTCGAGTATTTGAATACTTTTCAAATATGATTCATGGAAAACCTAATTTAAAGAAATGACAGATATCCGAATCTTGAAGGATTGAATGTTGACTACGCAAAAAAGAAATTAAATCAATCTGCATTAAATAAGATGCAGCGCGCAAGTTTGGTCTCCTGTTTAGGTCTAGATGCTGTTATACTCCAAGTCAACTTATACTGAATAAGGCTCAAATTCGCCCCTGTCTCGAATATGGCTCTCATCTGTGGAGGGGTGCCTCCATGCATTCTCTTACTACACTGGATGCAATTCAGAAGCGAGCAATCAAACTAATAGGAGACCCGGCTCTAACCAACTCACTCGACCTGGCTCACCGAAGAACCGTTTCTGCCCTTTCCCTGTACTACAGATACTATTACGGTGTCTGTTCAGTCGAGCTGAAATCAATTATCCTCCTAATGTCCTCTTTACGAGAAACACGCGGTTTTCAAACGCTCAGCACCTCTTCGCTGTCAAATTGGATAAAAGTCGAACAAGCGCTTTCGCCAACTCTTTTATCCCTATGACCTCCAGAGACTGGAACTCGCTCCCTGCCACCATCTTTCCCGCGACTTATAACCTTCAGCTATTTAAGACCCGTATCCACAGATACCTTCGATCCCCGCCCAGCCCATAAAATTCTTTCTTCTTCTTTTCACGATGGAGTGGCCAACCCAGGCCTTTAGGGGTTGAACCTTTTTGTTGTAACTCCTTCTCTCATCATTTTCATAAAAAAAAAATCACAAATTCATACAGATCGAACGAGTTAATGAATGAATTGAGACCTAACTAATTAGTTTGATCCCGGACATATGTTTTACCGAGGGGTGAACTGCGACCTAATAACGTGTAGACCTACTCCCACTTCCATTTTCATTTCCAAGTAGAAGACAAAAGATGAAGGGGCATTATCTAATGAATTCCAAAATAATTCCACATAATTCCAAAGACGTGTACACCTAATTCCAATCGCGGTCACCACTCGTGTTTTACATATAAGCAAATCGCGTTTTTTACATAAAAAGTTTACTTTTGGAGGAATTGGGTATTTTTATATCTAATTAACTCAGTTTTTAATCTGTAAACTCCTGATGATGGACTAATAACCCGAAATATATTGAGTCTGTATAAACCTCTTTGAGTTTTATTTCATTCATTGTGAAACTACACTCCCTTTACTTTAATTAATATCACTTTTCACCTAAAACCCACACCACTTTCCCTAAGTAAATTTTTTTTTATATCTGTTGATTTAAGTTCGAAAGAACTCAGTAATAATAAGAATTTTTACATAAAAAGCCTATATAGAGTGAGTTTCCTTTTTTTAATGTTTATTATTTTTTTATTTTTTATTTTAACTTTCTATTAAGAGAATGAATAAAAAACATCTTTATTTTCACTGTAGGAGGATCTTATGGTAAGCATCCAGCTTTTTGTGCTTGCTCTCTTTTGAATTATATTTCTTAGAAACCCTAGGGCAGACGTTTCTCCGTATTATGTTATGTTGTTCAGCTAAGCTACAATTCTTCGATGCAGGCCTGTTTTCATTCCTCGGGGCCCACTGAACGTCGAGCTCTCTTTCCTCTTTTCAATAACCACACTCTTGAATATTTAATAAGTTTAAACTCTCTTTATACTATGTTTCAATTTTAATCAAACAGCAAAATCACTGTTTCTCATTTAAAATTATAAACATCCATTTCTTCCAAAGTCTCTCTCAACCAAACCAGAGTGAAAGTTCAAGGAACTAATTTTAAACTTTAGTACATATTTCCTTTCACTTGCCATAATGAATGAGATGAGTATTGGCTTCGTTCTGGGCTAAATTCGTTTATTTCAAGCTAACTTAAACCTTATAATGGCTGTATTAAAGGCAATAAATAAAAGCCCGGGATACTAATTGTGAGTGAAAGACCACTCCTTTGGCCCCTCGATCCAATTTGATCTTAAGTGAATGCATTTAAGTTTTCATTTAAGCTGCTGATTGGGGGATGGCGGAAAACCAAGAGAACCATGGACTCACGCCAAACCAGTCATTAACAGAAGTGAAAGCCAAGGGCGAAACAGTAAATTTCTTGGTTTATAATTGACTTAACGGGTGATGCCCTAAGCAAATCAAATCTCTATGGAACATAAAGGAATAAAATTTATGGAACTAGAGTTGTTTACATCCATTTTCCAAAGGATACAAATAGATGAGAGAGAGAGAGAGAGAGAGCTCAACGATCTGTGCTCGACGCTTTCATGGCCGTTAACTGCACATTCTACACCCACCGAAATAGATGGTTTATTCTGTATTCTCGACATTACATTAATACATTTACATATACACTATAAATTAAATGCCTCAGAAGAAAAAAATTGGCATGGCTTAAACATATTACCAGACTCCACCTTAGTCACTTAGAGCAGTGATTCTTAACAGCGGGGGCGCGGGAATTATGTAGGGTGAACGCGAAAATATTATAATTTTTTAACTTTTTATATTTATATAAATAAAAAATAAAAAATAAAAATAAGCTGACGTGTTCTGATGTGGACATCCACTTTACTTTATCATACAACCTGGCCGCTAAAATTATTTATAATCATGTAGGGGGGAGGGTTAGTTTTTGCATTTTTATACTCCTGGGGTCCCACTGATTATGTATACAAAATTTGGTTGAGTTTGGTAAATGTCCAAGTTTTTCATTTTTTGACCATACATCCCCCCCCCCTCCCATTTTGGGCGGTTAGTTTTTGCATTTTTAGACTTCTGGGGGGCCACTGATTATGTATACAAAATTTGGTTGAGTTTGCTCAGAAGGCCTATATTTTTAATTTTTAACCCCCCCTCCACCCCCCTTAATTTTGGGTCTATATGCACCAAAATCTAATCAGCTCTTAATCTCAATGGACCAAAACTACGTGTGAAATTTGGTTTCGATATTCACACTAGTTTTTGAGCTAGCTCGTCCACAAAAATTTGGTAACGCACAGACTAACTGACAGACAACCAGACAACCAGACTAACAGACATTTTGCCACAACAATTATTATCTCGAAAAATATAATTTTTTCAATGTTCACTTATAAGAGCTTTTTTGTAGAGCGAAATGCCATGGTTTTGCTCAATTTTTTTAATCAAAATAGTTTCAGCCGTTTTTGAGATATTTCGAAAAAAAGAAGGAACAAAAACACTTTTTTCATGCACGATTACAATACATGACCATACCCAGTGTGGTAAAGTAAAAATATATGATTCTAGTTTTTATAAATGACATATGATATATTCCACGCCAAATTGGACGTTTTGAAAAATTTTAATTTTTGATATTTTTTAGTACCCATCAAAAAGCTCTAACTGGTAAATTTTGAAATTTTTTTGATCACCGGTTTAAAAGATATGGAATTTAAGTTTTTCCCTCATAACTTCTTCAAAAATGGTCCAAATTGATTTTTTTTTGAAATTTCTCTTTTTTTACATACTCACTTTTAATAAAAAAATACAAAACCTTTATTTAAAGTGTTTTTATATGCGATTTTCGAGTTTGAATAATTTAATCTTGTTTTTGAAAGTGTATGAACTCTTCAATTTATTTGATAATTTTTATTTTAAACTTCTATTGATTCTACAAATTTTAAGACCGGGTTGAGTATTCCCAAGGTATAATTAAGATTTTAAAAATCAATAGAAATTTGCGTATTTGACTGGTAAAGAAAGTATTTTTATAGCTCTTGTATAGTTGCAGTTTTTCCCTATACGGTATACACTTTTCCACCCTCACTGGGGGTTGGAGATGACAAGGTGCATCAAAATTTTTTTTTACTCTACTGGGGGCACACTAATTATGTATACAAAATTTGGCTGAGCTGAGAAAATATTATAAATTCGATTGTTTCAAGGATCTCAGACAATTATTTAAGGAGATAGAAATGTAAATTGAAGAGTTCATACACTTTCAAAAACAAGATTTAAACTCAAAAATCGCATATAAAAACACTTTAAATATTTTTTTTTTTTTTTCTAAAAACAAATATGTAAAAAAACAAACATTTCAAAAAAAAAAAAAATTGAATTTGGACCATTTTTTAAGAAGTTATGAGCGAAAAACAGACATTCGGTATAATTTAAACCGATGATCAAAAAAATTTCAAATTTTAGCAGGTAGAGTTTTTTGATGGGTACTAAAAAATGTCAAAAAATTAAGGAAATCAAAAATTACAAATTTTCAAACCTTCAGATTTGGCGTGGAATGTCCCATATGTAAGTGACATATGAATTTAATGACATCTCAATATTCTTAAATATTGTTAAACTAAATGAAAACGTTGAGCGTCTAAGGTAGATTTCACCCAAACAGAAAGACAAATACAATTACAAGTTGAATAAAACCGTGTAAATATTTTTTATAAGACTAAGTTTACAATTTTTATATTATAGCATATATACATATTTTTCAAGAAATATGTTATTACTGACAATCTGATAAAGCATTTTTTGTTAATTTAAAAACGTTAAAAATATACATATATATACTTTATGTTAAGTTCTGCTTTTTGATTTATTAATGAATTATCGTTACATTTGAGTTTTTTTTTGTACGAGTAATTAAGAGTATGTTACCTAATGGTGTGTGTATGGGGGGGGGGGGGGGTATCTTAAAAATATTTTTGTGTTTAAGAGCAGGCGGATCCGGGGGGGGGGGGGGGGGGCGGAGGGCGACACATGAGCCCGTGCTACAGCGGTCATAACATATGCATCACACAAGAGACGGGGGGGGGGGGGCCAAAAAACGGCGGCCAAATCTACGATTTATAACAATTTTTATTTTATTTATTTTATTTTAATGAACACAAATTCTATGTGTGTGGGGCGTCTCTGACCTCCTCCCCCCCGCCGCTTGGACAATTCGATCGCGACACACTTTCGAGATAAAAAAGTAGATCTTATATACATCGGGCACCTTATATACATTCTCCCCCCCCCCCCCACCCCATTAAAATCCTGGATCGGCCCTTGTTTAAGGGGGCCTCGAATATACCTACTTTCGGATTTTAAGGGGGCCGCGACGAATAAAAGATTAAGCACCACTGATTTAGAGTTTAGAGACGCCAAATTTTTTTGTACAACAATATAGTGATTTTTAAAAAATAATATTACTACTAGTAATTAAATCTTATGATTATTTTGAATAGGGACAAATTTTTCTGGGGTCAAAAATAAAATAAATTTTATAGGTACATTTTAAACTAAGATCAAATTGAATATAATATTATTCTGATATTTTTATGAGTAAAATAAAATAAAACTCTGTGTTGTATGTTTTCTACTTAATAGGGGGCAATAAGAACAGAATGCACTATGTCTCATTATCTTTTTCGTCTCTACAGATAAAACACTTCAAATAACATAGACTTTTTCTTTCAATTGCCGAATGCTTTTTATTTTTATTGTTATTGGCGGTCGGATAGAAAAGAAAAATAGTTTTTAGCGGATGCTAAAGAGATTCTGCATAACAGATGTCCAATATTTATTTATCCCATATTTCGTTGGATGGACAAAAGAGTTAACCCAGTGGAAATTGCAGATCCTTCTTTGCAAAAATGAAAAAGAAAAAATATCCAGGAAAAACAGATAGAGATATAAGAGGCTAGATATTAATTATGATTTATTTACGAAAAAGAAATCTGAATCATTTATGTTAAGATACATACATACACTCAGCGGCACAACATGAAATTAAAAAAATGTACTTTTTACATGAAAGCCATTTTTAGATCAGCACTTGATTTTTCAAATTTATTTATTTAATTTAAAATTTGAATAACATGCGTTGCCTCCTCTGGCTTTAATGACCTTCTGAAGGCAATTGGGAATACTATCGATAATGTTTTTGATATAAGCTTGTGGTATGTTATTCCGCTCCTCCTAAACCGCATCTTTATGTTCAGGGATGGTGATTGTGGAGGATGTTCGACTCCGAATACGTCTTTTTAAGTTGTCCCATATGTGTTCGATAGGGTTGAGGCCTAGACTGCGCTTCTGGTTCCAGGACAGCTTCCAAGTAACTTAGGGCATTGATTGCACCTCTTTCTAAAATCACTAAGTCCGTGCGGGCTTCATAAGAAATGCCACCCCACAGTATAATGGATTCACCTTGAAAACCAACCGCTTCCACTATGGTACATGGTGAAATTCTTTCGTTCGGACGTCGATACACTCGGTGACGACCATCTGGACCAATTAATGATATTCTGGTTTCATCCGAGAAGAGAACATTACTCCATTGATGCATTGTCCAATCGGCATGTTCGCGAGCGAAACGAAGCCGCTCTCTTCTATGTTGAGGGAGAAGTTGTGGGGCTCGAACAGCTCTTAAATTTCTTTCTGCCAGCCATCTTCTAACTGTTATTAAGCTCACTGTTACATTTCTTACTTCTTTTAATTGACTACTTATCTCAGAAGCTGATATAAAGCGATTTCATAAAACGTTGCTCATCATAAAACGATCATCCCGACCTATAGTGCACCTTTTTCGGTCTTGGCCAGGTCTTCTCGTATAGGAATTGGTCTCCCGAAACCGTCACACTGCATCTCTCACAGTAGTTCGAGGCACACGAAGTACCCCGACCACATAACGTTGACTAAACCTTTCTTCAAGAAGAGCTACAGCTGGTTGGTTATTTGACAATTCGACAGTTGTAGAATTTAGGGTGAACATTTTTAAAACTCGTTACGATCTCTTGTAATTTTGACGATTTAAAACTAAAATCTCATTTTGAAGTGAGCTTAGCTTAATCAGTTTATAATATAATGTAACTAGGTACGGAAAAAGAAGTATGGAAGGGAGGGAGGAGGAGATGAAAACAACCAATCTGACACATATAATAAAAATTATTTATAACAACTCTAATACAGTTGAAACTAATTAAAGTAATTTTTCCATGTAAGAGGAATCTAGCTCTTTCGAAAAATCTAATTTTTATATCGCATTTTTGATACTGTGGGGATTGAGTCAGAATCGAAAGAAAAATTCCGATTGAAACCACCTGGATTGCATAATTTTAATAAGAATGTCTCATCATTATGCTCAACGCTTTGACATCCAATTGTGTAATTGTTTCCAAGTTCTATGGGGAAGTCTACCATATTGAAAGAATTCGCACTTGTTGGCATATCAGCCAGGCTGGCCAACGGGAAGGCTTGACAATCCAGTATGCTTAAAAATCAAATTAACTTTCTTCGCGAGATTACATAAAAGAAAAGTAGAATCGACACAGTATCCCTCAAGTTATTATTATATAAACATAATACTTGATTATATAACCTAAGAGATAATGTGTTAATTACACTTTTTTCTCTAATCTCGAAGTGAAAACTAATTTGATTTTTCAAAATTTTAGTTTGTTAATTTTTCACATTTGTTAGCCTGTATGCTAACAATGGTGAAACCGTAAACTCAAAAAATCCCGCAGTCTATCTGTGTATATATTTCGCCATCAGATCTTGAAAACGACTCCAGAGATAGATGTCGAAACGTCGTGCATTCTGATGAGATTATCTCATTTAAAATGTGCAATCTCAGTACTTTCCCTTGACACATTTCTTCCGAGAACTTTTATATGCTATCATATTGAAGATAGAACCTGTGAAACTCTGGTAGATATATATATGTACAATGTACATAGTATATATTTATCTCCATCAAGCAGAGAACAAACTCATTGATTTTCTGTTATGAAAAAATCTCATTTATTGAAAATACATTTTCCAAAAACAATATTTTTAATAATATTTCTTAATTGATCGAGTGCAGCATGAACATCATTTTCTATAAAATTGTTGGAAAGTGGCTTCCATGTCGATGGAATGAGGATAGATATATTGGAAAGCGGAATGCCAATCATTATGTTTGGATGATTATTTTTTAATTGGATAAATAATTGTAAACAACGAACATTGCATCGGTTGAATTGCTCGTATTGCTCCTACCAATCAGTATTGTAATTCAAAAATATTAAGCCATTAGAAACAATTACAAAACAAGAAATAAATTTATATATATGTCTCACTCTATCTATCTATGTAAATTTTATGTCTAGCCATCCTAGTATTTGTCAGAAGAAGCCATTAATTACTGGATAAATGAAACAACTTTAAGTTTTTCAAGTGAAAAGTTTCATAATGTAACATCGAAATTATTAGAAAAACATTTATTAGAAATTATCATAAAGAATCATTTGTAGACTTTAAAAAAAAAGTCTTTGATAAAAATTAATGACGAAAATAATAATAACAATAATAAAAAAGATACGTCTCTTTCCCTTACATAAGAGGGTTATCTGAATATACAGTCGACTCTCAATAATTCGAAATCCAAGGGACTATTAGAAAAATTTGAATTATCGAGACTTCGAATTATCAAGAAATTTGAATTATAAAGAGGAAAGAAAAAAAATTCGAATTATTAAGAGTTTTTATTATATTTTTGAAAATATGTATGTATGAGCTTATATAGATTTGATATATAGCCTCAAGTAAAATTTGATTTGATGAGTAGTAAATGAGGAGTGTTGTTAAATTGTTGTTAAATTATTGCTAGGAAAAATTTGAATTATAAAGAGAGGAAGAGGCCTAGTTCGAATTATAGAACGTTGTCTCCAGGATTTCGAGTTATTGGGTGTATCAAAATACACAGCATTTTTTCGATTTTCGGAAGTTAACAGCTGGAGAGTTCGAATTATCGAAAAATTCGAATTATCGAGAGTCGACTGTATCAAGAAAATATTATTATATTAGTCAGCAATATTCATGCCACTTTTAAACCAACCAATTCAGTCTCATTTCTTTTTTCAAAATTAAAAGATAGAGATCTTCTTTTGAATTAAAATAATTTAGTTTACAAAATTGATTGGTTAGATTCTAAACGGACGTATAAAGGACAGACATACAATATTTTAAATCTAGTGTTTACGAAGATAAATATTTAATTAGGATAAAATTTCTAGTTATCCATTCAACCAACCTGGAAAAACAATTTTGACTTTTCTAATCCAAAAATTTTAGATAACGAATTTAGAAAAAAGATTAATTTTAGAAATCATTGAATTTTTAAATAACAAAAATTCAATTAACAAAAGTTCAGATATGGACTGTTGTTCTAATAATTATTAAAAAATTTTAGACAAAAACTAAGCAAAAATCCAGAACTCACTATTTTATATATTTTTAAGAATTTTGGTGTCGGTTCTAGGTGAAACATTATAAATAACTTATGAGGAGAATTTTCTAGGTTAGGTTTCAAAAAAAGGAACGAAACCTAATCTAGAAAATTCTCCTCATAAGTTATGTTATATATTGTCTAATTTCATAGGTATAGTGTGCTATAATGCTTCTAATACGTATACCAAAAAGATTGGATGTATCTATAATTTCAATGGAATTATCGGCCTTCTTTAGTTTATTCAATCTGGTTATCAGAGAAGAGACAATCAGTGTTGGTATAAGCTAATTCTTTCGAATTGGAACACATGCTGCAATTAGAAACATTTAATTTTCTAGTTCATTCTTCTATTTTTAATCTTAGTCGTTTTTAAGAGACACTATCTAAGTGAAATGTCGCTTATATTAATAACCTTCATTTTAACATATCAATCTAGCTGAATTCAATCGATTTATTTCTATCACTTTGGTGATCCAACCCGAAATAATTCTCCAGTTCACTAACCTTATCGCTAAAGCCACAACATCTAGATAAAAATTTAGTTAAAATTAGAATAACTTTTAAGGAGTTCGGTGTTGGTTCTAGGTGAAACATTTTAATATAATAATAAAACTTGAGTAAGATACGAGGTAGGTTTCACAAAAATTAGAAGCAAATAACCTTGTCGAAGGTAAGCCAATTTAAAATGAGAATTTAATATTATGAAACCTAAGTTTGATTGTATGTTGAATGTCTGCTTTTGAGCTCAGGAATCAAACCCAAGTGCTAAAACGTTAACCTGGCAAATGCATATCCTTTGAGACAATCCTCTTTGAATTAGAAATTTCAAAAATATTACTTACCATCTTCATCATAAATTTATTGTCGACGACTGATTCGAAATTTCACTCTATAGCCATACATAATAAAATTACGAACAAGTGAGTGTTTTTGAATAAAAAAAAAAAGAATGTGTGAGCGTTATTCACATAAGATCACGGGGAAAGTTAAACTTCTCTAGCCGTAGATGTTATTTGTATATAACAGACAAAAAGTGTATCCGAGTTAAAAAATCACACTTCAGAGACATATGATATTTATTTGTAAGCTTAATATAAATTTTAAGCATCACAATTTTAATATCGGCTTGGTCCAGTGATTCCGCAACATTTCATCCCCCGACAAAATATCCAGGACAAAACATCCCCCGACAAAATATCCTTCAGACAAAATATCTCATGACAAAATAACCCTTCCCCGCATGAATCTTATGAGTAATGCAAATCGACTCCGGTTCGGTTAATATATATTCAGTTCGGATCGGTTGGGTTCGTATAGCTCCTTTTCGGGCTGGTTTTTAGACGGTTCGGTTGGCATCAGGAGCTATACGAACCCAACCGAGCCTAACTGAATATATATTAATCGAACCTCCGAAAGTTTAGTCCGGGCGGGGTGTGTTTCGGGATCCCATTTTTTTTTCTAATCAAACACCCATTGAAAACCGAACCAGCCAATCGTCGGGCGGGGTGTGTTTGGGGCTCCCATTTTTTCCTAATCAAACACACATTGAAAACCGAACAGCCAATCGTCGGGCAGGGTGTCTTTTTTGTATTCTTCCTTATACTGGGGAATATAATATTTTGTCCTTTGTATATTTTGTCGGGGGATGTTTTGTCGGGGGATGTTTTGTCAGGGGATGTTTTGTCGGGGGATGTTTTGTCGGGGGATGTTTTGTCGGGGGATGTTTTGTCGGGGGATGTTTTGTCGGGGGATGTTTTGTCGGGGGGATGTTTTGTCGGGGGATGTTTTGTCGGGGGATGTTTTGTCAGGGGATGTTTTGTCGGGAGATGTTTTGTCAGGGGATGTTTTGTCGGGGGATGTTTTGTCAGGGGATGTTTTGTCAGGGGATGTTTTGTCGGGGATATTTTGTCGAGGGATGAAATGTCGCGGTACCGGTCCAGTGGTTAAAATGCACGTATAATAATAAATGAAAAATTTATATTAAAGTTTATTAATAATTACTAAGGCAACTCTAGTGTACCAAGTCTTGAAAAAGTTTTCACTTTTTTATTATTCAATGTGCGGATGAGCGATTCTTTCATTAGAAACTGATCGATGAAAATAATTAAAAAGAGCGCGGATAGACCCATTTCTCTTTCTTTAGAGCTAAGGTGTATTATAGGGATGTGAAATGCAAGTTCAAACCTGTTTCAGACTATTAGAGATTAATTTCTTAATTTCTATTATTCTAGGAATGGCCTTTTGAACTCGGACCAAACAATATTCATTATATAGAGAGAGAAGACTCAATTTCACTTACGCCCTTGCCATACAATATACTATTCTTATAAATTTCTTTATAAACAAAACGACTTGCTGTGTAAGCAGAATATTGAATTGACTGGAAAAAAATAATCATATATTAAATAAACTGATATGGTCATCCAGATGAATTTACCATACACCTGGCCCCTCTCATATATTTAATAAAATAATTTTTAAATATTTACGAAACCCCACCCCTCTTAATTTTGAGTCCATTATTTATTAATGGGTCGTGATCAAATTTTACAGAAACTGGTGGGCGTGGACATAAAAAAGTTTGCTAGCAAATGTTTTAGTCGGAATGCGGTGTGACTTGACCGGGTGTTTTCACTAAGTATGTGACATAGAGAATATTAAAATTCTATCTCTATAAAACTTTATCACACTACGAGAATACAGACAGAAAGATTGACAGAAGAACCTGTTGAAACTAAAAAGTTTCTAGTAAGTAGGGAAGCCCAAAAAAGTTCTATTATATATCTATTGGATTACATTTTGTCTCTGAATTAAATTATAAACTTAGTTTTATTTTTTTCATTTTCACCAATTCGTACCAAAAGGCTTCCCTCCCTCTTGGGCAGTCTGGCGTGCATACTCCCCTACTTCACTTCTGGTTGCATACCCTATATGCGTTCCCAAAGCCGGAAAGGAATGTAAAATATAAGTCAATAAACTGATGTGGCCACCCACATTATCATACAGCTGGCTCACATCTTATATTTGACATTTAATAAAATAATTTATAATTATTTACGAAAGAATCCCCTCTTTTAATTTTGGGCCCATTAGCAATTAATAATATCTCCTTTTGATTATGAGACTATATATTCTATTAGAAATATCAGCTTTCTTCGATTTTTGTTTGAAATCATTTGCCCCCTCCCCCTCTTTTTGGTCACTGTCAATTTCACATAATAGTCATTTTCTTAAGGTCGTAAAGAATGCATATCCAAAATTTCGTACAAATCGATCAAAGTATCTAAGACTTATATTTATATTTTTTGACCCCCCACCCCTTAATTTTTTCTTCAATTTCAACCAAAATATAATCAGATTTTAATCTCAATATAAAGAATCTACATCTGAAATGTCCTTTTGATATTCACACTAGTTTTTGAGCTAGGCCGTACACAAAATTTGGTAACGTACTAACCGAGGGGTGATCCGTGATTTGAAGTAGGCGTACACCTATTTGGAAGTATTTTGGAAGTACTTGGAAATATTTGGAAGTACTTGGAAATGTTTGGAAGTACTTGGAAATACTTGAAAGCACTTGTAAATATTTGGAAGTACTTGGGAATATTTGGAAGTACTTGGAAATATTTGGAAGTACAAGTGGAAGTAGGTGTACAGCATATTAGGTCGCGGTTCACCCCTTGGCACTAACAGACATTTTGACAAAATCATTAATTCTCGTAAAATATAATTTTGTAAGTTCTCATTTGAAATTGAAATTGATGATGCTTTTAAATTCCGTTGGACGAGTGGGTGTAGCCGTTGGCCATGAATCAAGAAGCTAGCCCATGTTCAAGCCTGGCTCATTACATATATTTGATCTGCTATATTCTGATCCCTACACCGATTTATACACACACATTCATAACTGTGACGACTGGCTAAACTGGGCATTTAGTTTTCAAGGACAAAAACAACAACAACAACAAAAAACTATGAAAATAAATTTTATTAAAGAAAAAAGAAATTTTAAACAATTTTTGTTTCTATCGAAAAGGTATAATTATCAATTGTTCTATTGTTCAAAGTAAGTGAAATGTATTGTACAACTTTAGAGCTGCTGGCTTGATTTTTGGAGTTGGTCAATTTGATCCCCTCTCCAATCAGAATATAAATGTCTCCATTATAATTTTTGGATAACAAATAGTCTACTAGGACTATAAAAGCGAACTATTGAACATTTTCTGGGGGAATTCTCTTGGTTGAGAGGAAAGACAATAGAATCAGTATAAGCCTTCGGAGGGTTGTAATCAATTGCTAGAGGCCTCAATTTCCGTTTCCAGAGCTATCCAAACAAAGTCAAATTTATTATTGAACTACTCTATTAAAACATAAAATAATTTATTTGAAATATTTACTTCTTTGAAATTTCCGACTCTCTGGTTTCTATTTTCGTATATAATCTAAGAGAATTTTCTAGAGTTTCAAATTAGTGAACATTTATTAATGGGGAAACTCCCAAAACAGGCTTCATAAATTAAAAATTAAATCGTTTTCATAGCAGATTCAACGTATGTAATAAACATTTCATATATATATATATATATATATTAGGGAGTTTAAAGGCTCATCGACTGCTAAGGTCATTAGCGACATTTTTAAACAAACATTTTTAAATTATTTTCTTAAAAATAAGCTAAATCAAAGTTTAGTTGAAATATTATCATGACATGTTCTTTGATAAAATAAAGTCAATAATTCTCTCAAATCCTTTTCTTGCACCTAATAGTCGACTCACAAATATTCACTAAATCTCTTTAATTTAAAATCAAATTATAAAAAAAAATCGTCAATTCATTTTGATTTATGTATCTTAGATCGTAAAACTTTCAATTCTTCAATACTCAGGTTCACAATTGAATATTGAGATAGTTTCAGTTAATTATAAGCCTCAGATAACTGACTTGTTTGTTATCAATGTTATTCAGAACTGGATCTAATATTTAAAAAAAAAATGTTAATTATTGAATCCAACGAGAAACAATAAAATTAATAATACCTCCAAAGGATTCATTTGCGTGAAATACAAGATTTTCTAAGACTCAACATTCCTACGCGCTTAAATTGGATAATAGCCGAACAAATGCATTCGCGAACTCGTTTATCCCTATGACATCTAGAGACTGGAAGTCTCTTCCTCCGACCATCTTTCTAGCAACATATAACCTTCAATCTTTCAAGAAACGCATCTACGAATACCTTCAAACTCCGACTCATTCTATAAATCTCTTCTTATTTCCAAAATACAAGGGTCCACCGTGGACTACAGAAGTTGAACCTTTTTTTTCATTTTTTTCTTTTTGTATCAGTATATTATAAATAAAAAAAAAAAAATAATAATGTAGGATTTTATTCTCCGCTCCTTTCAATGTAAAATGCTTTTGAAAATAAAGATTTGTTTTCGCCTTGAGAAAGGCGTTTGCTTGCTGTTTGCCGGTCAGAATCCTTCGATAAAATGACAGTTGACCAGCAAGGACACGCCCCTTTTATAAAGAAGAAAGCGCGCGAAATTTATGCATACGTCACCTAAAAGGCGCGAAAAATTAACCAATCAGCTTAATTGCTAATTAGAGCCAGGGTTATAAAAGCAGCCAGCTCCTCGAAGCGAGTTCAGTTGTCATTCAGTTGTCGAATGGAGCAGCTCCCCGAGGTGACTAATCACCTGGGAACGATTTGATAGAGACGGTTTGTGTCTATGTTATGAAGCGAAGAAGTATACACGTTCTGTAATAAAGAAGCAATGGCCTTGTGCCATTATTTTATTTAAAGCATGTTTCAACTGCCTAGTGCAAATTCTTATTTTAAAATAGCATTTTTCTGGCTGTAACGCCGCCAAGAGAGATTTTAATCTCTGAAGATTATCTCACATCCAAGCCCGGCGAATCTCCTTCCAACCAACCCTTCGAGCCAAACATAATAAAAATCATCCATCATCTTAATCATTTTCCTATAATAATTTTAGCCTGAAAAATCTCAATAAAGAGACTTCGATTTCATTTTAATTATTGTTTCGATTTGACCTGAAGTCCAAGCCCATGAGAACTCTTATTTAAAATTAGAAATATTCACAGCAAAAAGTTTAAGGTAGTTCACATAAGATCCACGATCAATAAATAATCCGGTGGATCTATTTTACTTGGAATACAATATCAACATATACCAGGAGCGAACCCTCTCTTCTCTAAATCATATCACATAGCTTTTAAACTAACTTAAAATGTAAATCTAATACTCTCATCTATTATAAAATTTATTTATTCTTATTTTTTTGAATTTTTTTTTATTTAACAAAATAATTTTTTTGCACCCCCCACTTTCGAAAATTTCTGAGTGCTTGGCTTGGGTTAACTAGGCGTCACTTTCAATGTACTTACAAAACATGTTTACTGAACTGGGTATGTATGTGAAAGGTTAACCATCTCATACAATAATAATTGTATTAAATTCTCATTAAGCTAAAGATTTTGGGCTAATTCATTTATATAGAGGACAATTTCATTAGAAAAAACACCGAATACATCTTCTGCTTCATAAAATCCGAACCACTTAAGCAAGAATAACTTTTCAACTAACTAAATGTATATTTTATGAAGTCAATTAAAATATCGATTCTGTTAAGATATTATTTATCTTCGATAAAAAAATGTCGGATGAACTTTCCCTTTCAATGTTTAATTAAAGATTAAATAAATAACCGCATTGTGGATGAGGATGAGGGGGCGGAAATTAAATAAGAAAAGTTGAATATAATTATGATTTTATCATCGAGATTATACAGAGATATACATGAAAAGAATTGAAACTGAGCCAAATCTTCTTCCGAGTTTACATTAAAAACTATTCACGATCCTATTAAATTGTTTTCTAGAATACAATTCTTTCTTTAAGATAAAGAGACAGCTTTTTTTTTCTTGTATGTTCATTCTATTTTTCTTTAATACGCTGTTAATATAATAACTGGCAAGAGTGCAAACAGGACAATAAAATATTAACATCCGCAATTCTTTTTGTTTTTCCAAACTTGAATCAAAACTTGTTTGAAAACATTTCATTTATCCGGGCCCCGAAATTGCCAACTGCAATAAATTTTGTTTGTTCCCTAGAAATTTATTGGTACTATTGTTTTATATTAGTTATAAAAGAGAACCAAACCTGTAACATGAGAAAGGAAAACAATCAGTCAAAGTTGAAACTTTTTAACTGTATGTATTGCCGGCATTTATTTGCCTTTACTGGCTATGCCTAATAATATTTTAATAGGTCGGGAACGCACTAACAAGGGCAATTATACAGGTTATTATTTATTTTTCAGAAAAATTGTTATAACCCTAAAAGATATTCAAAGTCAGACATATCTTTTTTGTTTTTATGGTAGGTAATTTTGAAAAGTAAAACGTTCCACTACAATATCTGTCAGTATGTTCGTCTGACTTTCAGAGCATTAATAGAATATATTCGTATAAAAGTGAAGAAAATTATTTTCAAATTTCCAACTATGATATTTACCATCTCGCTCTAAGTCTATATACTTGTGTGTTTGTCTAAATTACGATACTCATGATTCATCATGAAAGTAAGGCCGTATAAATATTGTCCTAGCACTAAAATGCTTGCATTTACAAAACAAAGAACTGATTAGTTTTGATTGAAAAGTTTTTGTTTTGCCGAGAGTAGCAGAGTTGTATATATATATATATATATTATTTATTTGTTTGAGACTATAGTTTCGAAGACTTGGTCTTCATCATCAGTATTTTTTTAATTA
>JALMQS010000030.1:31241835-31448396 GCA_024734495.1 Forficula auricularia | reverse complement strand
TAATTAAAAAAATACTGATGATGAAGACCAAGTCTTCGAAACTATAGTCTCAAACAAATAAATAATATGTATATACAGATATATCATCTCGATATATAATAATATGTGTGTATGTTTATTTGCATCAATCAGAGGACAACCTCTTTGTTTCTCTTAGTGATTAGTTTTGACCTTTCTAGTTCCTGAACTTCTGGATAAAAAAAAGTTGTATAGTTAGGAAACTCTTGAAAAGTTATAGTTAATAATAATTAAATATCTTTGAAATAGCCACATTACTCTAGCTTGGAAAATAATGTTTTCATCAAATTAAGAGTATGACCATATCAAGGCCTCGTCTTAAGAGGAAGATATAAGTTGATAGGCCCCAGATTCGAAGCTTGACTAATCTTAGGGCCTATAAAAAATTTCATAATTTTATAATTTAAGTTATTGTTAATACAGTGAAACACCTCAAATCCGAACCCCGGAAATCCGAAATCCAGGAAAATCAGAAGGCAAAAAAGAGAAACTTATTTATTTAGTCATAAAACAATTATGTATATACTATATTCTACATTATAACCTTATTTTAGATAATTAGCTGAAAAATTAAGAAAGAAGTACAGTTAGCATAACTAACAAAGTGTAAATGTGTCTTCATACTTATGTCATCCAGGAATGAAAAACCGTAAAAGTTAGTTATTGAAATTCTTTAGGTTAATCACTTTGCAAAAACAATGATATATTAATAGAAACACACAAAATATCACTTAATCTTTCACTTGATATCAGTTATTTTCAATTGTAGAAGCTGTTTAAGGCTAATCCGAATAGGCTACAGCCCCAATTAGTTAGGATTTGAGGGATTTCACTGTATACTAAAATTCCACACCCAAGCTTGTATTAATAAACATTTCAATTTTGTTTCAGCTTTCTATCTCAACCTTTCAACAAAATAAGCAGAGAGCATAAATGTGTAAGTTTTCACTTTTTTCTTCGTAATTTAAAATAAAAATTCCTATATAAAAACATTCTGGTTGCACATCTACACTACATTGTTTTTCAACCCTCTTAAAAACAAGACGTCAATTAAATAAATAAATGTACCTAACATTAAATCTGAAAAATATTTTTAAAAAATACTAATTTATGTTCATTTTGTTTTTGAAAGCACTGGCTGAGATAGAATAGACAAAATATACAATTTTCTAATGCCTTTAATATTCAAGAGGTTCCGCAATTGTGTGTGTATTCTCGAATATTGATGTTTTTAACGATTCTTAAATTTTTGGTAGCTTAGTGGTTTTTCTATCTGAATGCTCTTTTTTAACAATTATTATTTAAAACAAAGGTTTAAATGACACTCCGATTAAAATTTTTATTATAAAATAATGTTTAATTATCCTGGACTGGTATATCATTGATTTCCAATAATATTTAAGAGCTTTTCTTCACAAAAATACTTTAAATATATATTTTAATCAATAAAATATTTCCATTTTCTCATTTTGAAACGATGAGCTCTCTGAAAAACAGCCTAAGGCTCCTAAGCAAAAGGAATCATCTAGTATAAAGCTCACTAAACGCAACCCTTGAAAAAGGCAAGTGTAAACTCATCTTTATGGGATATAGCGTTTTTGACCCATATTTTGATGGCCACTCATTAGATTTTATGTCATAAAGATCATTAACTAAATCCCAAACACTAAAAATTTTCCAAGAGATTCGATTTCGATATTTTTTTCTCCGAGAAAAGATTATTTCCGTTCCGAAGTTATATCACAAACCCATTTCGAAAAAAAAGAGAAATTTTCTAGAAGAAGGGTAAAGCAATCAAATCAAGATTTTCCATATTTTTCCCAACCATAAAATGATCCAAGAAAAGCGTATGAATCTTATATTATCGTAAAGCGGTGCCGCCCTGGTGCGTAAATAGACGTCTGCCAAAAGTAAAAGATATAAATCTCCTAATCGTATTTTATTTTATATCTCTGGCTCCTTTTGTGCTTATTGGACCATGGCGTACAGGCCAGCCAATTCCTCCTTGGTGCTCGGCTAGAACAACTTCCTCTGCAAAGTCCACGAAATTGCTGTCAGGGCTGCTCCGGGTCAGAGAACTTGTTATTTTACTTTTACACATTCAAGCTTTTGTTGTTTTTCTTTCTCCCTTTTTGATTCTATTTTTATTTTTACATCAGTAATCTTTCAGAGAAATTTCCGATGAAAAATAAGGATTTAGAGAATACTTTCTCTTGGTGCTGACATGCTATTAAAAGAAAAATACTTTTAAAAAGATGCACCCTGAATAAGAGTTTATAGGGAATATTTTAAAGAGAAGAGCTGGAAAACTTTAATATTGCAATGCCCTTTTTGATACATAGTTCAATTTTTCTTTTTAAGCTCAAATCAAAGAGCATATTTTCTCGTTAATGCAAATAAAAAAATACATATATACACTTTATACATGCATATATACTTAAATAAATAAATAAAAATTTAATTGAAAAGATTTTGTTTTCCCGAAAGTAGCAGATTTGTTAATTCATAAAGAGAAATCAATGAGGATAAAAAATTTGCAACTCGGTAGACTTTATCTTTATAATAATAGAGTACCAAGCCACCGAGCGATGCTCGATAACTTTTTGCTTCAGTTCAAATTTATATATTAATATTATTTTTAATTCCTGACCCGCACCTCGCCCCACCTCGGAACCCCCACACCACCCCCAAAATCCCGCACCACGCCCCCGCTCCCACTTTTTTCATTTCTAGCCTTCTAGGAGCCCACAGATGTTGTGTATATAGGTTTATAAATAAATACCGTATAATTATTTTTTAAAATTAAATAACAATTTATCGAGTTTGTGGGATTTGAATCTGGATTTATAATCAATTAAATTCCATAACTTTTAATATATTATAATATTTGTAATGATCTTTTTGTGGGGTTTAAAATTAAAAAACCAATTAAGTAGTTATTAAAAGGAAATTGAATTAAAATGTATATTTACATTTTTATCGAGACAACCACCTGTGAATATTATTTTAATTAACAAAAAACCCATAAAAAACCACTTAGGCCGAAGATGAGACCGTGGCAGATCGAAATGTCAACATAAAACCCTCCTAACCCGTGAATTTCATCCAATTCTTTAGAGCCATTTTCGAAAAACCGATATATATATATATATATACAAGAATCGTTTAATATAATAAAATATCCCTCAGAATTTTTACAGATTTTTAGCTTTTATAATTTTGGAGTAACTTACTAACACTAATATGTAGCAGAATATTATCTACTTGTAACTCCAAAATTATAATAGCTAAAAATCTGTAAAAATTCTGAAGAATTGCTACTATTATAAGGATAAAGTCAAAAGAGTTTCAAATTTTTTGAACCATTGCTTTGGCCGGAATAAAAAATATATCAATGTCAAAACCTCATGTTATTTAGATAGGAAACATGAACCGTTGTGCGGCACAGGTTAAAAATTCTGAGTTAAGAGACTTGAAACTTGAGGGATATTTTTTTTTTATTTATTTCGAACCATTCTATCAGCGTAAAATTCAAAAATACCCAAAATAAGGACACCCTAATTTATATATACCATAATATAATTTGTTTGAGACACTAATGCTTCGTACGTTGTGGGGGTTTAAATAGTGAGAAAACATGGAAAATTTCAAAATCTACCAACAAATTGGGAATTTTTTAAAATACCAATTTCTAATGTACCTATTTGATTTTAGGAATCAGAAAATTACTCAATAATATCAAAAACTTTTCAAAAGTTAAATTTTGCAGAGCTGTGTTATCATCCATCACATATTATTTAATATTTACTTTTTAATATTATTTTCTTATCATGATGTTTCGAAATATATTTTAATTTAGGAGACAGTATTTGTTAAAGAAAAGTCATTTATTTTTCATGTAAACAGTATAAATATCAACTAAAATAATATTTGAAATATGCTTTAGAATATTTATTTACTTTCGACAAGAGTTTTCATTTTATTTCATCTTAAACTTTTCGTTGCATCATTTTATTTGGGTCTGAAGATGTCAACAAAAAGTTTCTCCGATTTCCATAAATCAAACCACGCCAACAAGAACATATGCAAATAATATGGAAATATATAGATATATAATACGGGGGAGATCGGAGAAATGGCAGCTACCGGAGTAATGAAAACGTCCCGATATTTCATGCATCTTTTTTTAACATTAAAAAATCGTGCTAACAACTACAACTGAATAATCCATCTCACATACGAAAAATAAACTGATTGCAATTTAAACTGAAGTCTATCACATCACATTAGTTTTACCATCTAAAGTAGTAAAATACTTTGGCGTGAATATGTCTTTAAATTTACTTCTATAAGGGGAATTCCATGCCAAATCGGACGGTTTGAAACATTTTAATTGTTGATTTCCTCCATTTTTTGACATTTTTTAGTACCCATCAAAAATCTCTTATTGGTATATTTTGAAATTTTTTTGATCAACGGATTTCGATTTTTCGCTCATAACTCCTTCAAAAATGGTCGAAATTCAAAATAATTTTTGTTTTTACTTTATCCAATGCGAAACATGGGAGAAAGTATTGCAATCGGTCGCGCGGCAAGCGCGTCTTCAAAGGGTCCTCAGGTAAAGACTACGGAACTCATGGACTCAATTAAGGTCACAAATTGAAGTATTCAATGAGATTGAATTTTAGCACGTGACGGTTTTGCCAAAAATTACCTGGAATCTCGTCGAGAGGCCAAAAAGTGCCATTTTTTTTGGAAGTGCGTGGGGATGGATGGATGTATGTGTGTTATCGTTTTTTTCGTCCACGAATTTTTCCACACCGTTGCACCAATTGAATTGAAATTGAAAACCTACCATTAGTTTAACAAAATGAAGCGCTGATTAGTTTTTCGTACATATCGGTCCACAAACATTAGTACTTTATTTCAGTACTTTTTTAGTTTTTTCTAAATATCTTGAAAATGACTTAACCAATTTTGATGAAATTTAATATTCTAATTAAGTACCTTGGGGACCACAAAAAAGGTTAAATAAAGTTTTTAGTAAAATTATATTTTAAAGTACTTTACTCTAGAACATATTAATATTTCAAATGAATTTGGATAAAGTTTAGCAACGATCCGTTGCAGTTTTTTTACATACTTTTACATCGATTTTTGATTTTGATTTTCTTTCAACAAACTAAAATACTAATTATTTATTTTAAACACCTGTTAACGATAAAAATCAATACAAAATAACTAAAAGAAGAGAACTCAATACCAAAAATTGGGTTTAATAATGGTTGAAAGCGAATACATTTTTTTCGAAATTTTCAAAAATAGAAATAAAAATAGTAATTATCATAGGACCACTATGAACTCGGTCTTAAAATTTGTAGAATGAATAGAAGTTTAAAATAAAAAATTATCAAAAAAATCGAAGAGTACATACAGTTTAAAAAAAAGACTAAAACTTTCAAACTCACAATTAAAAACACTTAAAATAATTTTGTTGTGTTTTTTTCTAAAAATTAAGTATGTAAAAAAACAATAATTTCAAAAAACAAATTTTGAATTTGGGCTATTTTTGAAGAAGTTATGAGCGAAAACTCGAAATTCGATATCTTTTAAGCCGGAGATCAAATAAATTTGAAAATTTATCAGGAAGAGTTTTTTTGATGGGTACTAAATAATGTTAAAAAATTAAGGAAATCAAAAGTTAAAATTTTTAAACCGTCCGAATTGGAATGCCTCATAAATAATTCCCTTCAAAAAACATGCTTTGCGAGTAAATTATATTAACTGTTAATACTGTACACAAAACATCATTAATTGATATAAATACCTACTAATTACTGGAAGAGTAATAGTTACGACATATCGTCTGTACTCTACACTATAGACTCTATGCTCTACGAGTATTTAGATCGAGCTATAATTTGACCGATTCAGGTGCGCCTGGCCAATAAATAAGCATTCGTATTGAACGCTCTGGATTGCGGGTTGCATTATCAGGCGATATATTCTTACACCTTAATATCTCAAAATAAATACAACTTTTAATATTTTAAGTAATTTGAATCTTGACTATACTTAATGAAATTCTTTTTATTTAATTAAGGATATAATGTAAAAATTCAATTTGTTAGGAGGAAAAAGTTTAAAAAATCTTGGCAAATTAGAACGAAAACCAACTTTAATCAAAATCACATACTAACGCAATATGAAAATATTGCCTAAATTTCTAAACTCAATAAAAATATCAATAAAGACATATTAAGAGTGATTGTGCACCTTTAGAAAAGATTAAATAATAATTTACTTAGCTTCAATGAAAGCATATCTTACAATTATATTAAAATATAAGATTTTAAAAATTTTTAACTGTAACTTCTTATGCAAATTTGGATTCTCGAGCGTAGATATTTAACATGAAGAAAGGAATATTACAAAATAAATGAAGAAAGAGAAGCTCCGGATGGGGATCGAACTCACGACCTTATGGCTATGAGACTTATGCGCTTCCTACTAAGAACTAGAGTAATGAGGCACTGACTTATTAAAAAGTAGTTATAAGGTCAGAATTTAAAAAAATCATAATTGTGATAATTTTTCACAAAAAACAAATTTAAAAAAAATTCAAAATTATGAAAGTTTTCAAATTTTCCGAAGAATGAAAGTATGAAGATTGAGGATTTCCACGATGTTATACGGTATATAATTCTATTCGTTTAAAGAGATGATCCTACAGCAAAAGCAGGTCCAACAATCGACGCAGTTTTTGCAAGAAACCTCGATAGAAATAATCTGAAATATTTCGTATCATATTTTAGTTAAGGCAATCCAATTCTTAATATTGTATATTTGAATACCAACATTATGGAAGTTGACGACGAATGATAATATCTACTATTTTTTTTATTTTTTAATGGAATCGAATGCAAGAAGGGCCGCACTATTAAGATGAAGCCTCTATGGATCTCGAAAGACCCTTGCATTACCGAAGAGAAGGGAAAGTTGATCAGGTGAAAGGGTGGAGACGTAATAAGTGTTTGCGCATCCGGGTTTTGAAGGTTTGAAAATTATAAATGATGGGAAAGAGTTCCAGTTCCTTGAGGTCATGGGGAAAAACGTATTGGCGAATGAAGTGGTTCGGCAGTTTTCCAATTTAACTGCGAAAGAGTGTTGGGAATCGAGAATACGTGTGCTACGGGGGGAATTACTGATTTTAACTAATCATACTGTCTAATTATAATAATAATGTCAAGAAATTAATAACATCAATAGAGATTAATATGGTGTTTGCAAATAATTTTGTAAATATAAATTAACTACTGTTTGTTATATATAATAAAATATATATGAAAATGGGCGGGCCTCAATTGCCCTCTCTTTACCACTCACTGCTTCCCCTTTGTCTATATTCACATACTATATGTCGCTTAAGGACTGCATAAGAAGGTACACTTGCATGGAACGTCACGGCACTCACAGTTTTATTATTGATTCTTTTTCTTAAAGATGAGGGTAGACGCCGCCTACGTTGCCTATTGTTCCAAATTTCTGTAGTATATTCACGAATAAAATAAATTCAAATAAATAAAAATAAACGATCCGTGTTTCTTTTTTTTAGTCTAATCTTTTAATCACTCTCATTTACAGGAATAAACACCAAATTTCTTTTCCTCTACCGCCTTAGATGATGGAGAATTGTTCAAGTCGAACCATTTCATGTTGAAATATCAAGATTTATTTACAACGTTTCAACTTAAAATTCTGAAGTGGTTTAAATGCTCTACAAAAATTAAACAAAAAATTTCTCTCCGTAGACCTAACAATGGATTCGAGTAGAGTTTTATACGCTGATTATCATGCAATTTTCCGATTTTTTACAGCACGTCAGAGTTTGATGCGTACAAAGCTTACTTGATGTATTGTTAATCGTTCTATTGTTTATATTTATATTTATATGTTGATATTGTTGTTAAATAAATGTTTTTTAATGAGATTACGAGTTATTAATTAAAATGATCGTAATATTGGCGCCCGAACAATGTGAAAATGATAAGAAAACCTAGTAGACCACTAGCGAAGAGGAATAAGAAAAATGATTTTGCGAATATGGAAATAACGAGGGGGGAGATATCGAAGATCAAGGATCATATAAAAAAAGGTGAGCATAGAGTAATGGATTTGGGAGAGGAGGTGAATAAATTAAAAAATGAATTCGAAAAAATAATAAAAAAATTAAAAGATGATTTGGAAGAGGAAAAAAACAAGAGGATGGAGTTGGAAGAAATAATAAAAAGGAAGGAAAATTCGGAAAAGGGAAGTGATTTCGAGATTAATAGGAATATTCAATTAGCAGACGTGGGAAAATTCCTTCCGGTGTTTAGAGCTCTCCCAGAGGAAGATCCGAAGTTATTTTTAAAAAAGGTCGAGAATACTCTATTAAAATATAAAGTACCGGAAGATGTTTGGCTCATGGTGGTTTCGGATCAGTTGTTAGATAAGGCCAAGACATGGTGGCGGGTGGTCAATCAATTTCCCGCGTTGGATTGGAAAGATTTTAAAATGAAATTTCTCCGAGAATACGATAGTTTAACCGTAGTCTCAAAGTTAAAGGTTATGTTTTATGAGGAGAAACAGAGAAGGGACGAACCTATAAGGTTATTTATTGAGAATAAGATGGCTTTATATAAGAGAGTTTTTCCGGAGGAAGATGCTGGTTCAATCCTGCAAGTTTTAGTGGAGATGATTACTCCACGTATTAGATCGTCCATTAGGGGAATGAAATTCACTGATATTGAAGGGTTTATGCACACGGTAGAAGGAATAGAAAGGGATTTAAAGGATGTGGATAAAGAAGAGAAGTCGAGTCCCACTCAGGATAGAAGTTGCATTCAGGATAGACGTTTTTGTGGATTCTGTAGGCGGGAAGGACATGGGGAAGAGACTTGCTTCAAGAAGGGAAACGAGTGGAGGGGCAAGGAAAAAGGGAGTTCCTTGTCCAAAAAGCAGTAGAATTCCCTAAGAAAGTAAGAATAGAAAGTGAGAGCTCTAGTCATATTATTTGTTGTGAGAATAAATTTTCGCAAATCATTCGGCCATCAATAGAATTACAAATAGAGGAAAGTAGAAGGGCATTAACTAATGAAGATGATTTAATTCCGTACTGGTTGAAGGAAGTCAAGGAGGATGAGTTGAATATAATGGAAGAGGAGAAACTAGATGCTGGTCAGATGAAATTAAATCAAAATAAGGAAGAGTTACTTCATCAAATAAAATTATATTTAGAAGAATCGATGGATGGAGCAAAAATTATTGAAAATAGTCAAGAAAGGGGAAGGTTAGTTAAATATCATTCGAGTTATTTTAAACCTAGGAAGAAAGAAGAATGATCCTGTGGGAAGCTGCGTCCGTGTTCTAAGGAGGGGAGAATTGATGCGTACAAAGCTTACTTGATGTATTGTTAATCGTTCTATTGTTTATATTTATATTTATATGTTGATATTGTTGTTAAATAAATGTTTTTTAATGAGATTACGAGTTATTAATTAAAATGATCGTAATAAGTTTTGAGATATTATCGATCAAAATGACGAAAAAGGTCATTTTGACCTATTTTCGTGTCCCATTACATATTAAACAGCAATATTTCAAATCAAAATATTTTGTTGACGTAATAGAAAATAGCTTTCTCTTTGATTTTTGAATTACCATTTGTTTTTAGCTCAATTAGAACTCAAGTTATAACTACAAAACTATGACCTTATATTTTTATCTATGTTTTTTATCTTTTATAATCACGCAGTTTTAGTTTTTTAGTTATAACTCGAGTTCTAATTGAGCTAAAAAGAAGTGATAATTTGAAAATCAAAGAGGAAGCTCTTTTCTATTACACCAACAAAATATTTTTATTTCAATTATTGCTGTTTAATAGTTGATGTATAATAGGTCAATTTGGCCTTTTTAGTCATTTTGACCTATAAAATCTCAAAACTCTGACGTGCTATAAAAAATCGGAAACCTGCATGATAATCAGCGTATAAAACTCTACTGGAATCCATTGTTAGGTTTACGGGGAGAAATTTTTATTTAATAGTGTAATATATAGGTATAGTATTTGGAATAATCTAGAATACATTTTTGGTTATGAAAAGTTAAAAGGGTGGGAACGTCTGAAAAACTAGGAAATTTTAATAAACTTTTTAATCCCATCAGGAAGAATTCTCCAGGCCATCAACCTGACTATCAAAGCCTCGGCAAGCAGATCAATGTCACCTCATTCCCCTCTTAGCTCTTGAAAAGGAATTTGTTACTTTTTGTTTAATTAAATCTTGTCAGATTTTTTTCTGAAAAAACTCTAATAGAAATTTTTAACTATGAAGATTTAAGAAATCAATAGTACAAATAGGAAGGGGGTCTAATTTATTTTTTGAACTTTAGTTTGGAGTGAGTGTTGGAGTTTTTATTTCCGTCCCTTGGTTCGTTTCGACTCCGGAATTCGATGTCTAGTTAGAAGACATAGGAGACCGATTTAATAGAACTTGTTTTTATTTGGCACTTGCTCTCAGTTTATATTACACAGAATCGTAAAAAAGAAATAGAAAACATACGATGAGACATGATCAAAAATGATAGGAACCACCAATTCAAACAGCTACATTGTAGAAAAATACATATGCCAGATATATGAATATAAATTATTATTTTAATAATCTCTTTTATTTTCTCAATCATTTTGTTTAAACACCATGGAAATCAAAATTTGAATTTTTTTCATATCATCCCATTTCGAACAAAATCAATTATGGATTAATACATATATGTTTGTGATGAAGTCTTATAATATAAACACGTGCATTCAGTGGCGTAACCAGAAAATTTTCTTTGGGGGAGGGGGGGTCAATCAACAAAGCAAAATATTTAGTATGAATTTTTTTTTATTAAAACAAATAGGTACTTCAAGAAATTAAAAAAAGAACATAATTCTTGATTAGACATATGAAATATATTTAATTACGGTTAGTTTGCTATAAGAAACGGTTTGTCGTTGCCGTCACTCATTCCATGAGCAGGTTTGACCCCACCCCCGTAGCTACCTACGCCCCTGTGTGTATTATATTTGCTATTATTTCATTTCGTTATTTCTATTTTACTTTTATTTTCCCTTCAATTATTATTGACATGGTAAAGTTTGTAAAACATCTTGATTCTTCTTCTTCTTAGGGCCGCTTGTATGTCGCAAAGTAAATGCTTTTTACCACTAACAGCACTGTCAGTGCCTGGCATCTGATTGGCCATCCCACTCCCTTCATTTACCATCTACTCTGTGTTAGTGGTAAAAAGCATTTACTTTGCGACATACAACCGGCCCTTAGACTGCCATATCCGAAACAGGTGTCGGCACCTCTCTACATACCTGTGCTGAGTGTGTTTAGTTGTTTTACACAGATATACGGTACCTACTTTTTAACGCCGGTTGTGAACGGCTAATTTGGAGAGGTTACTTGGCAATTATACTCTTGGTAGGTTTCCATTACTTTCCAAGAGGAGGCGACTGCAAATATCTATCTGCCGAGACTCGGTCTCGAACCAGCGATCTTCGAGTCAGCGACCCAAAACTCTAGCCACTGACCCACAGTCACCTCAAAACATCTTGATTATGTTAGTAAAAACATTAAAAAGTTATCCCAAGGAGTTCATTCCGACATTAAAAATAATATGGTAATTTATTTTATTTTAAGTTAACACTTCCCAACCCAAAGGGTGAATGAACATCGAACGTATTACAAAAATATTTTTTTTTTTCACAGCCCATTTAGACAGCACATCAGTAATATGTTAGTAGTGTTAATGAGAGAACCGAGTTTTAGCCGGTCAAAATTGTATATGGTAGCAATGCTCGAACCCGGATCTTCCGCTTAAAAATCGTCATCAACGAGGCTGACGCGGGCCCAGCGCCTTAGCCAACTCGGACAACCCGATTCCCCTTTGTAAAAGTAAATTATCTTATTTAGTTCATTCGAGCTTGAACCTCCGACCGGATTAGTCCTACGAAATTCGATCTATTTCTAATCTAATCCAGCTCGGAAAATAAAGCTTAAGTTTATATATATAAAATATTATAATATTTAAAAATATTTTATGCATTACTATGTAGTGAATTACTTTTTCTCAATTTGATTATTACTTACGATTGATATAACTCAACAAAAATGAAAACGCTGCGTCAATCTGTTACCCAAACCAACAATGAACCAAACATGGAAGAAACCACCTCTAGTTCAGTCGACTGGCAAGTAGTAAAAAAACGAAAATTCAACGAAAATCCAACCAGATACCCTACGTTCAAACCACCTGAAATCACACTTACAAATCAATATGCTCCTCTTTCACAGACACCTGAATCAAACACAAATTCCACTCCCGAAAAGCCCACAAATCACATTAAGGTCCTGAAACCTCCACCTATATTCATCTACAATGTTTCTAATTTTGCTAAAATGACAGAAAGCATTTTACAAATAATAAACAAAAATGAATTTATTTGCAAAGCCATGGCAAATACAAACATAAAAATCAACGTCACAACAAGTGAAGCTTATAGAAATCTCACTAAATATCTCATTGAAAAAAACATATCTCATCACACTTATCAGTTAAAAGAGGACCGAGCTTTTAGAGTGGTAATCCGACATTTACACCACTCGGTGAATATCGAAGACATCAAAAGCGAATTAGCCGAGAAAGGTTTTGACGTCAGAAACATGACAAATGTAAAGCACTGGCAAACAAAAGAGCCTCTACCATTATTCTTTGTCGATCTTGAGCCAAATGATGACAATAAACTAATATACAATATCAGCTACCTGCAAAACACGAAAATATCTATTGAGCCCCCAAGAAAAAACAAAGAAATCCCCCAATGCACAAGATGTCAATCCTTCAACCATACAAGATCCTACTGTTTCAAACCATCTAAATGCGTAAGATGTGGATCAGACCATGAATCTTCCACATGTACCAAACCGAGAAGCACTCCAGCCGTCTGTGCAAATTGCCAAGGAAACCACCCTGCAAATTATAAAGGATGCTCCACCTACAAGGACCTTCAAAAAATGAGAGGTAAACCTTATAAAAAACTAGACCTATCAAAACATAATGGAAACATTAGCCAACCAACTCAAAATATAAATACTCCAGCCCCACCTCTCCCTCCTTTTCCTCCGCAACACTTTCAACAAGAAAGGAATAATACATACGCCCACGTAGTTCGAAATGAAAACAACAACTGACAACAAAACGATATAAACCTACAATTGACATCACTAATAAGTGAATTTAAAGTTATGTTCAATCAACTACTTAATCAAAACAGCATGATTCTAAATCTGCTAACGAGCCTGATTAATACAAATAAAAATGAATAATCCTTGCAAAATTGCTCTTTGGAACGCCAACGGCCTAGTTCAACGACGCCTTGAAATTGAAATCTTTTTAATCAATGAAAAAATTGATATACTATTAGTGTCAGAAACACATTTTACAAATAAAAATTACTTCAAGATACAAGGTTATAAATGCTACTTTACTACTCACCCAGACGGTACAGCTCATGCAGGTACAGCTATAATTATAAAAGAATCCCTACAGCACCACGAGCTCGATAAATATGAAAAAAGCCATCTTCAAGCAACTTCTGTACATGTTACTAATAAAAATGGCTCAGGAATTACAGTAAGTGCTGTCTACTGCCCTCCGAGATATAACATCACAGAAGAGGAATTCTCCACATTTTTTGAAAGTCTCGGCCCAAAATTTATAGCAGGTGGGGACTATAACAGTAAACATATACATTTTGGATGCCGGGTTACAACACCGAAAGGAAGAAGTCTATATAAGACTATAATATCAAAAGGCTATAGCACTCTATCTACTTGTAAACCAACTTACTGGCCCTCTGACCCAAATAGACAACCTGATCTATTGGACTTTTTTATAACAAAAGGGATAACAAATTCATACACAGATATTGAAGAACGCATCGATCTAAGCTCAGATCACATACCTATAATAGCCACAATTAGCTCCACACTTATCAAAAATCAAACTACACCCGCCCTTACAAACAAAAAGACAAACTGGTCGTTATTCAAAAACCTTATAGAAAACAATTTAATATTAAATATTCCTCTTAAATCAGAACAAGATATAGAAAAAGCAATTGAGTTTTTTAACATAACCATACAGGAATCAGCCTGGAACTCAACACCTGAAACAAAATCAAATAAAAATCAAATAAACTATACAGTTGAAATAAGAAACAAGCTGCAAGAAAAACGGAGACTCCGTAAGATTTGGCAATCAACTCGATACCCAGCAGATAAATCCACTTTTAACAGAGCTTCAAAGGAATTAAAAAATATTATCATCAAAAACAAAATGAAACTCTCCAAGATTATCTGTCAAAATTAACACCGCAGGGAAACAACGAAAATTCTCTGTGGAACTCAACCAAATATCTAAAAAGACCCAAATCATTTATTCCTCCACTAAAAACTCACCTAAATTCCTGGGGCAGAACAAATCAAGAAAAGGCCGAAATGTTTTCACAATACCTAGAAGATACATTCAATCCTTTTCCTCAAACCTGTCCAAATTCTGAAAATCTTGAAATTGAAGAATTTTTATCATCCCCAACACAACTATCTCCACAAATTCGACCGTTCACAGTAAAAGAAATAGAGAAACTCCTAGAAAATGAGCCAAATAAAAGAAAATCACCCGGATGTGATCAGATTACGATAGAATTGCTTAAAAGACTGCCCAAAAAGGGAATTTCTTTTATAACAAAAATATTCAACGCGATATTAAAAACCCGTTACTTTCCTGTGCAATGGAAATTCGCACATATAATCATGATCCTAAAGCCAGGGAAAAAGGATTCTGAAGTAACTTCATATCGACCGATTAGCCTGCTCCCACAAACCTCAAAATTATTTGAAAAACTTATTCAAATCCGACTAAAGACCGACGTCGAAATGGACGAAATAATTCCACACCATCAATTCGGATTCCGACAACAACACTCGACATCTGAACAGATTCATCGAATAGTCAACATCATCCAGACAACATTAGAAGAAAAGAAGATCTGTTCTGGTATGTTTCTGGATATTAAACAGGCATTCGACAAAGTGTGGCATGAAGGACTCCTTTATAAAATTAAAAAACTCTTCCCGGATCAATACTATTGGATTTTCAAGTCATATTTGCAAGATAGATATTTTCAAGTTAAAATAAAAAATGATTTCTCGAGTTACCATCAAATTCATTCAGGAGTTCCTCAAGGAAGCATATTAGGGCCACTACTTTATACAATATACACAGCGGATATCCCAATACTGGATGACACTTTTATTGCGACCTACGCTGATGACACCGCTATACTTGTCACCGGAAATGAGCCAGAAACAGTATCAATCCAGCTCCAAGAACAGCTAAACAGACTACAAAATTGGCTACACAAATGGAGAATTCAAGTAAACGAGCTGAAGTCAACCTACATCACCTTCACAAATAAACAAATTATAAGCCCACCTGTTTACTTGAATTCCCAAAATATTCCTTACAACAACAAGGTAAAATATTTAGGCTTGCATTTAGACTCCAGACTCAATTGGACAAATCATATTGATACAAAACGTAAGCAATTAGAACTTAAATACAAAAATATGTATTGGTTAATTGGAAGAAAATCGCAATTGTCATTAAAAAATAAAGTTCTATTGTACAAAACAATCTTAAGGCCAATCTGGTCATATGCTTGCCAATTATGGGGTACAGCCAGCGAATCGAATTTGAGCAAAATCCAAAGAGTCCAATCTAAAATTCTTAGGGGTATAACCAACGCCCCTTGGTACATAAGAAATGAGTCCATCCACAAAGACCTTCTTGTTCCCTCGATCAGGAAAGAAATTCACCGCGCATTCATAAAGCATGTAAACAAATTGGAAAATCATACAAACCCATCAGTCATCAATCTTCTCGACAACAGTCAAACGATAAGAAGACTGAAGAAAAATCACATCCTAGACATAGAAGACCGCTACCAACAAAATAATTGGGAAAACAAATACTATTAGGAAGGTCTTCAATGAATGACTTGCCCTATCACGAGTTGTGTAAATGAATTGCGTGAATGAACCGTATGAACGAGAGTGTGTTTGTATTCTTTTATCAATTTTACTTATAGATACATTTTGTAACTGATTGTAAAAAAATGAAAATAAATAAAAAAAAAAAAAAAAAAAAAAAAAAAAAATCTTATTTAGTTACAACTAAAGGACGAAATATTAACATGAAATTACTTTTTGAAGTCGGTGCCAAACAAACCCATTTAGACAGCACATCAGTAATATGTTAGTAGTGTTAGTGAGGGAACCGAGTTTTAGTCGGTCAAAATTTTATATGGTAGCAAGGCTCGAACCCAGACCTTCCGCCTAAAAATCGTCATCAACGATGCTGACGCGGGCCCAGCGCCTTAGCCAACTCGGACAACCCGACTCCCCTTTGTAAAAGTAAATTAAACTAAAATACCCCACATAAAACGAAAAAAACAAAAAAACAAACAAACTCAAATCCCAACTAGTGAAATAACTTTTACAAACTACAAAATACAGGGTTTTCACTTCAAATTGAACATTTTAGAAATCAAATTGAACATTTTATTATTATTATTTTATTTGTAAAATGTTCAATTTGAAGTGTAAAACCTCTAGCAAACCATTCAAAATGAAAAGAAAAAAATTACAAAAAATAACATAAATAAATTATTGCTAAGTACACATTTATTTTTCGTCTACATATAATATAAACAGATATGTTGTGTATCTAGTAGAAAATTAAATAACTTTTGTTGTACTTACCAACTCTGTCCGTTACTGAAAAAAGATCAAAATTCTTTTAGATATGTTATCAGTTCTGTGATTTAAGTATATAAAATTGTTTGTTAAAGATAATAGGTTATAAAACACCAAGAGAAACAAAAACAAAAATTGAAACAGGGGCAAACAAAATGAAACCGAAAATCATATGAGATTTGTTTATTCTCCCAAGAAGTATATTTTTTATTTGAGATAAATAAGGTAAACAGAAAAATGAGCAATTTCTTCTTCAAATAGAATTATTTTCTTAGAGATATACAAAAGATATAGATAAAATAAGGTACTAATAGTCACATGTATTAATAATATATGAAAAAGGTAGATAGATTGATTTTATTTTTATTTAATAGAAATAGTTGGAGAGCCTCGTTTTAATTAAAAAGATCCAAAAACAAAAAACAAAAACAATATAAAGTTTTACAGAGTAATAAATGGCCCTAATGAATCTTAAACATTTCATTGTAAATGAGTTGGACCAAGTAGTTGATAGTCTATTACTTCTTGGAATCGAATTTTAATTGAATATCTTTTTTTTGACGAAAAACTTGACTAGAACTTTGAAGATGTTCATATAAAATGGAGAGGATAGAGTTGATGTTTATTTTCTTTTTCATGGATTCAATATTTATTATTAGTAGAATCCTTTTGAATATTTCATGATATTATTTAACCGTATTTTGAATATTACGTATATAAAAAAAACACTTGAATATTTTATCTAGCGATTGTACATTAGAAAATAAAGCATATATAAAAACAATTGGATTTCTTAGTTGGTGATGCTTTTTAACCCACTTCAAAAAAGGAGGAGGTTCTCTATTCGACTGAATTTTTTTTTTTGTCTATGTTACCTCATATCTCCGCCAATTGTAAACCGATTTTAAAATTTATTTTTGCATCGTGTTCAGTCTAGCTTCCGATTGGTCCCGTTTTTTTTCATTGGTATTAAACCTTTTTTGTTAGGTTTGTTCAGGCCTAACTTCTTTGTTTATGATGATTCTTTTTTTATTGAAAAGGGGGTATCTTAGGGATGAAGCCATATTAGTTTCGTCAAGTTCTGATGATATGATCACTATTAATAACATCACTAAAAAGAGAAAAATAAAAATAATTTTTAAGAAAAAAATAAAACCGACTTCAAAAAATTAAATGCAACAAATAAAATACACTAAAAGGGATAAAATAATTATCTTATTTAGTTACAACTAAAGGACGAAATATTAACATGAAATTACTTTTTGAAGTCGGTGACAAACAAACTTATTTAGACAGCACATCAGTAATATGTTAGTAGTGTTAGTGAGGGAACCGAGTTTTAGCCGGTCAAAATTTTATATGGTATATTTTTTTATTTTATTTCATAAAATCTGAGTTTATTGAATAACTTTTTATATCTATTTTATTTTAGTAAGGGGAGTCGGGTTGTCCGAGTTGGCTAAGGCGCTGGGCCCGCGTCAGCATCGTTGATGACGATTTTTAAGCGGAACTATACCTATAAGCTAGCGTACCCGCCAAACCTACTAAGTAAGATCCGTCGAGTGCGATTCATAAAATGTATATGTTTGGCATCGACTTCAAAAAGTAATTTCATGTTAATATTTCGTCGTTTAGTTGTAACTAAATAAGATAATAATTATTTTATACCTTTTAGTGTATTTTATTTGTTGCATTTAATTTTTTGAAATCGGTTTTATTTTTTTCTTAAAAATTATTTTTATTTAGGCCTAGAGCAGTAGTTGAAAATCTTTAGGATTCTGTTCAAAAGTGAAACGAGGGCCTATAATGTCACTACCATGTCTGACTGTCTTTAAGATCATTGTAAACCGTAAATAAGAAATATATTTCTCCAATTCATTTATCCCTATGACTTCTAGAGACTGAAACTCACTTTCTCCGTCCTTTATCTCGGCCACATATAACCTTCAGTCTTTAAAAATCCGCATCTACTGATACCTTCAACTCCGACCCAATCATTGAAATTGCTTCTCCTTTTCACGATACAAGGGCCCACCGCGGACTTCAGGAGTTGTACCTTATTGGTGCAACTTCTTCTCCTATAATTAAATTACAAAAAAAAAAAAAAAAAAAAAAAAATGAAATTTAAAAGTTTTCATTTTCCCCGAAATCAAAAACTGTATTAATATTTTAGTACAGTTAATATTTTGCCAAAGATCGAATTTTTTTGTATGGCCAAAAATAAAAAAATATTTTTTATCATGAGGTGTGAAATAGGTATCTCTATACCAGAGGTCGGGGAACTTTTTTAGCTATTACCCCAAAATATTTTTCCATAGGTCGCTATTACCCATGAAAAGCAAAAAAAAAGCAAGGTAAATGTATCTTATCTTTTTATATTAAACGAGCAATTCTTGTATATATATTTAGAATCGGTTTGTCGAAAAAGGACTCTAACGATTTGTATGAAATTCACGGGTTAGGCGGGTTTTTGTGTTGACAATTCGATCTACCAAGGTCTCATCTTCGGATAAGTTGTTTTTGATGGGTTTTTTGTTAATTGAAATAATTATTCACAGGTGGTTGTTGGAATAAAAATTTATAATTACATTTATTTCAATTTATTTTTAATAAAATTAATTGTTTTTTTTATTTTAAATTCCACTAATAGACAATTACAAATGTTATTATATATTAGAATTTGCCAATTTGATTAAATGAAGGTATTTTTCTATAAAATAATTTAATAGAATATCAATTTTATTCTCTTAAAAAATCCGACAATTCGAAGGATCATATTTCCTTCTTCATGATTTAAAAGGGTCAAAATAAGGGAAGGGGTGTAGTCATGTCGGAAAATAAATATTTTAATCGTTCATATCTCGTCTTCGGAAAGTCGCAGAGCCTTGAAATTTGAAATTTAAGCTATTTAGAAGCAAAAAGTTACCGATCATCGCTCGGTGCTCCAGGAACTTATTTATTATTTATTGAATTAATTGGAATTTACATGAAAACTCTCTGTAAGTAAATAAAAATTGTAAACATTAACATATTCAAACGCTTTTACGTTTTAGAAAAATGATGTTGTTTCATTTTTGCTAAAATAACTTCAAAATTAGGTCGGGTAGGCTAGGCGGTAGCATGTCAGCCAGCTAACCAAGAAGGCCCGAGTTCGAATCCGACTCGAGGCATCCGGCTAAAATCTGACCCCCGAGGTAGAGACAAATTTAATAAAATAATTAGTATCGTAAATGGCTTATGGCTAGAAAGGCCGAAAAGCCATGAAAAAAAAAAAAAAAAAAAAAACTTCAAAATTAGGACTTTTTGACATGAGCGCAATTTGAATACAATCCTCGGCATTCAGCCGATTTCTTGCCGGGTTTAACTGACTGCATTTTAAAAAGAAAAAATACACCAACTCTCATCATGACAAAAAATGCATAACTTTTATTAATGTTTTTATATATTTTTTTTAACTTTTATTAATTTTAAGATTTTGAATTCCTGGAAAAGCTATCAAACTAACAATACTATAGTTTATAAAATAAAATTTTTTTAAAAATGTCCTTTTTACCCCCGATAGTTTCATTTTTACCCAATTTGGGGTAATTTACCCCGGTTCCCCGACCCCTGCTCTATACAGATAAGTAGAATAACCGGCCCAATTTTTTTTAAATTTAATTCACTTTAAACGGTGTGAGAGAGGTCTATAGTGGCAATTTTAGATGATTTTTTTTTACCTGTTGACGTTTAGGTCTATATATTTTTTGCTTAGGAGTTTAGAGGCTTAATGGGATCATTGTGAGAAACGTCAGAATTTAACATTTTCTCGCAAAATTTCAAAGAATTTCATTCTAACTAACCCTTTCTTTATTATTTTATAAATGCTTGTATCCCTTTGGAAAACAATAATGCAATTCACCATTCCAGGTCATCTGTTCCCTTAGAATTTTAGGCAGTTTCAACTTTTAATGTTATATGAGCTTCATTTCAGTACTTAGAAAACTAAATGTCCTTATGAACTACTTTGACATAATGATTCTAGATGTTAAATGGGCATTTGAGGTCATAATTCTTGATAATATTAACTACATTCGTGCAACTAACAGATTATTAAAATATTTTTTTTTTTTTTTTAAGAAAACATTGAGATTGTCCTCTCCTTGTTGCATATAGATACTTACTGATATTAATTAAATATAAATATTTCATGAAAACAAACTCAAAACGTTCATTAAATGTTCAAATATTTCAGCAAGAATTTTCCCATATTCAATGAAAATTTGAAAGAATAGTTATTTACTATAAGATGGAATGATAACTACCATATAATAGGACTATAATGGCAACTATACTAACATATAAATATAACAATATATAAATATATATACAGTGATGGATTTACGCTTAGGCCCGTGAGGACCGGGCCTAGGAGGTCAAATTTTAAGGGTGCTAAAATTATAGAGGCTGCAAAATTTAAAAAAACGATTAAAATTTAAAAATCAATTTGGCTTAATTTTGTTGTGATTGTATGAACAAATTTCAGTAAAGTACTTATAATAATTATTAAATTGTTAAACACAAAGTTTCTTAAGAAATTTCTTTTAATCACACCATATTTATATCTCTAAAGTGAATTGTTTTTTTTTTTTATATTATTAATAGGTGATAGAAAACTAACTTTCGTTTGCACTTTAATACCAAAAATATTTATGCTTTCGCAGTTAAGGTGTAAAATATTAATTTTTAATATTGAATTCTTATTTTTATTTATAGTGACATTAATCTCACTATATCTAGGGCGCCCCGAAATAACTTCTATTTTTTTTTTAATTTTGAATGAAAATGAGGTAATTTAGAGATTTTGAAAATCTGTTTGGTAATACTTTAGATGTAAGGACTCCACTTATTTTCATCCATAAAGTAATTCTTTATTAAAAATTTACTATTTTTTTCATATTTAATTTGTCGAATCAATAAAGCGATCCTAAATCCACCACTGTATTTATATTCCCTTATAATTAGGTATATTTTATTTATATCAAGAAGAGGGCATTATTGTTTTCTCCTTAAGAATTAACAACTCTGCTACTCTCGCAAGAAAGAATATCTCCAGTTTTTATGATGTGTTAATGAACGATTAAATTCACCATGAGACCGTGTAGAATCTCTGAACATTTTTGGAATCTCCTCCAAGAATGTAGCTATTATTGTAAAAATAACATTAAATGTTTATCTGAACTACGAGCAGATGAGGTTTATATAATTAAACGCCCTCTGCTCTCATGACTTTTTATGAATGAATTCAAATATATCACAATCTCCCTTGTGAGTATCAGATGTAAGGATTGAAACAGCGAATTTCTTTTGATTCTAAAATTAGATTTATGCAATTAAAAGTGAAATGAATTCGATAAAACAGCTTTCAACTCGACGCCTCTTAAGCGCAATATGCTTCGTCAGATTAGCAATAAGCCGATCATATCTTGGATGATGAAATGGATTCGAAAATTATCTCTATTTCCTTCCTTTCCAGCCTAAATTCAATATTATTTGCCCTATGTATGGGGATCTAAATAGGGATTGATAAACGGAATTTCTACGCTATTATGTGACCTGAATATTCCACTCTCTTCTTTGAATATTTGTTCAGTGAACATACGAACAATAAATTTAGAGTAAACAGTTTAGGACAATGATTAGTCTTCATTCTATTTGAAAATGATTCTATTATTATTATTATTATTATTATTATATTTATTTAAAGGTATCCATAAATGCAAACATAGTTTTTAAGGAATTTGGTGTTGGTACTGAAACATTTTTTTAAAATTATTGGAAAAAAAATACTTGGTAGGTTTCACATTAAGATATAAAAAATATAACGAATTTATTTTTGGAGAATCTTTAATCTCTTAAGAAAAAAATTTGTTGCTCCTGAAGATGGGTTAGTCACCCGAAATATATATATCGAGATTAAAGATTCTCCAAAAATAAATTCGTTTTATTTTTTATATGTTAATGTGAAACCTACCTTTATCCAATAATTTTATAAATGCAAACATCAGCGGACGAACTGTTTCCATATTTGAAATTATTATGGGGCTTTTCGAATTTTGAAAAATTTCAATTTATTAAAACTATAGTTTGGTTTATACCCAAAGACTAAATTCAATTTAAAATCTTAAATGCAATTTTTCTAATGTTATTTAAGATGTTATTAAATAAGTTATTTCTATGACAAAAGAGCTGTTGCTCCCTAATGAAATTTAACTAAATTGTCAAAAATGCTCGAAGTTCTTCTGACATAAAATAATAAACTAAATTTTACAATTAAAATGTGTATTCTCGGTACTGTTTGCAAGCTAAAGCTCTCGGTACTGTTTGCAAGCTAAAGCGCACTAAAATGTTTTCGAAAACAAATTTCAGTTTTTCCGACCGAATAAGAGCAGGCCAAAGAGAGACGATTACGAGGGCGGATGTTGATATATACGAGGCATGATTTTAAAGTAAGTACCGTTTTGAAAAAAAAAGCGCTGATTCTCATAATTTTAATTTATTCTGATCATCGAAGTTAAGCATCAAGAAGCGAAGTTATAGTAGTTCTTGGGTAACCCTGTTCTGTTTTTATAACTATTTATCACTGTCAAAACTGATATCCATCGTATTTACACTCATTAACCGACTTCAAAAAAAGGAGGAGGTTCTCTATTCGACTGATTTTTTTTTTTTTTTGTGCCTATGTTACCTCATATCTCCGCCAATTGGGAACCGATTTTGAATTTTTTTTTTGCATTGGGTCCAGTCTACGTTCCGATTGGTCCTATTTTTTCGTAGGTATTAGACCTTTTTTGTTAGGTTTGTTCAGAACTAACTTCTTTGTTTATGAACCGATTTCGATAATTCTTTTTTTTATTGGAAAGGGGGTATCTTAGGGATGGTGAAAATTAATTAATATTAATTTGGTCAAGTTCTGATGATAGGATCACTATTAATAACATCACTAAAAAGAGAAAAATAAAAAATTTTAAGAAAAAATTAAATGCAACAAATTAAATACACTAAAAGGTACATTTATTTGTTAAACCGACGTTTCGGAGATTTATTCTCTCCTTCTTCAGGGTAACATTATCTTATTTAGTTACAACTAAACGACGAAATATTAACATGAAATTACTTTTTTAAGTCGGTGCCAAACATATACCTTCTATGAATCGCACTCGACGGATCTTACTTAGTACGTTTGGTGGGTACGCTCGCTTATAGGTATAGTTTGTTTGGCACCGACTTCAAAAATTAATTTCATGTTAATATTTCGTCGTTTAGTTGTAACTAAATAAGATAATAATTATTTTATACCTTTTAGTGTATTTTATTTGTTGCATTTAATTTTTTTGAAGTCGGTTTTATTTTTTTTCTTAAAATTTTTTATTTTAAGATTTAAATTAAGCAATAGTATATTAATTTAATGGCTGATCGATTATTTTATTATTTTATTTTTATGAATCTAAATATATAGAAGACTTATAACTTAAAATTTATTTTTCTACATTAAACTTTTTTAGTGGATCCTTAAAACCAGAAACATTGAAAAAGTTCTTTAAAATAATACTAAAATGTTTTACAAGTTTTTGTACGATTTTTATAGACTATATATAAATATAAGTATTATAGGTAATATAAAAGATTTGTGTTAAGAAAATTCATGAATATGCGTAATTTTTATAAAATGTTTTATTTTGTTGATTATACAACGCTCTAAGCGCTAAAGGGTGTTTTCGGGTTGTGTATTTATGGAAAAAAAAAAAAATGGAGTACAGGAGGGATTCATCGATTCATTTCGTGTCTCTGAAATCATTACCACGTCTGTCGTTTTTTTTCTTTTATTTCCATTGGAATTAAATACTCTACATAGATGAATATACTTTGATAAAACTGAATCACTGAAGGATAAATTGTTAAATTGAAATTTTGGTAATCGGAGTATTTTTCTTTTGTAGTTCAAATTTTTAAACAAATGCTTAAACTATTTAGTCAACAGGTTTGTTATATCAAAAGCTCCAGATCCTATAACATATAAATTCTGACTAAAAATTTTAATATTAAACACAGGTTTAAGCGAATATATTGAGAGAATTTTCGTTTTAAAAAATATTTAAAAATTAATGATTTATTAGCGAAAAACTAATTTATTAGTTTGAAGTCATTATAGTTAGTCACTTTTCTCCCATTTGAAAATGTATCGAGGGAATTGTCAATTTAACAAAAAATAATTACTGTTTCGTTGTTACGAGAAAATAGGTATATATTTAAATTGAAATCAGATAGAACCGCTCTAATAATATTATATAAAATCTAGTTTCTAGTATCTGGCCACCAAGCAATTCTCGGTAACTTTTTGCTTCAGTTAAAAGCTATATATTAATTTTATTTTTAATTTAAAATTCTGATAAAAAGGTCAATTTTTATTTGGATTCAATTAAGGTAGTTCTTTCACAAATGCGAAAATTCAAGAAGTTTTTGAAATTTGGAATATAAGTCATTAAAAGCATAATACAAATACTGTTAAAATTTGAAGACGATTTACCACACCAAACATGAAATAATTGCAATCAAAAATGACATTTTTAACATAGGGTAGATAGGGAAAGGGTGAGGATATGATCATTATTTTATTTTTTTTACATTGAAGGACTTTCACCATCTTGATGAAAAACTAATATTTGTTAGAATAATATATTCGGAGTAACTAAAAAAAAAAATTGAATTTATTTACCAGGTAGTTTTGATAAAAAAAAAAACAAAAAAAACAACCAATTTGGGCTATTATTTTTAGTGGAGGAGATATAAGCACAATGGCTTGGAAATGATCCGCAAGTATGTGTGTATCTATATAGAAATTTCGTAGTGTGAGTGGACAGTCAGGTTAAAAAAAATACCCTAAAATTTTAGTTTCTTTCATATTTCTAGAGTGGTTACGAGGCTAAAACTTTTTGTGTGGATTGTCGCGAAAGAACCTTCTTAAGGTCCCGAAACAAAAAAATTATCATTTGGATACACGAGTTGAAATTTGAAAAAAATGAAAAAGATGAGCAGTTTTCAAATTAAAAAAAAAAAAAAAATACAAATTAAGGTAAATGTCTAAATTATAGATTATATTTTTTTTATTTTTTTAATTATTATTATTACAAACAGCATTGTCCCTGATCTCACTTTAACCCCTGTCGTAGGTTTTGCTTGACTATTACTCGATACAGTCGACAAGCTTTTGCGGGAATGTTGAATCCAACCAAAAAAAAATTCATTTTTTTGATTATTCATAGTTAGAATTCCTAAAAAAAATGATTTTTTCACTCTGGATTCCTATTTATACAAGAAGTGAATTTAATTTTGAATATTATTCTTTTATTTTTAAGTATCTATATTAAAACAAAAAACATTTACTCAATATTTTTATTTAAATTAGAAATCATTAATACAAATTTTAATATTAAATTTTTGTCCACAAATCCTATTGCAGTAGTCAAATGTTGCGAGGCTTGCTTTTAGATCACCTCGAAATAAATTACCTTGTTCTGTTGACTTATTACCGCCTATTCTTTTTATTTGTAACCTACGATAATTGAGTGGTGTGATATTAAGGAAGATTCAGTGGCGTCAATAAATTTGTTGTCACCCATAGCAGTAACTCAAGATGTCAATCCTTTAGATCCCGTTCCCTAATCAAATCATACAAGATCACTAGAAAGGTTTTTTGCCTCTATTTTTTCTTGGGGAAAGATGCTTAACTCGGTATTTTTTTAAGCTGTACCCAGCCTATATAACCAGCGACGCACCACCTGGCTAGTTCATGTCTAAATTTAGATGAAAAGTCACTAATTTCGAATACGGGAAAAAAATTAAAACTCTCTAATTTAAGAGAAGCTATATTATTATTATTCATTAGATTAAATTGAAAGTTTTTGCCGAGGGTAGCAGAATTTTTATATATTGGAGACATTAAAAGAGTGTGTCTTCTGCTGGAATTATAAATTTTATTTATAACGAGACTATAGTTTCGAGACCTTTGCCCTCTTCATCCATCTATTACAATTGATTCACAGGAAGCAAAGCCCTCGAAACTATAGTCTCGTTATAAATAAAATTTATAATTCCAGCAGAAGACACACTCTTTTATTGTCTCCTTCAATTATTCATTAGATACTGATTATTAAATTAATTCAAAATTTCGGTCCTTATTTATTAATTTATTCAATTGTATAATGATCTAAGAAGGCTGCCCGAAAAGTCACGATTGGCCCTTGCATGAAGTCTTAGGAATTAAGAGTTAAAGGTACCGGTGGATGAAGGCCTTAAACGATTGAATGTGGAATGTCACGTAAAAGACAGAGACAGTACTTAAAGGGGCACGGGGCTGTTTTTATAAGAAAATTACGAAATTTTTACCATCAAATCATTGATGTATTAAATATTTATTCCAGAAATTTGAAGTTGATCGTCTGTCCCATTAAGGAGAAATAAATTATTGAAAATTGTCCTTTTAACATGGAAATAAATGGACCGAGCTTTTAAAAGGGCTATAACTTTTATACAAATTATACCATTTTCAATAAATTTATACAGATCAATAATTCAACTTTTATGAATCGAATGATACATTTTTCAATAGATTTGACAGTCTAGTTAATTAGTTATTCATAAATGTAAAAATAAAAAGTTATTTGAGGCCAACAGAATATAACAAAAGCACTAGTGTAGAATTCCAACTCTATTTCTTGAAATCGTTTTTGTGTTAAAGAAATGTTTTTATAATGAGAAAAAATTTATCTTGATATTATTTTTATTAATAAAATCAAAACAAAGATTATTATTCGAAATTAACCTCATTATTAACAATTTTTTTTTATTAAAAAATATAGTAGAGAGGCGTTGTCACTCTGCAGAGATACAAAAGATTTTTTCGAAGATCAAACAGATACATAAGCTGTCCCGAACTCCCTTAAAGTGAGTTTTAATGATTTTAGTAAATAGGATATTTTACATATTCTTTTGTCTAAAAATGCATGATATATGGAGAAAAGTCATTTTAGGAGTGAAATTTCATTGTCAATAAAATTAATAATTTGAATGGAAATAGAAAACTTTTTTAAAATTCCATACGGTGTCGGTAAATTTAAATTATGTGACAATTTTTCATCAGCGAACCGATTGAGCTAGAAAGCCGAAAATTGGCTGAGAAGTAGAATTTATTAAATAAAAATTTCCGCCTCGATAGCTTCCCATTTGACAATTAAAAGGGTGTCTGAATCTAAACACACTAAAGAATTAAATTATGCATGAAAATGACTTTTTCAAGTATCAGACATTTCTAAGTACGATAAGTAAAAAAAATAAATAAACAAATAGAGTAAATTAATTGTTTCTGTCCCTTCGAAAGGCTTTACTTTACTTGACAGCTTAATTTCTATATGAAATGATTTTCTCTGATAAATTTAGACATTATTCAGAGATACCAGCCCAGGGGTAGTGGGGAAAGATAAAATTAACACATATCTAAATAAGGTCTAATCCGGTCCGCCTTCGTGGTGTAATGGTCAGAGTAACTGACTGGCAACCCGGAAGTCTCGGGTTCGATTCCCGGCTATACCCAGACATTTTTTCTGTAAGTATAGGTATAGTAAATAGGTAGTAGGTATAGTAAATTACACTTTATTTAGATATGTGTTAATTTTTTCTTTCCTCACTACCCCTGGGCTGCCTTCCATTACTTTCAATTGAGATTTCTACCAGCCCGTCTCTTTCCAGAGAAAATTGTCAATAATCAAAACACAATTTACATTGGACACTTATAAAATGCTGCAAGTTCCATTAAATAATTATTATTACTTCCAATATCGTCAAAAATTCACTTTCTAACATATGTATGAACTTATTTGCAAGATTAAAAAAATCTTCAAATCTTTCAGTTAAAGTTTGTGTAAAAATATCCAGAGCGACATAAAAAGTATTCGCTTTAAATTTTTGTTGGCAGATTTCGTTATAATCCACTGGTCGTTACTTTTTTGGCTCTTTTAATAGCATTAAACCATTTACCGACTTAAGGAAGTTCGATACTGCTTATCTATCTGTTTGATCTTCGAAAAAATCTTTTGTATTTCTTCAGAGTGACAACGTCTGCATAACAAATTTTTTACTAAAAAAATGGTTAATATTGAGTTTCATTTCGAATAAAAGTCTTTCTTTTGATAATATTAATAAAAAGAATATTGAGATAAATTTTTTACTTTATTTTTCTCATTATATAAACATTTATTTAACACAAAATCGATTTCAAAAAATAGAGTTGGAGTTCTACACTAGTGCTTTTATCATATTCTGTTGGCAGTAAATAACTTTTTATTTTTACATTTATGAATAACTAATTAATTATTAGACTGTCAAATATATTGAAAAATGTATCATTCGATTGATAAAAGTTGAATTATTGAGCTTTATAAATTTGTTGAAAATGGTAAAATTTGTATAGAAGTTATAGCCCTTTTAAAACCTGGTCCATTTACTTCCATGTTAAAAGGGAAATTTTCAATAATTTATTTCTCGGTATTGAGACAGTAGATCAACTTAAAATTTCGGTAATAAATATTTAATACATCAATGATTCGATGGTAAAAATTTGAGAATGTTCTTATCAAAATGATAAACAGTCCCGAACCTCCTTAAAGAGCGGTCCACTAAACATATAAATAAAAAAACCTAAAAAAAGGGACTAATTTTCTCAAGTTTCTTGTTTGTTCCCTTTTGATTTTGGTTACATGTAAATAATGAGACCGAGTGAGCGCTAAAGATAGGGGCTGGGGGGGGGGGGGGCATCGCCCACATTTGCCTTCCCCCCTTGGCTAAGCCACTGCTCAAACAAGTCCTGACACGTTTTGCTTCATTAAAAATTATTTTTAATTAATTTGAATTCTAGAAATATTTATTTGATTATGACAGATTCTCGCTATTTAGACAATTATAAATTTTCTTTCAATTAAATATCAATAAAAATTTGGCAAATGTTCGTCGGTCAGAGGCTCGGTCTAGAAAATTGAAACTTAGCACAGAGGTGCAGTTTATTAACACATAAATGTGTGCCGAATTTCAGCTCATTAATTAACAACCAATTGATAGCTCATTGTCTGACAAGTTAATTTTTTTATAATTCTCTTCATTTTCGAACCGGAATTTATGAAGCTAGAGAACCCAAATCAATCAGTTCTCGACATTGGAATTGCGTATCTTTTGGCGCCAGAAAGACATTTCTATGAATTTTTGTTTTTATGAGAAATCCTTGCATTCTTTTATTCAGTCTTATTAACAAATATATATATACTATAAAATAAATAAATATAAATATTCGCAATCAATTGAATAATCGGTAGGTGAATTAAACATAAATAATATGTTATATAAATACAAGTACATAAATACAAATTAATATCCTAAGGAATAAGTTATCTTAGGAGAAGTAAATGATCATTTAATCATTAGTTTTTGAGAATTTTTTATTTATATATATAACTATATATAACCAAACTTCTTGAGGATACAAATTCTCATTTAAATAGGTGTTGGTTTTATTCTTTTTTGACAAAAAACACATTTTTATCTTTTATTTTTCTTTATTTTATTTTATTGTTACCAGGAACGTTTCGACATTTTCAAATATGTCATCATCAGCCTAAAACATTTCAATCATTACACAATTTATATAATATGACAATTTCTCATCACACAACAACAACTCAAAAATAACAACAAAATTACATACCTTGGAACAATCTTAAGATGGGAAAAAATTCCCTCACATCAAAATTGTTGAGCAAAATAATAATGTTACATACTCTAATAATTTCGATGTGAGGGAATTTTTTCCCATCTTAAGATTGTTCCAAGGTATGTCATTTTGTTGTTATTTTTGAGTTGTTGTTGTGTGATTAGAAAATGTCATTGAATATAAATTGTGTAATGATTGAAATGTTTTAGGCTGATGATGACATATTTGAAAATGTCGAAACGTTCCTGGTAACAATAAAATAAAATAAAGAAAAATAAAAGATAAAAATGTGTTTTTTGTCAAAAAAGAATAAAACCAACACCTATTTAAATGAGAATTTAATGTTCTTCAAAAGAGTTAAGTATAGCAGACCCATTCCGATAGAGTTTAGCTTGGGGTCCGTGCTCCTAAAATTATCACAATTACACTATATGAATTATTAAAATAGGTGTACTCGTATATTTTAAAATTGTACTAATTTTACTTTCATCCTACTATTTTAGTGTACGTAACTACCTCTATATTTAGAAAAATTCAGGTCAAACAAAATTTGCCAAAATAGTAAAATAGAACTATCGGAAAGCCGTATCTTAAATATAGCCGTGCAAATAAAAACCCCAATCTATAGCCAAAAAATGAAACAAGTATAAATGGAAAATCTTAATTTTCCCAGACACGTGTAAAACTCACTCATTCATACATTAATTCCTGTGAATTAATTGTAATAGACTGATGGAGAGGGCAAAATCCCAAAGCCCTCAAAACCTCAAAAAAGTCTCGTTATAAATAAAATTTATAATTCCAGCAGAAGACACACTCTTTTATTGTCTCCTTCAAAATTAGCCCCTCTCTTCCAAAAAATATCTGACTATGAATCTAAATACGCTATATATTTGGTGACACAATAAACTGGATTAGACGACAAACTCATTACACCATTTTTATCGTTTAGAAAGAGCGTAGAAGAAATGACCAAATCTTAAAGAACTTAATGTTTAATGGAGAAGGAAAAGCATAATATATTATTTTTTTGTTAAATTGAAGGGTTGTTTTTGTCACAAATATAATAAAACAATAATTTCACTAATTATTTGAATTATTTAATTGATAAACTATACAGTTTCGGTCACCACTGGTTGACCATCCTCAGTAGTTATCTCGTTCAAGAACCGGAATTTGTCATTTCACATGAAACATTCATTCCCAAATCTTCAATACAGACACAATACACAATTCATTACATTCAACTGAATATAGCAACAATTATCACTGAACCAGAATCTATTTTGACCTCTTGAATTGTTGCTAAATACAGTTGAATGTAATGAATTGTGTATTGTCTCTGTATTGAAGATTTGGGAATGAATGTTTCATGTGAAATGACAAATTCCGGTTCTTGAACGAGATAACTACTGAGGATGGTCAACCAGTGGTGACCAAAACTGTATAGTTTATTAATTAAATAATTCAAATAATTATTGAAATTATTGTTTTATTATATTTGTGACAAAAACAACCCTTCAATTTAACAAAAAAATTTAAATCAAGTCACTAATATAGTATTCTACTATTAGTTGAGAGAACTAAAATCACGTTTTCGATTATTTCGATTTAATCTCTCGATTTGGTTATATTCAAATGCAAATTCAGTTTGATAAAAGGTCTTACATCATATTATAATTGGAGAATCATTATCAACCATTCAGGAACTTAAAGTCGTTTCCTATCTTTTATTGTATTATATGAATATAACTAGTAAAAATGAATTTGAATTAATTTTATTCGCAAAAGTATTCTCATTTTATTACAAATCTATAAAATAAAAATTCCATTTCAATTAAGCATTATTATTTAAATGTGTATGAGTGTCTGTGACCTAGTTTGTGTGATGCGTTAATTATATATCATCACCCACGTATATTTTTTCTGACCACTAATTATTATATCCATAGAAGGGATTGTTTTCCAACATAATTTTGCCTTTTGATATTTTGGTAAAAGTAAAGCAGGATGATTTGTGGTTGTCCATGTTTTGACACGTTTATTAATGGCGACGATATTGCCTGCACACAGTGCTCACTCTGCTTACAAAATAATTGGAACTGTGCTTTTTCTTTGACCAGTTTAGATTCTAGTTTATCTCAAAAAATAAGGTTAACGCAATTCAATTATTTTTTTTTGTCTAATAATCCAGGTATACTAATGAAATTTTCCAGACATTTTTTTTCCATTTTAAAACACTGGGGATTCTGATATGTTATGTTTATTTGTTTTGTTTTACTTGTTTGTATTTATTTTAAAAGAATGTCTTTTCATTAACACATAAAATAATCCAATTTTTGTGGGTAGAGATTGCTAATTAAAAAAATACAATTTTTGTATTTGCCAACTTTTAAGATAATTAATTACCCTCGATCTTTAGAATGTACACATATAATTATAATTATACAATAGATAATTTGCAGATAAAAAAGTTTATTTTTTCTTATTAAAAATTCATTCCTAGTGGGAAGTAGTCCATATAATAGTCCAGGCAAATCACGTGAAAAAATGTCATAAATAGGAAATAATTCCCGGTAAAGATTTTAATCCTGGAATATCTTTATTGGTACTCCAATATTACTACACTAAGTTTTCTCACGAATCTATGTTGTGGAAATTTTTCTACGTCCCTTACAATGAGAAAATTTCGGAGTTTTTTCAGATTTTCTTGAATAACTCTAAAACGGCCTATCAAATCAAAACGATATCTACATGTAATAAATAAATTAAATATCTTTAAATTACGCGTAAAATGATAAAAATTTCATTTATCTAGGTTCAGTAGAACAGGTACTAGCGCCTGTCAAAAACAGCCCCTTCATCATTACTTTTGAATATCCCTAAAACTTTGATTTTTACGCATTTTGACCATGTAGTAGCATGTTTTCGACAAAGACGACTCTATACATTTTTAAACTAGATTAAATTTGCTACTATTTAAATAAAATTCATCCTAATTGGATAATGGTAACATGAGGTTGAAGTTTTGAAAAAATGCAATTTTTTTTAAAAAAATCGCAGTTTTTCCTTCATAAAATGAAAACCACTCTCAATGCTGGATATCTATAAATATAAGAATTTTAACAAAAAAGTGGTCCAAATAAATGTTCAAGTGAACACAATTTCCTAGACAAAGAGATAGGAATCAAGTTCCTAGAATGAGTGGCTTTCATTTTGTGAAGGAAATCTTGTTAAAATCGTAATTTGGGACTAGGAAGCAAATTTCTGTTTTTTTTTTAGTATCAAAGAAGAATTGTGATTATTATTTTCTTTGAATTTAAATTATTTTTAGTTTAACGAGAGCGTTCACAAGAGCAAGTTCGAACCATGTAAGAAAAAGCCCAATGCTCAAGCATCTATCTACAATAGAGTAAGTATATACACTTATATAAGTGACCTAGAATCCTTAACTCATAGTAAATCAATATTAAATATAATATTTATTTACTCTTCTCTTTATACACTTTGACTTAAAAATTTCATTTCTTCTAAATCGTAATAATTAATAGTTATAATTTTAGGTAAAAGTGCTCAAAAGTAAATAGATTCAAATATCTAGATAAATTTTTGAGTATCTAGTTGCGTATTTAGATATATGGAAAATTTATATATGTATCAAGTACAGCAGAATTAAAAAAAAAATACTAGATTAATGTTTAGATTCAATTCTTTTTTAAATTATAATTTTTATTTGAACTAGATCATTTGACCTGTCTGAAGGTGCGTGGTTTATCATATACCCGGATTTCTCTTATATAAACTAGGGTATAAACTAAATGATAGAATATTTTTATTTAAATTGATGAACTTGGCAGCACATTAGATCTCACTACTTTTTTTGGCTAACGGATTTTATTAATCGAAATTGGCCTTTTTTTACACAAGTGTTTTTGTTGATATATAGATTTTTATAATTTATATATATTTGCTAGTAATGAAAAATACTGATTTTTTTTTTTTGAATATTACCCTAAGCCTGACATTTTTTGGATCTGCTCATGGTCCTGGTAGATATTCTGCACACAACTGTATCTGTATCTACTATATCCTCTAGATCTATGTTTTGAAAATTTATATCTGTTTCTAAATACATTTTCACAAAAGCATCTGTGTCTTAAATTATTTCTTTATTACACCATTTTTTCATGATTTCCGCTTCGAAAATAAGTCCTGATGAAAATTCGACTGAACTACCAAAACGTTGTTTTTAGTATACTTAAGTGTTGAATATTTTTGAACTAACCTCTCAAAAAATAAAGAATTTATACATTTTTACAATCTAAGAAGATTTACAAGTGCCAGTCTCTAAGGTTAGGCCACCCACTATCATGAAATCACAACTAAAGTTTCAAAATTTCCTGAAATAGTGATTGTGATTATCTAACGTATCTACCTACTTATATTTAGGTGATATTTTTAACCGACTTCAAAAAAAAAGGAGGTTCTCTATTGGACTGATTTTTTTTTTTTTTTTTTGTCTATGTTACCCCATATCTCCGCCAATTGTGAACCGATTTTGAATTTTTTTTTCATTGTGTTCAGTGTAGCTTCCAATTGGTCCCGCTTTTTTCATTGGTATTAGAACTTTTTTGTTAGGTTTGTTCAGGCCTAACTTCTTTGTTTATGAACCGATTTCGATTTTTTTATTGGAAAGGAGGTATCTTAAGGATGTGCCATATTAATTTCGTCAAGTTCTGATCATATGATCAACGACGAAATAACGTAAATCTCCAATTCTTATGAGAAAATAATCGAAATTATGATAAATAAAATCTTTTATAAAAAAATCTTATAACATTCATTTAAAACCTGCAAACGTTTCGAGATAATTTCTATATTTATGAATTGAATATTATTATCATTTTCTCATTCATTCGCCTGACGCTTTCTCTTACGAGATGCATGGAAAGTATTATATTAAGTCACTATTAATAACATCACTAAAAAGAGAAAAATAAAAATAATTAAAAAAAAAAAAACTTCAAGAAACTTAAATGCAACAAATAAAATAATAACTTAAAAATAAAATAAAATCCACTAAAAGATATAAAATAATTATCTTATTTAGTTACAACTAAACGACGAAATATTAACATGAAATTACTTTTTGAAGTCAGTGCCAAACATATACATTTTATGAATCGCACTTGACGGATCTTACTTAGTAATTTTGGCGGGTACGCTCGCTTATAGGTATAGTTTGTTTGGCATCGACTTCAAAAAGTAATTACATTTTAATATTTCGTCGTTTAGTTGTAAATAAATAAGATAATTATTTTATACCTTTTAGTGGATTTTATTTGATTTTTAAGTTATTATTATTTTATTTGTTGCATTTAAGTTTTTTGAAGTTTTTGAAGTTTTTAAGGAAATATTTTTATAATCAACTTGGTTTTAATTCATATTTACCTAAACATTTATTTTTTATCAATATAAAAAAAATAAACTGCAACGGATCGTTGCTAAACTTTATCCAAATTCATTTGAAATATTAATATGTTTATTCCTTTATTATTAATCAGATATCACTTGCAATTTGCAGTTCATGTTGACTTTAATTCAAAAATAATGATCGATGCTCATTTAATAGTCGAGGAATAACCATTTTATATTGGATTTTTGACGTTTCTGTTTTAATTGATAACAATTGCTGAAGACATGGAGGAATCGACTTAAAATCAAAAATAGCGATTGATTCTCATCTATTACTTGAGGAATAATAATTCTACATTAGATTTTTGACGCTTCGATTATTATTGGTAACCATTGCTGAAGACATGGAGGAATCGACTTAAAATCAAAAATAACGATCGATTCTTATCTAATACTAGAGGAATAACCTTATTGCATTCCATTTTTGATGTTTTGACTATTAATGGCAACCTCTACTGAAAACGTGGAAGAATCGACTTAAAATCAAAAAGACTAAATTCTTTTATGGCAAACAACTCAAGCTAGTATTAGACAAGAATCGATCGTTATTTTTGATTTTAAGCCGATTCCTCTATGTCTTCAGCAATGGTTACCAATAATAATCGAAGCGTCAAAAATCTAATGTAGAATTATTATTCCTCAAGTAATAGGTGAGAATTAATCGCTATTTTTGGTTTAAAGTCGATTTCTCTATGTCTTCAGCAATGGTTACCAATAAAAACCGAAACGTTAAAAATCCAATAAAGAATGGTTATTCATCAAGTACTAGATGAGAATCAATCGCTATTTTTGGTTTAAAGTCGATTTCTCTATGTCTTCAGCAAAGCTAACGGATAAGAAAACAACGCAGTTGCTATGGTTACTTATAAAAATTCCTCCCAAATTTTTAGCATTTCACAGAGAGAAGCCTATCCATTCTTACTTAAGCAAGGCTAAATGAGCTATATTAAAACTTTCAAATGAATAAATTTTAAAGAATTAAAAAAATTAAAAAAAGTACTCTCTTACTCTAGAATAAAGTACTTTAAAATATAATTTTACTAAAAACTTTATTTAACCTTTTTTGTGGTCCCCAAGGTACTTAATTAGAATATTAAATTTCATCAAAATTGGTTAAGTCATTTTCAAGATATTTAGAAAAAACTAAAAAAGTACTGAAATAAAGTTCTAATGTTTGTGTGCCGATATGTACCAAAAACTAATCAGCTCTTCATTTTGTTAAACTAATCGTAGGTTTTCAATTTAATTTCAATCGGTATAACGGTGTGGAAAAAATCGTGGGCCAAAAAAACGATAACATCCATCCATCCATACATCCATCCGCACGCACTAAATGAAATAAAAATGGCACTTTTTGGCCTCTCAACGAGACCCCATGTAATTTTTGGCAAAACCGTCACGTGCTAAAATTCAACCTAATTGAATACTACAATTTGTGACTTTAATTGAGTTCATGGGTTCCGTAGTCTTTACCTGAGGACCCTTTAAAGCCACGCTTGCTGCCAGACCGATTACAATACTTTCCCCATGCTTCGCATTGGATAAAGTAAAAAAAAAATGGTTAGAAATTTGAAATGAGTTCTAAGAAATATAAACATAGTTAATAATTAAGAGTTATTTATATTAATATTTAATGAAAAGAATTTCTGCCCACTAGCTTCCCCAAAGCTTCCTGAGCTCTCTGAGGCCCAGACGCCGCACCTTCTTCCATCTTTCATTCTGATTGCCTATCCTACAGGCTACTGGCTAAACACGGAGCATTTCTAACTACTTATTATCCTATTAATGAATGTTAATATTATAGTTCTCAAAACATTTGAAATAAACTGTTTACTAACGTCAAATTTAATCAATGTTTAAACACCTCACCATTTATCATTTTACACAAGGTTAGAAAATTATTTTTAACCGACTTCAAAAAAGGAGGAGGTTCTCAATTCGACTGATTTTTTTTTGTGTCTATGTTACCTGATATCTTCGCCAATTGTGAACCGATTTTGATGATACCTTGGCAGATCGAATTGTCGACCCCAAAACCCCTTAACAGGTGATTTTCATTCCAGACGTTTTCGAGAAACCGAATCTTTAAGCCTGATTTCCACCAAACGGACTGTTTTAATAACGCTTCCGTTTTTTATAAACAGACTGTTCGATCAACTGTTTTGTTTTTTATAAACATACTCTCCCAGAGTTAGTTTATAAACTTTTGTTGCTGGTGTTTTGACCAAAATGTCTTTCAACGACAAAGATTTTATATTTAGTTGTGGTTTGTTTATAATTAATGATTCCTAAAACAGAAAAAACTAAGATATTGGTTTAGTTATCTATTAAAAAGGAGAGTTAATTCCGGCACAGAAAAATTATTGCATGATTAAAGTACTGACGACGTTAAATGGAGAATTGAGATCTTCCTTCCACAATTTTACAAGAATGTCAAGTAACGATTTCGAATTATTAATTAATTTTCTAGGCCCTAATGTTTTTTAAACAATAGGACGTGTACCAACAAACCGGACAAAAAACAAGAACAAACTTGTGATCTACCGACTCGAGATCGAAAAGTGTTTTGTTTACTAAAACACTGTTTCTAAACAAACATGTTTTAAGAACTGTTGAGTTTTTACAAAACATTGGTTGTTTTTGTTGAGAAAACAGTTTTTATTTCTGTTTCTTGTTTTGTTTTTTTGGTGGAAATCCGGCTTTAGAAATAATTGCTTATTTAATATAATCAGTTAAATGATAATGATAAGATATTACTGCGGTGTGCAAGTAAGAGAAAGAGAGGGTTGGTCAGTCCTGCTTTAAGCCTTTCCAATCACTTCTAAGGGAACTCAAATTGGGAAAAGACTCTAAAAATGTCAACAACACACAGTGTACGTAGGCGTTCATTCTTTTCAGAACAAACCACACCTTTCCTAACTTGGTTGATCCTTTGGAAAGCTGTGCTTTGAACATGTCAAGTCCGTTGACAAAATCCTACAAACGGGTGCCAAACACCTTCGCCTACGTCCCATAACCTAAACGTTATCTTTCTTTCGAGAATGGAAGAGTCAGGTCCAGAATGCGGGCTGTGATGTATCTAGCGTAATGGTTCACCCTCTTTTGACGAGAGTACTGAGTGGAAAATTATATATAATATATATATCAGAACGAGTAAAATGAAGATTTTTCATAACGTCAATTCAACGTTCATAAAAATTAACTTTATCATTTCTTTGTATAAATTAGAAAACATTTTATTATACTAAATTATTGAATAAAATTAAAAATTACAAGGGTTTAACAAAAAAAAAAAAAAAAAAACACGAAATATTGCTAATGAGATAGACTATAAATATTTCGGGCCCATCTCCAGAAGTTTATATTGATATCTATCTTGTATGTCAGGGTTGTCCAACCTTTTGGCTTACACGGGCCACATTTGAAGATAAAAATTGTCTCGGACCGCGGTTAAAATATTATAATTCTATTGATATTTGTTATTCAAAAAAGATAGTTAATAATGTAGAAATAAGAACTTTTTTATTTATTTAGCTCATAGTGAGCTTTTCCTAAATTTTATACTTGAAAATAGCTTCTCGTATTTGTACATATATACCTACATACTTACAAAAAGTGATATTATGTATTAGTATTTGCGAGGGGTGAACCACGACCTAATATCTTGTACACCTACTTCCACTTTTATTTCCAAGTAGAAGATAATAAAGGAGTTTTAAAGGGTTGTAGCAGTGTTTCACAAAAAAATAAACAATAAAAAAATTAAAAAAAAAAAAATTTTAATAAAATTTTTTGAGTTGTATTGAATACTCGAGAAGACAATAGATGAAGAGAAATTATCTAATGAATTCCAAAATATTGGCCACTTATTCAGGTCCAAGCAATTTCCCCCCCCCCCCCCCCCTACATCTTCTTACCATCTTACCAAATCCGCCTGTCTCGAATACGGCTCTCATCTATGGAGAGGAGCCTCTAAATGTTCTCTTGCTACCCTGGATGCAATTCAGAAATGAGCCGTCAGGCTAATTGACGATTCTACCCTCACCGACTCCCCCAACTCGCTAGCTCATCGAATAAATGTCTCTGCCCTTTCCCTTTTCTATAGATACTATCACGGCAGGTGCTCTGATGAGATAAAATCAATAATTCCCTCCAAAGCATGCTTTGCGCGTAGCACGCGTTTTGCCTACTCCCAACACTCTTTCGCGGTCAAATTAGAAAAGTGCCGGACCACTTCATTCCCCAATACGTATATCCCCATGACTTCAAGGAACTGGAACTCTCTCCCAGCCTCCATCTTTCCCAGCGCTTATAATCTTCAAACCTTCAAAACCCGAGTGCATAAACACCTAAGTCTCCACCCTCTCACTTAGTCAACTTTCCCTTCTCTTCGGTAATCCAAGGGTCTTTCGAGATCCATAGGGGCTGCATCTTTACTGGTGCGCCCGTTCTTGCATTCGATTGCATTTAAAAAATCTATTTATGTGACTAATTTAATTATTTGCATTGAATCGCTTTGGAAGTTTATATTTCACTTTTTTACTAAAATATTATTTCATACCTGTTTTAACCTGTAACGATAGCTATTGAGAGTATAATTCTTTTTTATGTTTTTATTTTGCAATTTTTTAACATATTTCAACTCTATTTAATAGACTTTGAATGCAATTTTAAATTTCATTTATACATTTCAAAATTTTCTATTATTAATACGAAGGAGCTAAACATAAAAAGATAAATTATATTAATTTCTCACTCCTAAACACTAAATTACTCTAGAAAATTCTTTATTTCTTGTGTGATCTTGTTTCAATGTCTCCAATGGATATGGACTTGTCTCGACATGTATCCGGGATTATTATAAAACTGGCCAATCTTATATTTCGCACCCTTTTCTTTCTATATCAGACTAAGACATTCTACCCCAATTTCATTTCAGATAATTTATTACTTTTTTAATTTTTATCTTTAATTGTTTTTGAAATAATTTCAATGAAATAAAGCAATTATTTTTTCGAAATTTCGGTAGATTCTTTTCATTTGATTTTAAGGAAAGAAAAAATTTATCAACAACATTTTTTCATTAAATAATTACAAGGGGTGAACCGCGAATTTAAAATACTAGGTAGGTTTCACATAAATATGTAATATAAATTTATGTCAAACCTACCTGGTATTTTATATTTTAAATTTTATAAAGTTTCTAAAAAATTTTCAAAAATTTTCTTTAATTTATTCTTATTAAAAATGAATTTTCCTATACTACATAAGCAGAGGGGTATAAATTAATTAAAACAAATATTCATTATAACAAAATAATTTCATAGGTGCTTTGAAGTTTTTTATCACGAGCTAAGTCTGAATTTCGTTTTCAATTATTATTATTTAATTAACTAATATTTTTTTTTCTATTTCTTTTAATAAATCCATTACTTATGTTCAATTCTCTAGAGCTGTATGATTTGTCTTGTTTTATTTTGACTTATGAGGTGTAAGATTTTATTTTACGAACCAATGACTTGGATAATGTTCATATTACGATGAAAGATCTTTAGTTTTTGTTTTGCACAACAACTTAATAATCGTTGCAGAATAGACCCTATAATGCTTGTCCGATTCTATTTATATAATGGATGGCACATGGATAAAAAAATCACTTGGGAAACTTCCAAATGTCATTTCTCTTTTTTTACCAAGTCGAAAATATTATATACACTTGCCTTAGGAGGTTGTCCATTGCCGCTTGAAATTGACACACGATCATGAAGTGCCCAGACCTGAAAAACAGTATCAAGAAAAGGTCAAGGAAATGTTGTTTTGTATATCTTGATGAATTTGGGAAGGATAAAATAAACAAGAAATTCTGGTGTTTGACTAATATAGGTACATAATCCAGACACAGAAATGTAGTGATAGGATATGTTGAGAAAAGAAAAAAGAAAAATTTAACTGTTACATTTATAGGGGGGGGGGGGGTGTTAACTCCTTAAACCTTACTAATGTCCCTAGATAATACACATTTACAGCTAATATGAATAAATAACCCTTAAATATCTATACAATGCAATGCTCTTTCAAAATGTGTACATTAACAAGAAATATTCAAATTGCTATAACTCCAGACCATTTAAAGATAAAATAGTAAATGTATATATCATTTTAAAAGAAATTGAATACTCTACAATCTCTTTTCAGAGGACCTTTACTGTAAAACGAAGGACTGAAGTGCCAGAGACAAAATTTTGACGAAAAACATAGGAAATTTTATTTTTTTCATACATTAACGATATTCGCGGGCGAATATCTCAAAAACCATAAGGAATAGAGAAAAATTAAATAAATACAATGTTGTATAAAATTTTATAAGCTTTCATTCTGCTAAGAATAATCTTTTCTCTATGACTCACCATTTTTGAGATATAATCGAAAAATCAAAAAACGGGACATTTCCACCCCCCACCCCCTACTACCTTGCGCAGTAGCTAAGATTGGGGACTTTTAGTATTTTTACCTCCTAACTAACCCAAACATATTCCATAAAAAATTCTACCCTCTTCAATATTTTCTATTACCGATTCGATGACTAGACCAGTGTTCCGCAAACTTTTTATGTTTAAGGTACACCTACCAAATCAAGAAATTTTAGAGGTACACCAAAGAAAAAAACAATGTTTATTTAATATTTATTTATTGTTATAATCAATATAATAGGAAAAGATGTTTAATGAGAAATGTGAGCCTGCTTAACTGAGCACAGGCGATCAAAATTTGGAGAAATCGTTGATAAGGCTGCTCGCATAACTTTCAGCTATGTGTAGGTGCATTATCTTAACAAAACTTGACATTTTTCCGCGGCACACCATCTAATGACCACGGTACACCAGTGTGCCGCGGCACACTGCGGAACACTGGACTAGACTATGAGTAAAAAGAATTAAACTATCATGGGGACAAATTCAAATCAAAACCCCGTTTTGTATGTACATATTTACCACTCAATATAGGTACTACTATAAAACTTCACTTTATTAAAAGATATGAAGATTGAGATGTTTTTATTAACTATCTCCAAAAACTAAAACGATATTTACTATCGAAAGCGTACAGCTATCAGTGACAGAAACTGTCTACTGAATAAATATAAATAAATAAAAAAGGTTTATCGAGATTGTAAAATTTATTTCATTTCTTTGCCAAATAACTCTTGAAGTTGTAAGAATAATCATTTACTTTCCCGAAAATAGTTCACTTTTACAATGAATTAAGCAGGGGTGCCCACAGGGAGGGGTTAAGACGCAGAGTGCTTCATTGAAATTTCTGGGTCGAGGGGGGGGGGGGGGTTTGAAAATTATTTCATTTTAGCATTAAATGCTAAAAATAAAACCGATCAAGTCTTGTAACTTTAAGAAAAGGTAATAAAAAGCTCCTCTAATACTTTAGAAGTGAATAAAATGGGGAGGGGGTACTTTTCTTGAAACTGGGGGGAGGTGAGTCATCAAACCATGGGGAAGGGGCACCCCTATATTAAGAAAAAGGTACAAAACTCCATCAAATTGGCAAAACTGATAACCGATTTCTAATTTCTGCGCGATTCTTACAGTAAAACTAGTATTAGATTTTGTTAAGGGAGAATGGTGTGGGTCCTTGGTGAAACATATTTAAATAAAGTAAAGAAAATTTAAAGAAATTTTAGAAACTTTAAAATTTCAAAACCTACCTAGAATTTTATATTTTTAAATTTTAAAAGTTTCTCAAATTTTTTAAAATGTTCTTTACTTTAGTATTAGATTAGTTATTTGTTAAACCTACTTAAGACTAATTTTAATTTTATAGATACTCGATAGGTTTCACAAATTGTTCGTGTATTAGTCTCATTTTAATTTTACTGTAAGAATCATACAGAAATTAGAAATCACTTATCAGTTATTTGTGAAACCTACCTAGAAGTCTAATTTTAATTTTATTAAATATGTTTCACTTTAAAACAACACCATGCTCCATGAACAATGATTCTTACATTATTATTATTTTTCGATTCTTATTTATATGTACCAATGGTGTGGTAAAAACCCGTTTTTACTAAGAACGGGTTCTTACTTGTTTCACTGAATACGTTTGTGGCACCTAGAATTTACTGATGTTGGTTGAGTTTGGTCCAAAGGTCTAGAATCTTCATTTTTGACCTTCCGTCTCATTTTGGGTGTTTATTTTCAAAAAAATTTTAAACAAAAATGTCAAAAATTACATCTTTATTATATATTTATATTTTATTATTTATTTCTTTATAGTTATTGAGACTATAATTTTTGACATTGTCGTTTAAAATTTTTTTGAAAATAAACACCCAAAATGAGGCGGAAGGTCAAAAATGAAGATTCTAGACCTTTGAACTAAACTCAACCAACGTCAGTAAAATCTAGGTGCCACAAACGTATTCAGTTAAGCTCTTTTTAACTAGTAAGAACCCGTTCATACTAAAAAACGGATTTTTACTCCCACATATATATAAATAATGAAGTAAAATTGATGGAAATGTTTTTCGATTTAATGCTTAATGCTATCTAAAATTGACAAAAAAGTTGTTTTTTATCCAATTTTTTAATTTTAGTTTGAATTTCAAAAATCCAAATTATTTAAATTATACAAAAATCTGTATTACCCAAAATAATGCACATTTTTGCTGCCCACCCTCTAAATTTCTCTGCCGGGGTGTCGCCCAACCGAAAAGAAAAATCCACGGCTGAAGAAGAATAAACAACTTAAATCTACAGTGGAACCCCGCTATTCGTCCGCCTCTCTACTCGTACAACTTTTTCAAGTAAAATTTAAATCGCCATCCGTACGCTTTTTCGCGATTCGGACTGCGTGCACGAATGCGCCACTGAGCGCAACTTCGCACCGGTACTGGACAACGCTCCTGCTCACCCTCCAGGTTTGGAGGAAGATCTGACTGGTGAATACAGTTTCATTCAAGTGAGATTTTTGCTCCCTAACACCACTCCACTTATCCAGCCCATGGATCAGCAGGTCAATTCAAACTTCAAAAAACTTTATACAAAAGCACTGTTTTAAAGATGTTTCGAAGTTACCTCTGACACAGAACTCACCCTCAGAGACTTTTGGAAGAACCATTTTAATATCCTCCATTGCTTGAGAATAATAGACAAAGCCTGGGATACAGTTTCTTTGAGGACTCTGAAATCCTCCTGGAGAAATCTGTGGCCAGACTGTGTGGCACTGAAAGACTTAGAAGACACTGCCACGGCTGCTGTTGTAGTGAATGAAATTGTGTCCCTGGGAAAATCCATGGGTTTGGATGTAGACAATGATGATGCGGAGGAGTTGATTGAAGATCACCGAAATGAGTTGACAACTGAAGAACTTCAAGAACTACAGAGAGAACAGCAGGAAGTGATTGAAGATGTGTCTTCAGAGGAAGAGGAAAACATTTCAACTAAGGAAATTAAATAATTGTATCAACATTGGGAAAATATAGAACACATTGTCCAAAAATGGCATCCAAACACAGCTGTGGCGAATAGGAGCGTTAACTTATTTAACGACAATGTGATTGAGCATTCAAGGAGGATTCTAAAAAAAAGACAAAAACAATCAACATTGAATATCTTTTTAATATGCAAAGGCCAAAAAGACAGAAAAAAGAATCAAGGGAAAAATCATCTAACGTTTTTAATATAGAAAGTAATGGGGAATTGTAATATGTAAGTAGAGTTTAAATAATAAAAATCGTATTAAACAATTATACAATTGTACATTTTTTACTTCTACTGTTCAACTCATTAGTTTAAATAAAGAGTTTGGAACCGATTAATGCAATTTACATTATATCTTATGCGAAAAAATGATTCGCCATTAGTACAAATCGCCATTCGAACTGCCTGCTAGAACGAATTGTGTACGAATAGCGAGGTTCTACTGTATATGAAATAAATAAATAAAAAAAAAACATTTTCCCCAAAAATGATTTTTCTTATTTCATGAATAATCAAGAATTTTGATCATAGAATAAAATAAAAAATAAAAAAAAAAACTTGTAAGCGAATGATCCATTTGGTCCCTCCGTCATACGCAAGCTTTGGCACTCAGCTCCTTGTTATCAGATCGTGCAATTTCATTTTTTCGCGGAGACAAGGAGTGAAAAGATAAATTATCAGGTCGGGTGTATTGGTAAGACAGTCACGACTTGGCATTGGCAATCATCCTTCTGAAAAGCTCAACGATGAGCGCTCCAAGCCTCTAGACACAAAGGCAGCTTTTTTGGTTAAACGTGTCATGCTGTTTCGAGGAACGCACCAAGGACAGGTCCATTTCCATACAAGGCAGATAATATTTATGGATGTCAATTTATATGTCTTCTTTGCGAGGTGGGCGACAAAATAATCATGTCTCTTTATTCTTTAACTTTTCTCGAAAGACATTTTTTTAATAAAGGGGGAAAATATTAAATACTTGTGTTAGGCGTGTTTAGCCCCCATAGCACAATAATATCTAACAAAAAGAAACAAAGAGGTTGTCCTCTTTTTTTAAGGATTTAGGTGTCGGTTCTAGTTGAAACATTATAAATAACTTATGAGGAGAATTTTCTAGGTTAAGTTTCACAAAAAGGAAATATTAAAACAAATGTATGTTTATTTGAGTTTGATTCACTCGATATATATTTCGGGTTATTAGCCCATCTTTAGGAGTTCAAATAAAAACTGAATACAAATTTGTAAAAACGTTTAACAAGTAAAATTTTGAGAAAGAAGAGTATATTCAGAAAGTTTCATCAACAACCAGAAGTTAAAGTACGTCCAGAAACAAGTAAAATTTTTGAGAAAGAAGAGTACATTCAGAAAGTTTCATCAACAACCAGAAGTTAAAAGTTGAACTCCTGAAGATGGGCTAATAACCCGAAATATACTATATATCGAGTGAATCAAACTCAAATAAACATACATTTGTTTTAATATTTCCTTTTTGTGAAACTTAACCTAGAAAATTCTCCTCATAAGTTAGGTTGTCTTCTACTTGATGCAAATAAACACTCCTATATATCGAAATGATATATCTGTATATATATTATTTATTTGTTTGAGACTATAGTTTCAAAGACTTGGTCTTCATTATCAGTTTTTTTAATTATAAATATTGTTTTTCATGGAGTCAATACCGTATGTATATTGAAAATTTGATGTTTCTTAGCTGGTGGTCAGATTAGAATTAAAATCATTTTTGGGTTCGCACTTATATATAAACATATGTATCCCTTTTCTTTGTGACAAAGGACAGACTGACAATGGAAGGGGGGGGGGGGTTTGTTTTTCTTTTTTCCCACTTTTCTTGATCTAAAATGGTTTGTTTTATTAGCAAACATCCTAAGCAAATTGCTATTAGATAACTCAATTTTTCCGTTTTTCTTAGGATGTTTGCTAACAAAACAAACCATTTTAGATAAAGAAAAGTGGGAAAAAAGAAAAACAAACCCCCCCCCTTCCATTGTCAGTCTGTCCTTTGTCACAAAGAAAAGGGATACATATGTTTATATATAAGTGTGAACCCGAAAATGATCTTAATTCTAAACTCGCTACCAGCTAAGAAACATCAAATTTTCAATATCCATACAGTATTGACTCCATGAAAAATAATAATTATAATTAAAAAATACTGATGATGAAGACCAAGTCTTCGAAACTATAGTCTCAAACAAATAAATAATATATAAATACAGATATATCATTTCGATATATAGGTATGTATGTTCACTTTCAACAACCTCTTTGTTTCTCTTTGTGAATCAACAACTCTGCTACTCTCGGCAAAACAAAAACTTTTCAATAATATCTAAATCAAGGATGTCCAACCCGCGGCCCAGAGCTAATATCAATGCGGCCCGACACAAACGAACTTATGAAAAACTTAGAAATTTTTTAATACTTTTTATTAAAAAAATTGTCACAAAATTCCATTAATGTACTTACACATATTAAGAGTCTTTAAAAATAGCCAACTTATTTGTTTGTTTATCAATTTAAATCCATAGTAGGTTCACGAATTTTTTATTCTTCATTTTCGTCAATACAGGGATACAGCATAATCGAATTAACATCATTATACGGTGCTTGTACATAGGACTTCGCACGAGACGAGACGAGACGAGATTTGAGAAAATATCGTCTCGGTTCTGGTCTCAAATCGTCAGGACTAGTCTCTTTTGGTCTCGTTACACTCTTATTTTTTTATAGTAGGTATAGTAAAAAATAAAAATAAAAATGAAAATATTATATTTGATCCTATTTGATATAAAAAATAAATGAGCAAATTTAAATTAAAAAAAGAAAAAAAATATTCTTGTTGACAGTTGTTGACTGGTTCAAATGAATAAAAATTTTGTACTTAGGTATATAATTATATATTGAAAAGAAAAAAAATATTTATTGATTGTTTTATAATTGAAAAAATACAAATCTTTTAAAAAACAATCTTCGAAATGTTTATTTTAAATCCAAACGTTTCGGGGGAATTTCTCCCTTTATCAGTGGAAATTTTTAAAACACTCTATATCTGACATTTTGTTGATTACATTTTTGTTATTTAAAATTTCGATCATTTGGAAAATTAATATTTTTTCTAAGTTATGTTCTTTATCTAAAATTTATGGATTAGAAAAATCAAAATAGTGTTTAACGTTAGTGGAACGGTTACCTACATGGTACATTCATTCATTTTTTGTTATAATTCTATATACCTACATGGTCTCTTGTGAAGCATTTGTGCATGATTATTATCAATATTCTAACTATTCCCTCTATTATTACTTAGAAGAGTTGTAAGTAGTTTTAATTGTTTAATTTAACCTTTCAGATAAGTTCTAGATTTAAGTGGCTGTAGATTTAATTCTTGAAATTTCGAGGGTTGCTAATTTTGTAAATTACTATTATTTATTATTTCTAATTCATGATACAGTTTCGCTCACCACTGGTAGACCATCCTCAGTAGTAAATGTCGATAGTAAATGTCGAATTAGTCAATATGAACACTTAATCATTTTTCATACATAGACATTTCTTCTTTTAGTTGATTATAATATCTTGTTTTTCTTTCTATTATTAATAATAATAATTAAACAATACAGCGCTTGTTTGCTATTATTTTCTTGTCTATTGTTTACTTTTAAATGTAGTATGACTTCCACATTTGGTATCAGTGATTCTATGATTTGCCAAAGCGGATATCATTATTGTACATTATTAACAGTTTTTGTTTAAAAACTATCCTTAGAACAAGTATAGTTAAGTGCGGCCCGAGACAATTTTATTTCTTCAAATATGGCCCAAGGATGCCGAAAGGTCGGACAACCCTGATCTATGGTAAATTATCTAAACATTTTTTTTTAATTTTATTTTTATTAAGTTGATGAGTAAGTATAATATTTTCGGCCAAAAATAACACCTTATTATTTATTATTGAGATTTTAATCCTATATTTGATCATTCACTGAGCTATAAACTACGTTTTCTAGAATCCGATTCTATATATATACAAGAATAAATACAAATACAAACACGGCGCAAACATAAAAATTTCCCTGATATTCACTTCGATTCGAATACCCTGAAAATGTGTGACAGCCTATCCATGTTGGGCGTCTCTGTCGCATCTGACCTGTCTTGGAATGAACACATCTTCTCTGTGGCGAAATCTGCAGCAAGGAAGATTGGCTACTTATTCAGGTCCAAGCAATTTTACAAGCCCTCACAACTTCTCACCACAAGGCCCAAATCCGCCCCTGTCTCGAATACGGCTCTCATCTATGGAGAGGAGCCTCTAAATATTCTCTTGCTACCCTGGATGCAATTCAGAAAAGAGCCGTCAGGCTAATTGACGATTCTACCCTCACCGACTCCCTGGACTCGCTAGCTCATCGAAGAAATGTCTCTGCCCTTTCCCTTTTCTATAGATACTATCACGGCAGGTGCTCTGATGAGATAAAATCAATAATTCCCCCAAAGCATGCTTTGCACGTAGCACGCGTTTTGCCGACTCCCAACACTCTTTCGCGGTCAAATTAGAAAAGTGCCGGACCATTTCATTCGTCAATACATATATCCCCATGACTTCAAGGAACTGGAACTCTCTCCCAGCCTCCATCTTTCCCAGCACTTATAATCTTCAAACCTTCAAAACCGGAGTTCATAGACACCTACGTCTACACCCTCTCACTTAATCAACTTTCCTTTCTCTTTGGTAATGCAAGGGTCTTTCGAGATCCATAGGAGCTGCATCTTTAATGGTGCACCCCTTCTTGCATTCGATTGCATTAAAAAAAAAAGAATTGCTCATTTAATAATATAAGATATATAAGATATGGCGCCAAAAGTATGCTTGGATTCTCCTCTCAACAAGTACAAGGCATATCCAAGAGAGAGATAAATTTAAGCCTTTTACACTGTAAGAAATTGGATCGGCTTAAAATAGCGTCTCTTGTTTAGTCAACAGAAGCACTGGCTAAACCGATCGACTTTCAATCGGCTTTAGTGGAAAAATTTTTTACCTCTGACAAAAATTTAAGGCGTCTCACTACATTAAGGGACGGCAACGGGAAATCTACCTGTTTGAACAATTTCCCCAGGAAAATTACAATAAATAGTAATTGTCATCGCTTGGAATCGAATATGGCGCACAAAGAATAAGATTAAATTTGAAAAGATTTTCTTATTGAGAGTAGCGGAGTTGTCAAATTTCAAGAGGAAATTAATGAGGGTATATGTTTATTTGTATCAAGCAGGGGACACCTTCATTGATTTCCTCTTTAAAAAACGAGAATACAGCCCGCATATATCCCCATACAAATGGTAGGTATAATTATGTTTATTAAACGATATGATAGAATATTATTTCATGGATCTTACAGGTAATTGTAATGTAATTGATAAATAATATTAATATGAAAAGCTTTTAAATGTTGATTAAACTAACGAAATCAAACATTTGATATGCAAGAAGGAATTACCAATTAAAAACTTAATTTAATCATTAAAATAACATTGATAAAGTTACATTACTTTTTAATTTTTATAAAAATTCGTTGAAATCATTTCGGTAAAAAATATTATAATAACTATCTTCCAGAATAAATTTATCATTAATTTAAATGATTAAATAAAACATATTATTCCTTTGTAGAGGAAGTTTTTTTTTTTTACTATGCAGGAGAACATAAAAAGCTTTTAATCTTAATTTAAAATCTAAAAAAACGGTATGAATAAGCATTTTTAATTTTTAATCGGTATCTAAGTCATTAAGAAATATATCCATATTGTAAAAAATATGTATTACTCATTTTATAGTTTATATTTAATCATAAATCTGTCGTTTTTCAAAAAGTCATAACATTTTAAATATAGAGTATATTTTTTAAGAGGAAAAAGTTTTATTTATAATAAAAATACAAAAATATCTTAAAGCAACAGTCGTTAAGAATAATTTCTTTCTCATGATGCGGTTACTCTAAAAAAAGAATAACAAGACAGAAAGCATGCGATGGGTTTTTCTTGATATTGCTCGGTACGCGAAGCCTCGCTTGCTGGGCAGGTTGAAATATTATGAATGAAGAAAAATCGTTCTCAACCATGTTTTTTCTGATTCATCGTCATCATTATTGAGTACACAGTCCTAAGACTGTTTTTTTTTTAAATGATATTGATGTGAGAAGGAGATACACCACAAGGTCCATCCCCTAAAGGCCTCTGTGGGCTGGCCCCTCCATCGTGAAAAGAACAGAGTAGAAGGAAAAGAAGCCGGGATCACGAGCCAAATCTCAGAAAGTTAGATATAGTCCAATTTACTAAGTTTTTAGGGGCTTCGAGCAGTGGTAAATTCTCCGCGCGATAAATTAGGTTAAATTTATCTCCCACTTAATTTTTATTATCAGACCCTATACTTACAGAAAAAATGTCTGGGTATAGCCGGGAATCGAACCCGATACCTCCGGGTTACCAGCCAGTTATGCTGACCATTACACCAGGTAGGCGGACAGACCACCCGTCTCCACCCGGCTCTGTCTCCCGCCAGCTGTTTGACCTCTCTAAATGTCTCGCATCCCATATCCCCTATTATTTGGTTGAAATATTTTGATCTGGGCCTCCCCCCCCCCTCCAAGATATCCCTAAGCAATCCCCCGTGTTACAGTGTGTGCCCCATCATCTGACCCCTTCACTTCCTCAGACTCTTCCACTAGCTTCTTCTTTCTCCGATTGTTCCAAGAACTTCTTCATTTATAATTCTATCTATCCATTTGATATTCATCATTCTTCTTTAGCACCACATTTCGAAAGCTTCCAATCTTTTTCGCTCCGCTTCTCCGATTGTCCAGGTTTCTCACCCGTACATGCTCCATACATATGTATTCAATAGCAATAGAAATAGATTTAAATTTTCTAAAAAAAATCACAAGAGGTTGTTATCTATTAGATCCGAGACGGAATTTATTGCTTTTAATGTCAAAAGGGCTGTTTTTATCCTCTCAGGAATCGAACCCGAGTTCCAATAATAGAAATCTGGACCAATTGGCTTGTTTTTAATGATATTGATGTGAGAAGGAGATACACCAGAATGTGCATCCCCTAAAGGCCTGTATGGGCTGGCCCCTCCATCGTGAAAAGAACAGAGTAGAAGGAAAAGAAGCAGGAATCACGAGCCAATCTCAGAAACTTAGATACAATCCAATATCCAATTTACTAAGGTTTTAGGGGCTTCGAGCAGTGGTAAATTCTCCGCGCGATAAATTAGGTTAAATTTATCTCCCACTTAATTTTTATTACCAGACCCTATACTTAAATAAAAAATGTCTGGGTATAGCCGGGAATCGAACCCAATGCTTCCGGGTTGCCAGTCAGTTATTCTGACCATTACACCATGGAAGCGGACAACCCTGTGATGTGCGAACCTCTTTGACATTTAACTCATATTTAACTAAAAGAAAAACTCTAGTTAAATAATAATAAAAAATAATCTTATTATGTACTTAATCTCTTAGTTCAGTTTACTTCTAATTGAAGCTCTCGTTCTCTAAAATCAACTTAATATAATTTCTAAAATGAAAAGAGTTTGTTGTATTTCATATTTATGAAAGAAGCGGAATAGCAAATTTACTTTTAACGGCGAAAAACTAATTCCCATGTGTCTAAAGGAACAAGACAAACATCACAGTGTGAGAAGTTGAATTTTAACGGAGAAAGTATCCTTTTTAATATTTTAAAGATAAACGTTGAGTTGAAAAAAAAAAATGAATTCAATTATGTCGTTTCGATCGATATTTCCAAAAAAAAGAGTCTCTTTGAAATCATTAGTCTTGGAAGAGTTTTCCATTTTCCATGAGCTCTTTCATTGAGAATTACAAATTTAGAGGCGTCGGCATTTATCTCATTCCTCTGACAGCCAAACTTGAACTCCAATCAATTGCAGATTGGAAATCGGAATCTATCAATAAAACACCCCAATTTATTAAAGGATACGAATATTTATTTGAAATGCGAGATTTCATTTGTATATTTTAATAAAATATTTGAGAAACAATTTCAATAAGGTCAAGAGAGACAAACGAATAACATCGACGCTTTTAACCGTTGACACTTGTTGAAATATCGAACTTGGAATATTATATTATTTAAATACATGTTTTGTCTCCCAAGTCTAAGCCTGTGAAACGAATCGCGAAGCGTTGAATTTTACAAAGGGCGGTGAAAAAAACCTTAAAAAACGAGTGTCTTTTTCAATATTTGATATTTTACTAGTAATATTTTGTAGGAACATTTTTAATCCAATAAGAGTGGACGATTATACCCCCCATCCATCCCAGCTATTAACTAACTTATTTTATAGAACATTAATGAGATAAGCAATTAATTGAAAAGTTTTTATTTTGCCGAGAGTAGCAGAGTTGTTGAATCATAATGAGAAACAAAGAGGAACTCGTAGTAAATGAATATATCATATACTCCCACCGTCCGAAAATATGGTATACATTTTAATATTTTTTTTGTCTGAGAATATGGTATACATTTGCGAAAAAATTCAAATAAAACTAAAATTAAATATAGAAAAAATATTAAATTCATTTTATTATCACAAATAACTAAATACAAAAAATTTTAGTGTAATCCAAATTTAGTTAAAGCGAGATTTAGCGCCTTGTTGAACGCTTTTCAGAACATATATACAGGGTGTTTCAGGAGGAATAGTAAATATTTTAGGAGGTGATAGTATAGACGAATTGAAATAAAAAATGCCATATAACATGTGTCCAATTTTTATTGAGTACAGAGATTCAGCTGTTAGTATGTAACCCAATATTAGCATACTCCGCATGTGTAAATAAATACGCGCGCCATGTTTGCTACAGTACATTAGACTTGGCCAACAAATCACAATGAAAACTTCAAAAACTAAAGCACAACTTCACAACTGGATCAACACTCTACTGCTGACATTCGAGAAATACGCCAATAGCAACCGCTGTACCAATACATGAAACGAAAATGCATTGAATTCAGCTGTATCTCTGTACTCAATAAAAATTGGACACATGTTAAATGTCATTTTTTATTGCAATTCGTCTATACTACCACCTCCTAAAATATTTACTATTCTTCCTGAAATACCCTGTATACCTACTTTTCAGTTAATCGACCTTCACGATGAAGTTTTACCTTATTTACCTATATGAGGGATTTCCCCCTCCTTTCAACATAATTGATTCCATACGCGTTTCTAATGTTATAAAAACTTTATCAAGAGTAGATATTTCTCTCTAGTTTATTAAATGCATGTTGAACACATTCCATCAATTTTTATTAATACCACCGTGTTCTAATTTTTCTTTGTTCTTCAAATACTGTAATAGCTGTTGCAAGATACCATAACGTTGTTCATAAGTCAATTCTTCAATTTGTCATCTCTTCTTTGTAAATTCACGTTATTTAAGTTAAAATTTTCCATTTTGAAATTACAGCAGTGATTATTTTATTTTTCTTAAAAATACTAAACTTTGGTCTTCAAATTCCATTTAACTCAAAATCAACGTCTGTCAAATATGAAAAGTTAAATTATTTAGCTATGAATGTGGACAATAACAATATAATGAGTATTGCCAGTTGCTTTCGAAACTCGAGATAATCTAAGATTTTCTTTCAAATATATACCATATTTTCGGACAGAGGGAGTAATATTTATTTACTTTTATCTTTAGAAACAAAGAGGTTGTCCTCTGCTTGATGCAAATAAACATACATATATATATATATCAAATTATGTATTTATATGTATTATTTTATGCCAGCAGCTGTCCAGGAGGCTTCTTGATTTTTTGACACTGAACATTCGTGGGTTTTAAAATACTAATTTAAATTTTCTAATTTTAATAAATTTGACTTAAGCTATTTGTTGGTTTTAAATGAGTGGCTCGCGACGGACAGAATAAGCGCTTTATAATAGAAGATATATATTATTTATTTATTTGAGACTATAGTTTCGAAGGCTTGGCCTTCATAATCAGTCTTTTTTTTAATTATAAATATTATTTTTCATGGAGTCAGTATTGCCTGGATATTGAAATTTTTTTGCTCTTACTAAGCCGAAAAGCCAGTTAGACATTTTAATTTTATTAATATTTTATTAAATTAAATGAGAAAGTTGCTCTGACACTAAGTTATTTGCGTAAGAGGTATATTTATTTTTAGCGATGAAATAACTAGTAAATAAATACATTAATAACTAACGGTAATATATGGTTATAGTTGCTGACTTAAGAAGAAGAAAAATAAATATTTTATTATTAATTTCCCTCTCAGGTTTAATAATTCCAATAAGCAAAATACGAATGACCCTTGAAGTTATGCAACCGTATTAACAGAATAGGCAATGCTTAAGCTAACCTGTAGGAGTATTCAATTTGCTTCATTTAAAAAAATATTATGGTTTGAAAAATTCGAATTACCAGAAGTTAAGCAACATGTAGGTCGGTTAGATGGATCTGAAAGTCATCAGTCTTTAATATTTAAAGCCGTCGTAATACCAGATAGCGTAGGTACTTGAATTACTCTGAAAATGATCGGGGAGGTCGTAGGCCAAAACTCAAAATAAAAATACTTAAGTCCAAAATCCTAAATGAAAAAATTGGTTAAGTCATTTTCAAAATATTTAGAAAAAAATAAAAAAGTACCGAAATAAAGTATTAATGTTTGTGGGCCGATATGTACCAAAAACTAATCAGCGCTTCATTTTGTTAAACTAATGGTAGGTTTTCAATTTCATTTCAATCGGTGCAACGGTGTGGAAAAAATCGTGGGCCAAAAAAGCGATAACATCCATACATACATACATCCATCCATACATCCATCCATACGCACGCACTAAATGAAAAAATCGCCCTTTTTGGCCTCTCGACGAGACCCCATGTAATTTTTGACAAAACCGTCACGTGTTAAAATTCAACCTATATGAATACTACAATTTGTGACTTTAATTGAGTCCATGGGTTCCGTAGTCTTTACCTGAGGACCCTTTGAAGCCACGCTTGCCCCGAGAGCGATTGCAATACTTTACCCATGCTTTGCATTGGATAAAGTAAAAAAAAAAAAAAATAAAATAATAATACAATACAACACTTCCAAAAAAAAATAATTAAAAGTCTACATACAATTTTTATATGTCTCTTGGAGTGTGATTTTTTTAAGGAGGATAAACTGACCATACCTTGTAGCCTGTATGGTATTGCAAAAACGTGTGTTGTGAATTAACTCTATTTATTTATTATTAATATTTATATTTGATAGTCATTGTGCACATTATTCACTTCCCGAGTAGTGTGAAATATACATATGTACCAGTAAATGTGCACATTATAAATATTTCTGATATAATTACCTAATATTTACTTAAGGCTGTTGTGACTGTGTACATTTCTCGCTTTCATATAATTCTTCTTCTTCTCTGATGAGCTCTATACCGAGATGAATTGGAAGAGCTCTTCATTTTCAAATCCTGAGCAGTGTTATTACACAACTATGTCAAATATTTTCGGCAAATTCTTTTCTTCACTTATATCTTATCTATTATGATGGTTTGCAATACTTTATATTTGGACCAGTTGTCAACGTTTTCATTTGTTTCATGTTGGGATCAAGACATCCGAAGTGTTCTGCTGTAGTAGCATGCTTTTAGATATACAATTACCGTAAGATATGTAAAATTTGAAATGCGACTTTGTGACGGGAGTTCTTGAAGTTTGATAATTCAACAAATTTAAAAATCGAATATTTTTCGAATTTGATTGAAAAGATTTTGTTTTGCCGAGAGTAATAGAGTTGTTGATTCATGAGAAGCAAATCAATAAGGTTGTCTTCTGCTTGATGCTTCTGCTTACTATTACGACAAAATGAATTTTTCTAAATCCAATCGGGTTTTTGAACCCATAAGAAATAACAGATCAAATATTTCTATAAAAAATCTGATGATAAAGGTCAATCCTTTAAAACTATGGTATAGTCTGAAAAAAGTACATTATCTATATACATATTTATATTTGAATATAATATATATGTATTTTTATTAGTTATGTCCATCGATTAAATTATTAAAGTTGGTATCTGGAAATAAAGACTATATTTTTTTCTGCAAATAATTTATATTTTATTGCAAACGTTTCATCAACTTTGTTGACTTCTTCAGAGCTCAAATAGTTATCTTCCTTACATATTTGTCATTTTTATAATTCTTTCTTAGTTACAGTTAGCGAAAAAACATAGCAAGGCAAGTCATTGACATCAATGACTAATACAATAACTATTTGAGCTCTGAAGAAGTCAACAAAGTTGATGAAACGTTGACAATAAAATATAAATTAATTGCATAAAAAATATAGACCTTATTTCCCGATACCAACTTTAATAATATTATACCATGTATATTGTATATGCATTAAGCAGAGAACGATCATATCGATTTCTTTTTGTGTATTTTTTGAATCTTTGAACGTTTTTTATACTATATGTATTAATTTTCTCGTAACAGTGTATATAGTGTTAATACATTCTAATTAATTTAATAGGTTTAGTTATTTTTTAATTTTTTGTTATTTAATTTTTTAAATCTTGACAGGTATTTACTTCCCTCCTTCTTAGAAAGTTAGAAGACTCTAGTCCCCCCTCTGAAATTTTTGATAGCCATTTGCATTTCACTTTGCTTTTCGTTTAAAATTTAAATTAATTATTTATTATGAAGTGATCAATATATCCGATGTTTTTGTTATTTTTTCAATATTAATATTATGTAAATATATTTTGTTTTGTATTTGGTTTCGTTATATTAAACTCAATCAATTATTATGAAGCTCTTTGAATAGGTTCGACTAAAGTTCAGTAAATTTAAATAGCTTCCAATATTGAGATTAATGTCTATGACTTGCAATCAGGAAGTTGAAGTCGGGGATCCCGAGTTCTTGTTCTTCGGGAAATTAACATAGCAGAAAAACTTAATTTTTCACCCGACAACCCCCATGAAACTTAAATGGCTCTGGCACTTAGATTCGCTCTTCCGGCAAACATGAAACTTTCAACATTAGAGCCGTTTTACTCATCCAGAAGAGGCAAACGACGACCATCCCTAAATAAGAGAAAAAAATAGATAGAGTTTATATTCTTGTCTTCTTATTTTTAAAGATAGTTAAATGTAAATATTTATTCTTTCTTTTTTTTTTTTATTCTTTCAGAAACGTTTATTCTTTGGATTATTAGTGGAACAAAATACTATTAACACTATACATATGGATTACGGAATATTTTTTCTTATAATATTGGTGAACTTCTGGAAAATTTGTGGGAAACAGAAATTGGAGCGAAAATCCAGGCACGGATTTAGGATCTATGGGCCCCTAGGCTGAACCTGTGGCGCGGGCTCTACTAGGGAATTTTTTTTTAAATTAACCTAAAAAACCGCATTTTCAGCAATTATTAAATTAAAACTTAAAAATAAATCTACATTACTCTTTATTGAAACCTTGTTAAATACATTTTTTAAAAAAGTAGACCTTTTATGGTGCGGACCCATTGGCTGCAGCCTGAGTAGCCTGTGCTTAAATACGACCATGCGGAAATCACATAGCTGGGAATTCTAACGGCAGTTTGCAGGTATAGACAAGAGTCTGTATTTTTTAAATACGATTTAATATTTCATACTAATTTATCTTTTCAAATAGGTGAATTATAAGATGGTGTGAACCGGGGGTAGAATAGGTCGACAGTATTCTCTGCTTGTCCTAGAAAGCGACTAAAAGAGGTTAGACCTGAGGCTAACAACCTACTCTAAAAATCTTATCAAAAAAAGTTACCAAAATGATTTATGGATTAGAAGTAGACCATGAAAGAATAATGACTTTTTATCAGCCATTCGGAGTCTATTTTTTATGATAAAGAGTTTAAAACTGATTGTTTGTTGCATTGTTCGAGTTAAGTTGAATTTATTCACCCAAATCATTTACTTAAGCGATTAAAAAAAAAAAATACTGGAATAGATTATCTAAGAAAAGATAATCCTCAATAAGAAAACATTTTCCATTACAGATAATGTAAATTGTAAAATATTAATGCCATAATAAACCAAGCACACTACAGAAACTACTTCACCCGACTTCAATAAAATTTAATAAATTTCAATAAAGATAAATTAGATGATAAGGTATTTCATCCAAAGTGCATTCTGCTATCGAAATTTATCCATTGCTGGAAATCATATTTTACGGTACACGCTGGGTGATCAAAATTTTGAATAAGACTAATATTTAAATTTTTTAATTTTTAATATGCGTGCTTAGCAATATCTGAAAATTGGAGAAAACTCATTTTTAAGCATGATATTTTATCTCCCTGACTGGCTGTATATCAGTTCCCTAATTCGTCTAAATACTGATACTTATGAATATTCAAAAACCAAAGGACATGCTAATATATTGGTATTTTTCAAAACAAAGAACTGATTATATTTTGGACTTTCTAGCTTCAGAATTTCGGAATGAAAAAGACAGAAAAATTAAATGACAAGCTCTTCAACAGTAATAAATCACGAGTTAAAATTTGGCACATAAGTATGGATTAATAAGCTATGCTCTAATTCTACTTCTTAACTGAAAATTTTCATTTTTTTTTTTACCTGAGATACTTAAGTCTATTTAGCCAAATCCCAAATTAGTATTATATTTATTAACTGTTAGTACAATGTTAAAAATTTCGTATATAATTTTATAAAAAAAAAATGGGAAGTTCGGCCTCAAAACTTTTTAGTAATAATATTACCAGAATTGTAATCTTTCAACATATTTTTTACTAATACTTATTATCTAATTAATTCAAGAAATAAGTAAAGTTACAATTTATTTTTGTATCTTTGCTTTGTTCATGTGATTTTACCAATATAATATAGTATTTTATTTTTTAATATACGAAATCTTTATAAATTTCCTATGTATTTGAATTGTAAACATCTAGTAAATTTACAATTTTTTTTAACAGTGTAAACTTAGTGGCTCGCTACACACCAAACCAACCCTGTTCAAATTTTTAATTATCACCAAAATTTGTGGCAAAAGTAACAAATCTTAAAAAAATTTCATGTTCCGCTAATTTATATTTTAATTTAAAAACTATTCATGATTTGTTAAAAATAGGGTGAAGTGAAAATCTTATGGTGTGTCCGGGGCCTTATTTTTAATCTAAGCCGTTAAATCATCTCCTAAATGGATATATGATATCAGCCATATAATAATTATGAAATGCTCCACGTTACGAATGAAAAGTCAAATCTAAATGGATAATAGAATAAACGTTTCGTGAAGCGATCTAATTAATTCAATTAATAACCTTCGTGCAGATTGAATAAAATATATTTAGAAAGAAAATTCAATTGCAAAAGAGACAGCGAGATAGAGAAGGAGAGTTCTTTTTAATCTCCGGGAACGATGCTGAATGAAAAATCACAATTGACTAATTCTCTTTCTCTCTTTCTCTGCCTGACGAATATATCTCTTAAGTTTCCCGAAATGATTTTTTCAACTTTTATCTATAATAAATTGAAAGTGTATAAGAAAAACAGAAGATTTGGACGTTCATTAGTTTTTTAATTCTGAATTATTAAATTTATTTACCATATAGATTTATTTAGTATCAGCCTATCCTGATTTTTCTTCTTCTTCTTAATTTAGGATTTCTCCTGTTAATTTCCAGTCTTCACCGGAGTCTTCCAACTGTCAATCCATCTTTTTGGAGATCTTCCAAGAGGTCTCTTTGTGGTTGGTTTGGACCGAGGGGTGATCCACGATTGGAAGTAGGTGTACACCTCTTTGGAAATATTTTGGAAGTACTTGGGAATATTTGAAAGTACTTGGAAATATTTGGAAGTGCTTGAAAATATTTGGAATTACTTGGAAATATTTGGAATTAGTTGAAGATATTTGGAAGTACAAGTGGAAGTAGGTGTACAGCATATTAGGTAGCGGTTCACCCCTCGGTTTGGACAGTAGGGCTTGTTTGGTGAGCCTCTCATCGTCCATTGATTTCATTTCGAACTTTATCTCTTATACTGCCTCTCATCGTCCATTCGCACCACTCTCGGCATCTTCATTTTGTCCATTTTAATATGGCGATGATTCAACATTGATTTCATTTCGAACTTTATCTCTTATACTGAGTCCTGAGATTGATTGCTGGTCTTACAGTCCTTGGACTTAAATTTATTGTTGCACACTAGGTCTCGAAGACATCCCGAGAACTTTGCTGCCTTCATCCTGATTTTCGCTAATATAAAATTGGGTTAAAAAAACCTTTTCAAGACTAAGTAAGCTATTTGTAAATTAAATCGTTGGTTTTGTATGCAAACAGTTTTAGCTAGTAAGCTGAAACCTGGTAAAAAGATATAGCTTAGTAATACAGACTTGTATATCAAATACCGGCTCATTAACTAGAACAGTTAAAGACTTCTTCGTATGTTCCGGGGATTATGAAAGTGGTCTAATTCATGTATTATTAGAATCGAGGTATTTAAAGTTTTGAATAATAAACAACGCATCCATTCTTTATAACGACACGACATCAAATCCATTGATGGTTCAATTTTATTTGATTTTGCAAAACTGAATTCGCATTATAATAATTTAAATGAATGCAAAACTAATTATGAAATAAATTCATTTTTAATTTATAATTTATCTATAGCGTAGTATATATCAAAGCTTTATGGTATGAAGTATTTTTTTCTTTTTTATATTTGTAACTTATATAATACCAAGCACAAACCCTTAGGCTACGGCTACACTCGAGGCGACTAGCTAGGAGACTAGTGATAAGGTGACTCGCTTGATGGGTCATCTAGTTACTTGGAGCCTAAGTACAAGTGGACACATAGCCCTAGTGTACAACTATACAATGGAGTTGTCACCTTGTCACTAGATGAAAGAAGAGACGAGTTTGTTTCGTAGGTGACCACCCTGGTGAGTCACTATGTAACCAGGTGCTAGTGTGGCCTTCTCATATGTTTTAGACTGTTCGTTTTCTTGGGTGACTCCCAAAGCGAGTCGCCTTGTCACTAGTCTCCTAGCTAGTCACCCCCGGTGTGGCTGTACCGTACTGTAGTCACTAGGCGACATACGAGGGCTATGGGGCCACTTGTACCTAGCCTCCAAGGCTGTTCTCATATGTTTTAGACTCTTCGTTTTCTTGGGCGACTCACCAAGCGAGTGGCTTTGTCACAAGTCTTTTAGCTAGTCGCCTCCGCCTCCGGTGTGGCCGTAGCTTTATATTTTTTCCAAAATTTCTGCATTTTCCATCGGTAAGTTTTGAAAATCCAAAATTAAAAATCACTTCTTCACAAAATCTACATCATACTTAGATTCTAGATTTCTCGATGGTTTCTCTGATGTTCTATTGGATTTTCTGGAAATCTCTTGCAATTTCGAGAAACATGCTTGAAAATCTCATAACATTCTATAAGATTTTAGAATGTTCTGATATATTAAATAAATTATTCAAAATACAAGCGAGGATAATATTTAAAAAATAATTCAAAGACTCCCAGATGATGTCTGTCTCAGGGCTCCCGAAAGTCTTAAAACGGCACCGAGTATTAAAAAAATATTTAATTTCTCTACATTTCTACTTTCCAATTAAGAATTATTTTTTCATTTTGCCACGATCATAATATTAACTCTCAAATAAAATTAATTCATTACAACATAGTTCACTTCATTTATATGCTGCAGAAACTTGGACAATGCACAGTTACTGCAGATCCACATGAGGCGAAAGTTACAAACATAACACATTACTAACTATTAAAACTATTCAAAAGAAAGCAAAGAAAAACGGAAATGCTCAAAACGTTAATATTTAGATACTACCTATATGATAAATACAAAAAGATACGAAACGCATTTATCGTAAAGTATATTATAAAATATCCGTGAAACAATTTCTCCTAAGCTTTTCTGACTCGAGAATCTGAATATTTGGTCTAACATGGCAATAACAGATCATTTGTGTGCAGCTGTGATTCTAAATTGCCAACTTGATTGCCAACATGATGCTCGAAGAAGAACAATTGAAAATAAAAAAGAACATTAATTTTAACTAAAAAAAACTGGCTCTATGTATAGTCGTGACTACCAAATTTTACTAAATAATGAATAAGTTCTTATATAATAGTATTTTTTCAATGTGGTAATTATTAAATAATAATAAGTGTATAAAAAGTATTACAATGATCGGACCCTTTATTTAAGTGGAAAATAATTGTATTCCACCTCTCTAATCAGTTGTTTCAAATTCGATCTAATCCCATTAATGACTCCATTCTATATTAAAGTCACACTTGCCCCTTCCCCATAGTCCTCTATCTTCACAATCAGAATATTTTTCTTAAATTATTTATAAATTTTGTGTTTACTTATTGGAACCTAATAGTGAGGGTAAAAAAGGGAATTGTGAGTGGATATTTTTCAAAGTTGGAGTCTGTTGAATTTAAGTCACGAAAAGTTTATAGCGTGTTCACAAAGAAAACGTCTCGGTTGCGTCGAATCAAAATAAATAAATATTAATAGAGAAGTGATGGAAGGCAGCCCAAGAATGGTGAAAAAAATTTCCTCGAATAAAATACATTTATTGAACAGTCATTCTTTTCCCCACTCAAAAACCGACGTTTTGGAGGTTCTCCCCTCCTTCTTCAGAGTCTACAAATTAATATAAAAGCCATCCTTCATTTCATTCTAAATCATATATTGATCAATACATGAGGGGTGAACCGCGATTGGAATTAGGTGTACACGTCTCTGGAATTATTTTGGAATTCTTTAGATAATGCCCCTTCATCTATTGTCTTCTACTTGGAAATAAAAGTGGAAGTGGAAGTAGCTGTACACGATATTAGGTCGCGGTTCACCCCTCGTAAATACATATATAGAGATATAGCCAGATTATTAAAAGAAACAACAATATTTACAATATTTACTTATTAATAGGAGTCAATAAGGGAAGATAAAAGATACTTCTCCCTTCTCTTCAGTAGTGCTCGAAATGTCCTTTCTCAACAATAGAATATTTTTAAGAATGGATTTTTTCCCCTTACTTATACATAAATGGCTTTGCAGCTTAATATATGTACAGACCAATCACTTGCATCACATCTCAATTAAAATTTCTGCCAGTATGTCGCTCTCCAAAGAGAAAATTTCTTCTAATACCATAAATAAATATTTTTTGAATCATTTGAGAATTAAAGACACCAAAATTCTTTTAATCAATGGACCTGTAATATTTGCTTGTTCTGAAGCTTCACTGGGCAAGTTCATAAGCTGGAGAATTCTCTGGATTTGGATAACCGATGATGAAAGTAGGAAGTTTGTTAAAATCTTCTAGATTATTCACAAAGTTTTAGCTTCTAATTCTCAACTTTTCAATGGATAATATATTGAAATAAATTCTTAATAGTTTATTGTATTAAGCAGGCCCTAGATGGTCAATCTTTTGATCAAAATGATTGAATCAAGCATGATTGAGAGTCTAGAAACCCATTTGACGTTAGAGCCAATCATTGACGGGGATTGGTGAAAAATTTGATTTACTCAAATGATTAAGAGGGCGCATGACCATCTAGAAGTGTTTTGATCAATCTTTCCCTCAATCACGCACTCGACAGCATCCATGGACGACTCTCCGCTAGCTTCCAACACCGAATCCTATTTGAAATGTGAGTTAATTAGCACACACATGAATTTCAGGTCTTCCAAATCAATGCCAGAAGCAAGGTACCTCAATATGTTGCAAAGTCTCTGAGTTGCAGGAATCACTTCACGCATATTAGTGTCATTTTTTTCAATTTTAGGCCACGCTAACTCCAATGAAGAACTTTCTTGGTTCATTCTGAGAAAGTTTCTGTAGTCTTCTGGTTTCGTTTCGCGTAAATCTTCATGAGTGAATTTATACCACTACTTTGACCACCGTCGTTTTCTCTTCTTGTCCTGTTTTTACCGCTTGAGGGCAAATAATGCCAAGACAAGGAAGCACAAATCAGATTGACTTAATCTGTTTGATCAAAAGATTGACCGTCTATAGGGACCCCTATAAATTATTTGAATTGTTGTAAATTAATTTTCTCTTATAATTAGGTACTATTTAAAATGAATTAAGTTTTTTGAAAATTAATATTTTATTTTCCCTAGAAATTCCCAATTAAGTTAATAAGCTTTTGTATCAATGTCCCTTTTAAGAGAGGGTTCAAAAACTAATTTTTTTCGAGATATTCAAACAAAAGTATACACTTTTACCTCTTTTTAAAATATACTATTTAAAATCAGTTTAGTTTTTTGAAAATTAATATTTTATTTTCTCTATTAATTCTCAATTAAGTTGATAAGGGTCCCCTTCCTTTGTATCAATCTCCCTTTTAATAGAGGGTTCAAAATGTAATTTTTTCGAGATATTCTAAGGAAAGTATACATTTTTAACTCTTTATAAAAAATATACTATTTAAAATCAGTTTAGTTTTTTGAAAATTAATATTTTATTTTCTCTATTAATTCTCAATTAAGTTGATAAGGGTCCCCCCCTTTGTATCAATCTCCCTTTTAAGAGAGTGTTCAATAAGTAAATTTTTTCGAGTTTTTCAAACGAAAATGTACACTTTTACCTCTTTATAAATTATACCTATACATATAGCTAAGTAATTATTTTGCTTAGGGAAGTTTTAAAATAACAACATAATCAGTAAAACCTTTTATTCTGAAGGGAACATAGCGAAATAATCCATGAACTTTTTACTCTCCATTAGAATTCGGTTGATTGAATTCATCTGAGAAAAAAATTTATATTTAATTTTCAAACATTTGATAAATAATTAAAGGAATCGTAGGGAGTTGGACAAGACTTTAAATTAAATTAAATACAAGTTTTCATTAAATACGCCAAACGTTTCATTGATGTTTTTCAACTTCTTCAGTGGCTCATTTATTAAACTTATTTGTTAAATGAGCTACTGAAGAAGTTGCAACGAAACGTTTGGCGTATTTAATGAAAACTTGTATTTAATTTAATTTAAAGTCTTGTCCAACTCCCTACGATTCCTTTAATTATTAATCATGGACACGAATAATGAAATATTTGATAAATATTTAAATGAAATCATCGGGATTTTAGGAAAAATTTACTTGTTATTGGTTGTGAATAAAATAGCGAAACAAATTAATTATTTTTCTCTTAATTAGAATTTTCTTGTCTCAAATATGATATCTTTTAAGGAGCTAGGTGTTGGTTCTAGGTGAAACATTTTAATATAATAATAAAACTTGAGCAAGATGCGAGGTAGGTTTCAATATATTCAAATATGATCTCTGCTCTAATATTAAATATGATTTTAAATATTTTTTATATAAAATGTTTATAAATATATATTTTATATATAAATGTAAGCTAAATTATTTTGGAGCAAGGCATGGATAAGTTTTTGTTGACTAATATACTAATGTCTGGATTGTCTTTCGTCCTGTATTCTGAACGATGCAATATAGTTCATTACTTTTTTCACTCTTTAATGGGATTCTTCTTTTAAATAATAATCATTATTTTTACTTTAACTAAATTGGCTAATATTTAGTCCATGTTTCTTTGCGACCTATATTTTTAAGCTGGCCTTTTCTCCATAATTTCTTTTTCTTCCACAAATGAAAATATTATTATTATGTTTTTTTAGGTTCAAATGATGTTAAGCTCAGGAATTGTGAATTAAACTCTCAAGAGAAAATGCACTTTCGTTGTCTGCTAAGACAATTCCATTGCCCTAATTACAGGGGGCAAGAGGGCCCAGTCCCCAGAATGTTCGTCTTCCAGAAAATATTAAATATTATAAATAAATAAAATACTCATAAAACTAAAATAATTCAAACAGCTGGGCATTTCTTCTCGGAAAGCTTCTCTACTACATTTCTTATTAAAACCCTTAAATTTCGTGCCGCTCCTGAGATTTGAGTCAGCTCCCTCTCCAAAATATCTTATCTGTGCTATTGGAAAATTATGTATATAATATTAGATACTATTCATAGAAGTATGGATGATCAAGTTAGTAGTCACAATTTTTGGTGTAATAATATAAGAAATTTCAATTATAATAAAAACCACAAATCACTTAAAAGATCCGAATTAAATTTCGATAACTAGAGGGTTCAACATGACAAACAAGGACGTTTAAATGGAGCCCCCTTCTCCAAACAATTTAGCTGACTAAATATAAATTTAAAACCATGAAAATCAAATAAAAACTAGTTTTTTAAATATTATATGATATCATTGTTCCAATATTTTTATTGATTTCCCTGTTTAAAAAATTTAATTGAAGATTCGTAGAGCTGTGGACAAAATAATTTCAAAAATAAGAGTTAATCAAAGTTGACCGTTTCGTCGATTTATTTCAATTTCGTCATCAACTCACATTTAAAATAAATAAATTGACAGGTTCTGATGTGGCCATTCACTTGACTTTACCATACACTTCTGGTTGAGTTTGGTCCAAGGGCCTAGATTTTCAATTTTTGACCCCCACCCTTTAATTTTGGCACTAGAAATTTTTTTTCGTTATTAGAGGTCCATTTTATATATATACATAGTATATTTCTTTTTCTTATTTTTTTTTAGTTTGAAAATATTATATATTATTTATTTGTTTGAGACTATAGTTTCGAAGACTTGGTCTTCATCATCAGTCTTTCTTCAATTATAAATGTTTTTCATGGAGTCAATATCATATGGATATTGAAAACTTGGTGTTCTTTCGTCACTGCTGGAGGGCTAGGAACTAATAAAGACACTCTATCCGGGCTCACATTCAAATATAACAATATGTTTCCCTTTCTCCTTTCTTCTTAGAAAGGAGGAATTTTCCTTTTTTCCTTTTTATCTTTTGTTAGCAAACATCTTAAGTAGATTACTATTGGATAGTTCAATTTGATTGTTTAAACAGAGTTCCGAATTTCTATTGAATGACTTCAAAATTTCTAAAGATTCGATTGCGCTAATCAATTTCGGGTTCTTTTCTCCTTTTATTAATCTAATACCTTCTGGGAAGGAGTGATTGTTTGAATTTAAATGTTCTGCAAAAGAATTTTCGTACTTTTTATTTTTATAATCTCTTATGTGTTCATTTAGTCGAATTTTCAGATTTCTCTGGTTTTTCCCACATATATTGCTTCGCAATCTTTGCATTTCAAACTATAAACCCCTTCTTTTTCTATATTTGGTAATTTGTCTTTTTTATTTGAACCTAAATCTTTTCTAGAGTAATTGGAGTTTTGAATACTGTTTTGAACCTAATTTTTTCATTTTTTGTTTAATTTTTCCGAAATTTTGTCCATAATATGGAAGAACTATTCTAGGTTTTCTTTTCTTCATTCTTTTGTGAATATACTGATTCAGGGTTAATTTTTCAATTTTTTTATTTAACATTTGGTCTATAAGGCTTGCTTCGTACCCATTATTTACCGCCGATTTCTTTAATTGTCTCTAATTCTGTGAATATGCTTTTCTGATAAAGGTATATTTATTAGTCATGATCATTGAATGGAAGGCTGCGTGTTTTATGTGACATTGGTCTACAAGAATTTTTATGTATTACAATGTCAGTAGCTGTGGGTTTTCTATAAATTTCAAAGGTGTGCTTATTTCAGAGATGTTTATTTTTAAATCTAAAATTTAGTATTTTCTCTCAATAGAAATTCCAAGAACTCTGTTTAAACAATCAAATTGAACTATCCAATATTAATCTACTTAAAGATGTTTGCTAACAAAAGATAAAAAGGAAAAAAAGGAAAATTTCATCTTTCTAAGAAAAAGAAAGGAGAAAGGGAAACGTATTGTTATATTTGAATGTGAGCCCGGATGGAGTGTCTTTGTTGGTTCCTAGCCCTCCAGCAGTGACGAAGGAACACCAAGTTTTCAATATCCATATGATATTGACTCCATGAAAAACATTTATAATTGAAGAAAGACTGATGATGAAGACCAAGTCTTCGAAACTATAGTCTCAAACAAATAAATAATATATATACAGATATATCATCTTGAGATATATGTGTATATGTTTATTTGCATCAAGCAGAGGACAATAACTTTGTTTCTCTTTGAAAATATTATAATTTTAAATTTTAACCGCCCACTCCCCCAACCCCCTTAATTTTGGGTCGTTATGCGCCAAAAACTACGTGGGAAATTAGATTTTGATATTCACACTAGTTTTTGAGCTACCTCGTCCACAAAAATTTGGTAACGCACATAATAACAGACTAACTAAAAGACTAACAGACATTTAGACAAAACTGTTATTATCCCGAAAAATATAATTTTTTATATCTTCAGTTATTAGAGCTTTTTTGTAGATCGAAATGCTATGGTTTCGCCCAAATTTTGTAATAAAATTAGTTTTAGTAAAGTAAAAATGTGAAACGGTGAAAAAGTTGAAATCGAAAACGATCAACACTATTAATTCATATCTTTCTTAATTATTTGGTCCACAAACTATAATTATCTATTACGTTTATGTTTATAACTCATCTTTTTAACCTGCCTCCCGGGCAAAAAAATCTTTCTCATTATGCTTAAAAATGTCTGAAGCGTGAAGAAAAAACATTTTCATTCATGATTTCTGGAAATTTTCTTTACTTTATTCAAAATGTTTCACCAAGAACCTACTCCATTCTTCCTTAACAAAATTCATGATTTCTTTTCTTTTGGGCCAACCCAGCCTGATTGGGGCTAGTTAAAGCCAAATCGCTTCTTTATAATATATTTCCCATCAATAGTCCTCATTAGTTGTGAATTTTTGGCATCGTTGTCAACATTTATTGAAATCTTATACTTAATACTAAAAACTCAGGAACAACGTTCAGTATCAGTGAGAAAGGGGTATTGATACTTCTTAGAGTGCCATACCCGAAACGGGCGTCGGCGCCTCTCCACATACTGGTATACCTGTGCTGAATGTGTTTAGTTGTTTTTACACAGATTTACGTGACCTACTTTTCAACTCCTAGCTAGTTTGGAGAGGTTTACTAGACAATTATACTCTTGGTAGGTTGCCATTGCTTTCCAAGAGGAGGCGACTGAAAATATTTTCCGAGACTCAGTCTTGAACCAGCATATTCGGGTCACAGTCGCCTTGTATTGATACTAAGTAGCAATTAATTCTTCGATACGTTTATCTTTATGACTTCTTTGAACTAGAAATTTCTCCTTGGCTCTGGTTTCAAATTTCAGACCTTCAAGTGAGGCACTTTGATCGCCACTCTTTCTCCTCAACACTCTCCCTTCTACTCTTTATTAATGCAGGAGCTGTCAAGACTTATAAATGCCTTCACCCTTCTTCCATTCAATTCCATTAAAAAAAAGTTACTCATGTACCAATCCGTCTCTAATTTTTTAATTTTATCAATGAAAAACTAATCGAATTTTTATAAACTCTGTAGTTAGCAATCTAGTAACCAAATTTAAGATGGCTAGAACACATTGACAGAATTATTTTTCAATTTTAGCCAAGCAAACATGAAAATATATTAAATCTCAAATTTTGTTCTCTAGCTAAGCAAAATTGAAAAAATAACATTTATAAATAAATAAAATAATTTCACATAATCTATAATCACAAATGAAAATAGTAACGCTTGGGATTTTAAAGATTGAAATCTCCTTCTTTAAGTGCCATATCAGGTCTCCTGACGTATTGGCACCTCTCCACATATACCTGTGCTGAGTGTGTTTAGCTGTTTTACACAGGTATACGGGACCTACTTTTTAACGCCGGTTCCGAACGGCTAGTTTGGAGAGATTGGCTAGAGCGATTATACTCTTGGTAGTTTGGCATTACTTTCCAAGAGGAGGCGACTGCAAATATCTCATCTGCTTAGACTCAGTCTAGAAACCAGCATACTTCAAGAAATCAGCCCACCATTGACCCACCGTCGCCTCAAAGCTTGAAATATTATTCATTAAATTTTTCAATATCTTGTTTATTGTTTGAAAGGTAAAAAGAATGTTTGCTTAAACTCACAGAAAAATTCTTTCGATATTTTCTGAAAATTAACAAAAAGAAAGAACCACTTTTAGTCCATATGCTAGCATGTGCCCATAATTATGAAAGTGGTCTAAGTCATTGATTGTTAGTTTCGAGATATTTAAAGTTTTATAAAATAAACAAGATTCTAATTCTGTATAATGAGACAACTAGAAATCCACTTAACCGTTCAATTTTATGCGATTTTTCAAAACCGACATCTTATTACTGTACTTTTTAAATGGATGGAACACAAAATATGAAAAAACAATTTTTTTAATTTTTTGACTTAGTCCACTTTCATAATTATGGGCAAATATTATTCGAAAAAATTTTAATTTTTCAAGTTCATTAAAATAAAACCCCTTAAAATTTCTATTGATTTTGTTCTGTATATTATTCGGATGATCTTTTGCTCTCGCTCGTTTAAATGACAGACGTCAAACTTTTATTGAATAAAAACTGGACATAATTCAGTCATAACTTTATTAAAGTTTGACTAAATTAAATTCCACTCTATATCCTGACGATGGAATGGAAACAAAATCATATAAATTAAAGACTCTGTGAAATTACTTTAATGAAATGAGGGGAGGAGAGAGGGAGGACCAATCGATTTGATTGGGGAATAATGGAATTTAAATAATTATCGGAAAAGAGGTTTTTTTATCTAATTAGATTTTTCCTCTTATTAAAAATAAGGACTAAAGATGAATAAGGACACTCGATGGTGGAGAAGTGATCTCCGGAATCGAAGCAAAAAATACAATGTATACATTAATTAATGTAAAATAATTGGTTTAATAAAATTTATAAAAAAAAAAAAAAAAAAAATTACTTTAATGAATTGAAAAAGAGGGAGAGAATTACCAATCGACTTGATTGGGGAATAATGGAATTGAAATAATTATCGGAAAAGAGGTTTTTTTATCTAATTAGATTTTTCCTCTTATTAAAAACAAGGACTAAAGATGAATAAGGACACTCGATGGTGGAGAAGTAATCTCCGGAATCGAAGCAAAAATACAATGTATACATTAATTAATGTAAAATAATTGGTTTAATAACTTACTTTAATATATTAGTAGAGCCACTATAATTAATAGAGGCCGATTAATTAGGGATGGGAAAGGAAGGGGCTACAAATTAAAAAAATAAATTTTCCGCCTAGTTCTAAAACACTTCTCAACCAAGAGATAAATATACGAATTTTAATATAAAATTTTTGAACATTTCAATAAATTATGATAGTAAAATAGTGTCTGATCTTGGAAGAGGTTCTCTATTCGACTGAATTTTTTTTTGTGTCTATGTTACCTCATATCTCCGCCAATTGTAAACCGATTTTGATGGTATTTTTTGCATTGGCTTCCGATTGGACCCGTTTTTTTTTTCATTGGAATTGGACCTTTTTTGATATGTTTGTTCAGGCATAATTTCTTTGTTTATGAACCGATTTTAATGATTCTTATTTTATTGGAAAGAGGGTACCTTAGGGGTAGTACCATATTAATTTGGTCAAGTTCTGAAGATATGATCAATGACGAAATAACGTAAATCTCCAATTCATGGAAGGTATTATATTAAGTCACTATTAATAACATCACTAAAAAGAGAAAAATAAAATTAATTTTTATAAAAAAAAAATAAAACCGACTTCAAAAAATTAAATGCAACAAATAAAATAATAATAACTTAAAAATAAAATAAAATACTCTAAAAGGTATAAAATACTTATCCTATTTAGTTACAATTAAACGACGAAATATTAACATGAAATTACTTTTTGAAGTCGGTGCCAAAGATATACATTTTATGAATCGCACTCGACGGATCTTACTTAGTACGTTTGGCGGGTACGCTCTCTTATAGGTATAGTTTGTTTGGCACCGACTTCAAAAATTAATTTCATGTTAATATTTCGTCGTTTAATTGTAACTAAATAAGATAATTATTTTATATCTTTTAGTGTATTTTATTTTTATTTTTAAGTTATTATTATTTTATTTGTTGCATTTAAGTTTTTTGAAGTCGTTTTTTTATCCTTATGGATTCTAGCAACCGGGATTCCCTTTAGACTTTTATGTTTTCTTAGTTCCAGGAATGCTATAAAAGGTGAGGGGGCTTCTACTTCATCCATCATCTTAGTCGATCTTAGGGACGTTTTGAGAAAATATGGCGTTTTAGGTATCGTCTAAAGGTCTAAACCGCCCACTTTTAGGTAGGTACTGTTATTTTAATAACCTATTAAAAAAAATACAATTGTGTCTAATTAATGAGATGTTTTCAACGATATCTTAAACTCAGAGATAAAAAAATGTTTTTTATATTCCACCCACCAGAAAATTCGACGCTCTCGAAAGTAATAATACAATTAAATTTTTAAAACGATTTATTTTTCGGGTAAAATATAAAGTAATCCTTTAAATTTGTATCTTATCTAGTCTATAAAATACAAGTAGGCAGATAATAGATTTCACGAAATAATTTACTTTACACCAGTGCTGTCCGACCCGTGGACCGCGGACCGCATGCGGCCCAGCACTCGAACGAGTGTGGTCCAACATAAAATCATAAACTTCCTTAAGATTTATATGTAGAGATATATTTATTCCTTTTTTCGAAATATGAATGTACATTTGTACAATATGTGAAGCTTTTTTCAAGAATAAAATTCACTAAAACCAAAATTATAAGCTCAACAATATAAGATAAAAAAAAAATAATGAAGTTTCGAATATTTAAACATTCTTCTTCTTCTCATTTTTTCATTTTCTAAAATATTTATTATTTCAATAATTTATATGCTACGACACTAGCCAAGTCTATAGTTATATAATTCTAGTACAAGAATACAAGGAATTGGGGTTTTCTAGAACAATCACAATTAATTGATAATTTCTCTCCTCGACCAAAACTTGTCAGGACTTGTCGTTTAGATCTTTGCACGTTCTTACGTGTCAATAGATAATGGATAGTCAGGGATTATTATATTCGTGACACTTTTAAAAAATAAATTATCATTCCTCATATCCTTCTTTAATTCCATTCGATTTAAAACCAGGGCTGTGTCCAACCCGTATCACATTTTGTAAGTATGTAGGTATGTATTTACATACTAGTAAATGAGAAGCTATTTTCAAGTATAAAATTTACAAAAAGTAAAATTAGAAGCTTACTAAGAGGTAAAAAAATACTAAAGTTCTTATTTCTACATTACCTATTAACTATCTTTTTTGAATAACAAATATCAATAGAAATAAAATATTTTATCCGCGGTCCGAGACAATTTTTTTTTTCAAATATAGCCCGTGTAAGCCAAAAGGTTTAACAGCCCTGCCTTACACCACTAAATATATAAAATAAAATTACTTACTATTATTCGAATAATTTTATACTTAAGTTTATATTTTAAAAATTTTGATTTTTGTTAAAAAAAATTCTTCCTCTCTCCCATAAGAAAAATTTCCCGACAAACGCCTACAAATTGTAATCATTCAGACCCAGCTCAAGTATTTACGATCCACTGAATGTTTCATCCTATTTTTCATCTAAGAAATATGATGATCAATTTTGAGTTATAGGTTTTACATATTCTTGGTTATTCTTGTTATCATTTCACAGTTTAATTCATTCAAATGTCAATATCATCAACTTTTTTCCTTTTCAATTTTTCCCTAGGTATTTTATTTATTGTAACAGTAATCCGTCTTGGCAGGGACAGCAAGGCAAGTAGTAAATGCAATCTGACTGATTTCATTGTATATTTAAGTCACCCCAGTAACGCCTTCACAATTGAAATATGGACTCTCTCGAATGGCTTATATGTCTTACAGCTAGAAGATTTTATGTAATTGAACGAATATGTAGAAAAACTTTAAATCTCCAAAACATACAATTTAAATTATTATTAGATGATACAAGAGTGTATAGCAATGTTTTGACTAAAATCAGCCTGACGGGCGTTTCTCTTATCTATTTTTTTTAATCTTTCATCATTTTTGCATACCATTAATTTCCAAAGTCTCTTGAGTCCAAGAAAGTATTGTTTGTGGATAAATGTGCTCCAATTTTGTGTCCGTTCAACCTCATATATCAATAAGAATTTAAAAACTTAATTTCATATACACTACTTTTCTATTGAGATTAAGTGCTGATTTATTTATGTTCAAATCGAAGCATGCAAACTTAGGTTTATTAATGACTTTTTTTTAATTAAAATATTTCTTGAAATATTATTTTTATTTTATCTATCTATTCTATACTAATAATAAGATGCCTATCAGTGGCGGTTGGTGACTTTTAAACCAGAGGATGCTGTTCAAAAAAGACCCTTAATTTTTTGAAATTTTATTTTAATATTTGATTTTTTTGCAAATTTCCTTGAATACGGCATCATTTTCCTTATTTTTTAAATTTAACATTAGATTTAAAAAAATATATTTTAGGACCTTCACCCCAAACGGATACTGCCTTGTATGATTGAGGATAGGAGTAAGAAGTTTTTTCTTGTGACTTAAAGAGATGTAAATCGACCATCTTTCACTATGAATCAGCCTGTACTATAAGAAAATCTTAAATTTCTCCTAATTCTATTACTATAAGCAAGCTATGACTTGTCTATAGCACTCTTAGTTACTTTCGATTTTATATATTGAGAGTTCTTAGAAATGGATAAGTCCAAAAATTCTCGAATCATCTTTATTTATTCCTTTTTTGTATATTACTATTTAATAGTTCCTCAGTGAGTACAATTTTTATTCCACCCAAAACTCGTCTGGACTAGTCTTTGACATGTTTGAACTAGAAGATATATCTAACAGCCAGGGACTAAAAATCTTCTAACCCCACCCTTTTCAGAAAAATCATGTATTTTAATTGCCCCTTGATTTCGACAACCGATATACATACTTATCAAATCAAAAAATGTTTTCTATAAAACTATTTGAAATAACGGATAATAATTTGAAAATTTAAAGATCCTCCTGAAATTTTGAAGTCGACCTTATATATTTATGAAAATAGTCTAAATGTTTGAAATTTTAGGGATGCGCCGCATCCACAGCATCCATGGACCGCACGCCACTGATTCCTATATATTCGTGATCTTCGATTGCAGCGACATTAGCGGGAATGCACAAAAGGTAATTTTGCATATTTTAACTATCTCCAGTTTGAAGATATACATGAATAAAGTACTTTAAATTTAAATTAGATGTCGTTATATTATCTTAATGATGAAATCATAAGGTTTACCACATCACCTTATTTATTTTCAATCTGATGTTTTTAACATGAATTACATGTTTTTAATATCCAAATTTTCTCTCTCTATGGAAAGTTATTGTAATACCTATATTTTTATATTTTATGTTTTTAATTTCTAGAAACACAAAATTCTTGCGTTAATATTCTGAAAAAAAAGAAGATATTTTTTATAATTATTATTTAAAATGATGAGAGAATATATAAATTTGCATTTTAGAAATCACTTTTTGTAATTTAATTATTTATCCTTTATTTTATGTAATTAAATATACTTACACTCATATTCATATTTAATAAAATATATTCCCGCAAATTAAATTTATCAAGTTTCGAAGACTTTCCTTTTTCATCTTCAATCTCATTACAATTATAAATATTATTTATTGATTTCTTATTGGAGCATTAAGCTCTAATTAAATACTTGTTTGATTATGAATGAAGGTAATTCACTAAACTTACGGCCTTAATTACCTCCATTCATATTCTAACAGGTATTTAATGACAGCTTCAATAAGAAATCAAAATTTAATAAATATAATGCTGAAGATGGGAGCAAGTTTTAGAAACTATAAATAAAATTACATGTAAAATTATGTATAGCAGGGATTAAAACAGCATTAGCTCCCCCTCTCCTCTAAAATGACATTACATAAAATGGGAATAACGAAATTTTAATATTAAATATCTTCTAAAAATTTTAACTTGTATTCCAATATTTTTATGTTAATGAATAACCATATAATTTTATGGTTCTGGACCTTGTTATTGTCACTATAATGTCTGTCTGTATGTCCGTCTGGCAAAACATAGTAGCTCATAAAGTAAATAGGGAAAACTTGAAATTTACAAGTTATATGTATTAATTTTCTCAGGAAATAAAAAAAAATTTTAATCACATAATTATTTTGGGAGGGCTGAATTTTTCATGGGGTCGAAAATATATATATATTTTTTGCATAGGGTATGCGGTATATTGTGTATAGATATTATATTTGAATAGGAAGCTAATTTTTTTAAATTAAATCCCTTTAAAATGAAGGTGTGAGAGTGACCTAAATTACTTAATGTAAGTATCGGCGTTCTCAAGCAGCTTAAATTAAAATTGTGAGGAAAAAATCCTCTAATTCTCTCATTCTCTCTTTATCAACAACAAATAAGAATGAATTTTAGGATATATATGGTACAGAAATCTCTGTATGCGTGCTGACTTATGGTACTAGTCAGGCTTATTTTTGGTAAATTCTATTTTTTTCCACCCCCGAAGAAAATTTTTAAATACGTGCCTGGGGTATCTGTATATGTAGGAATCAATTAGCACCTGAATATCTGATAGACATATTAAATGAAACGAATCCCACACATTTATACGGGACAATACAGAGAAGTGATTTCTACTTGAGTAGAGTCAATAAAGCAAGTACAATGAATAATGTATTTTATAAGGGCTTAAGAACATACAATTACAAACCCGAATATATAAAAAAACTTAAGACCCTAGTTTCATTCAAGAGAGAGATGAGACTATTACTTTTGTCACAACGAGAGTAAAAAATCATCACGTCAATTAGTATTTATAAATTGTATATTCCCTGTTGTTGTAAGGGTGTATATGTTGTGTATTATATATGTATTATTGTATATATGTGTGTTGGTTCCATTATTTGTTTAATTGCATAGTGTAGAATTCACTCCTTGGTCTTATCTCATATGTGTAATGTATGTATATTTATGTAAATATATAATATATATAAATGTGTATATGTATGTATTTATTTATTGTCATGTATTGTGTATTATACATTTATATGTTTATTATTATATGAATTATCTCTATATCTATTGTATTTCAAAATTGAATGTATTATTTAAAAACAAATATATATATTTGTTAATTGTATGATATATAGCAGAAAATAGCTAATAAAGATTTATTATTATTATTATAGTAATCTGGGTAAGTATATTTATTTACTTACTCTGCTATTTTAGCATCAAATGTTTTTCTGTTTTAACTTATCTGTGGTAAGTGAATGTACTCTAATTTATATAATTTGTATTTTATAATGGAGTTTCAAGTATTATTGTAGTAGACGCTAGATCTACAAGTACCAGTATAGATTTGTTACCTTTGGGTTCGTTTTCCGTAAAGAAGTATCTACGTGGTGTTTCGGTTTGTTCGGGGGACCCGGCTCGGGTCTAAATCTTATCTGGAGGCGGCGGCGGCGGATGCAGGCCTCGCGAGTGACAGTCCCATTGCATCACACGTGCCTGCACGGGCCCCTGGACCAGATCCAGCATCACATGCGCTTCTAGGCGGAGGGCGCGCGCGCGACTGAGCCTCTCAATGGCGAGGATCCCGCCGAGCTCCCCTATTGAGCCACCCCTCCCTGCGCCTTGCAGGGCTGCTACCCGCCCGCACGCGCACACCCCTTGCAACCCCGCAGGCCTCCTCCCAGCGGGATGAATGATCAGATTGGGGAAGAAAATTTTTTATTAAAAAAAATTAATTATCATCAGCGTAAAACCTGGAGAGCTCGGGGAAATGGTTCATTGAAAGGTGACCTGCTAATTGCATTAAAGATCTGGGTTGGGAGCTTCACGCATCCGGAAGGGTTCGCCGCTGCCTTCTTCACCCGCACTTGAGCTGTTCGTTAGAAGTCTAATCAAAAATACTTTCTCAATCCAACTCGAAATCCGTTTCATTTGGATATTCTTTCTTTCTCTCTGAGTAGGTACTTCTAAGTATTAAAAACTTAATAAAGGTGGTTACAATTTTGTTTAAATCACACCTAATTAATTATAACTAATAGTCCAAGAGCTGGTGACAGATTTTGACTACGGCTTTGACCCAACTAGAAATAATGCGTAATTAGTACCGTCTATGATAGTTGTACAGGTAATGCATCTGGCTGGCTGTAGCAGGTGGACCAGGTACTGCGCATGGTGTGAGTGCGGTAAAAATACATATGTGTTAAAAATATTTTGACCCACAATGAAATTATAAAAATTATAATTTATAGTCAATTATAAACATAATATATTCACTCCAGACCATTTGAGTGGTGGAACGTGGAACCAGACCACCCCAAAGTGTATTTTTACAACATGAAAAAAAATATTTGATGCTATTTTTTCATGTTGTAAAAATACACTTTGGGTGGTCTGGTTCTACGTCCCACCACTCAAATGGTCTGGGGTGAATATATTATGTTTATAATTGACTATAAATTATAATTTTTATAATTTCATTGTGGGTCAAAAATATTTTTTAACACATATGTATTTTTTACCGCACTCACACCATGCGCACGCAGTACCTGGTCCATCTGCTACAGCCAGCCAGACTGGCCATTCCCTGTACAACTATCATAGACGGTACTAATACGCATTATTTCTAGTTGGGTCAAATCCGAAGTCAAAATGTGTCACCAGCTCTTGGACTTTCAAATATATTAATTTGCCGATGGTAATAGATTCAAATTTCCAAGAAATCATAAGTTGGTGTCATCTATTAAATCCGATGGAATGGAATATTTTTAATTCTATGTCAGAGGGGTTGTTTTTCACCCCCTCAGGAATCGAACCCGAGTGCCAGTAACAGCAATCCGGGCCACCTGGCTCACCTGCAGGATGCGAAACTCTCTGACATATGTACACGCGTAAAATATTTTACTCAAAGATTGTTATCTTAATTTGTAAAATTTTGCGATATAGTGATTCTAAATTTAAACATATAGCCATGTTTTGAAGAGATTCAAAATTCGAATGGCAATGGAATGACTTTTCCTAATTTAATATGAAAGATATTAATTTGCCGATGGTAATAGATTCAAATTTACAAGAAATCATAAGTTAGTGTCATCTATTAAATCCGATGGAATGGAATATTTTTAATTATATGTCAGAGGGGTTGTTTTCCACCCTCTCGGGTATCCAACCCGAGTGCCAATAACAGCAATCTTGGCCACCTGGCTCACCTGCAGGATGCGAACCTCTCTGACTAATATATTTATTGAACACAAACAAAAAATAATATATTAGTTCCTGAAGCACCGAGCGATGGTCGGTAACTTTTTATTTTGCCTCTAAATATCTCAAGTTTCAAATTTCAAAGCTCTGCGATTTACCGAAGACGATATACCTATATATGATTAAAATATTTATTTTTCGACACTCCTAATTTACAACCCCTTTCTTTATTTCAATCGGATTAAAATCTATACACCACTAATAACTCATGACACTTGATAAGTACACCAATTTAAAAAAAAAATCGTTATTGAGTTTTTTGAGAAAATAAAAAAAACGACAAATCTTACATGTAAATGTCAACCACTTCTATTTTAGCCAAAATCTTGTAGTACTTATTTTAGTCTCTAGATAGCTTAAGTTTCAAATTTCAAGGCTCTGCGACTTACCGAAGACTAGATATGAACGATTAAAATATTTATTTTTCGACATGACTAATTTACACCCCTTTCCTTTATTTCAATCGTATTAAAATTTATACACGACTAATAACTTATGAGACATAATAAGATAAGATAACTACTACGTTTCGGAAGGCTTATTGTGTAATCCTTCTCATATGAGCATTGAGCACCCACTACGATTTACGTTTACTGAATTGTTCAGTAGACTTAGGATTAATATTTGTAAAGAGAAACAAAGAGGCTGTCTTCTGCTTGATGCAAATAAACATATACACATCATAATGTATATCTGTGTATATAACAGGTCTGTAACTTTGAAATGCGGGTTTTTTCAACAAAAATACTCAACAATTTAGAAAAAATATATTTTATTCAAAGTATCGGCTCTCGCTTTCTACACATTTTTGATATTTAATAGGCAAATTATGGATGCCATTCCAAAAGAATTGAAATTCGGGTGCGCAAAACCAGTCGTCAAGCCATTTTTGGACCTCTTCATAAGAATGGAAATGCTGCTCGGCAAGTTTGTGTACCATGGATTAAAACATGTGGTAGTCGGAAGGAGCAAAGTCTGGTGAGTACGGCGGGTGGGATAATATTTCCCATCCAAGAGCTGTCAGAGTGTCTTTGACCAGTTTTGCTGCGTGACTGCGGGTGCGTTGTCATGCAGCGAAATCATCTTCCCATGCCTTCGAGCCCATACTGTTCGTTTTTAGACCAACGTATGATTCAAATTAATCATTTGTTGTCGGTAGCAATCCTTATTAACGATTTCGCCAGGTTTCAGCAGCAATTCGGTGTCTTCAAACTGTTTCGGTCGATTTTCACGTTTTTTTGTCACTGACGTTGAAATCACCACTTCTGAATAGTTTAAACACCGTTCGCAAGTGTCGACTGATAGAGTATCTGCACCGTATCTTTCTACAAGTATTCGATGTGTTTCCGCTGCTTTTTTCTTCTGATTGAATAAGAAAATCAGCACGTGCCGTAAATGCTCTTTGTTTGCCTCAAAACTCGACATATTTATAACCGAAAAAAGTATGCTACTAACTCTTAAACATTTAAACAAATATGACGTTTTGAATCTTGCTGTCAAAGTTACAAAACGACAAATTGGTTATGGTTCCAGAATCTATAGATTATGTGAGCCATCTATTGGGAAAAAACCTGCATTTTAAAGTTATAGACCTTGTATATAATTTATTTGTTTGATCAAGTTTGAATCAAGCAGAGGGCAACCTCTTTGTTTCTCTTTATGAATCAACAACTATGCTACTCTCGGCAAAATAAAAACTTTTCAATTAGATTAATATTTGACTAATCAATCCCATAGAAAGAATGCATATAACACTGCTCGACAAAAATTAAACAAAAATTTCTCCTCGTAAACCTAACAATGGATTCCAGTGGAGTTTTCTACGCTGATTCTCATGCAATTTCCAGATTTTTTACAACACGTCAGAATTTTGAGATATTATCGGTCAAAATGACGAAAAAGGCCATTTTGACCTATTTTCGAGTCCATTAAATATTAAACAGCAAGGAAGGAAACATTTTATTTGTTTCATTCATTGACCCTTTGAAACCCTGAAGAAGGAGGGAAAAATCCTCCAAAACGTCGGTTTGAAAGGAAAGGAGGAAGGATTCCAATAAATTACACCTTATTTGATATGTGTTAATTTTTCTTTCCTCACTACCTCTGGGCTGCCTTCCATTACATTCAATTAAACAGCAATATTTGAAATCAAAATATTTTGTTGACGTATTAGAAAACAGGTTCTTCTTTGATTTTCAAATTACCACTTGTTTGTAGCTCAATTAGAACTCGAGTTATAGCTAAAAAAAACTAAGACCTTATGTTTTTATCTATGTTTATTATCATTTATAGGTAATCAGGTAGTTTTAGTTTTTTAGTTATAACTCCAGTTCTAATTGAGCTACAAACAAGGGGTAATTTGAAAATCAACGAAGAAGCTGTTTTTGGTTATGTCAACAAAATATTTTGATTTCAAATAATGCTGTTTAATATTTAATGGGACTCGAAAAAAGGTCAAAATGCCCTTTTTCGTCATTTTGACCGATAATATCTCAAAATTCTGACGTGTTGTAAAAAAATCGGGAAATTGCATAATAATCAGCATATAAAACTCTACTGGAATCCATTGTTAGGTTTACGGGAAAATTGTTTGTCGAACAGTGTAATTAATAAATCTCATAGAGTTTTTAGATCATTCTATCAGTTCAAGAAATCCAAAGTGTCTATTAGGGTGCGTCGAAAAAACTGAAATTTTTTTTCGAAAACGCTTTAGTTGTAATAAGAAGAAAAACGCCAGAAAAATTTGAATCGGTTAACATCTTCTCCTCGAGCATCGAACTTGAATCTTATGAAAAATTGCAAAAATCACGATATTTAAAAAAAAATTTTATTAGTTAAAATTTTTAAAATAAACACACTAGTGTTTTATGCTTGTTTTATGGTTTAAATAACCTAAATAAATTGAATTCCGATAAATAAAATACTTTTTTACGTTCTCGCAACATCTTAAAAAAATAGAATTTTATAAAACACTAGAGTGTGTTTATTTTAAAAATTTTGACTAATAAAAAAAATTAAAAAATATCGTGATTTTTGCAATTTTTCAAGTTTCAAGTTCGATGCGCGAGCCAAAGATATTAACCGATTTAAATTTTTTATGCCGTTTTTCTTCTTATTACAATAGGCAACCTACCTTTCCGCACTAAAGCGTTTTCGAAAAACAAATTTCAGTTTGTTCGACCCACCCTACTGTTTATCCCTCTACATGAAAAAACTCAGTGCCGATTTTAGCAGGTATGCAGAATAGGCATTTGAGTACCCAACATTTTTATAAAGGTAGTTCTTTCACAAATGCAAAAATTCAAGAAGACTTCGAAACTTGGAATATAAGTCATTAAAAGCATAATAAACACACTGTTAAAATTTGAAGACGATTTACAACACCAAATATGAAATAATTGCGATTAAAAATGAAATTTTAGACATATGGTAGATAGGGAAAGGGTGGGAAAATGAAACATATTTGGGCGATTATTTTTAGTGGAGTGGATATAAGGCTTGGAAACAATCCATTCATAAACGGGATATAGCAGTGTGAGAAGTATAGTCAAGTTAAAAAAACATAACCTAAAATTGAATGTAATGGAAGGCAGCCCAGGGGGTAGTGAAAAAAGAAAAAATTAACACATATCATATAAGGTGTAATTTATTGGAATCCTTCCGCCTTTCCTTTCAAACCGACGTTTCGGAGGATTCTTCCTTCCTTCTTCAGGGTTTCAAAGGGTCAATGAATGATACAAATAAAATGTTTCCTTCTTCTCTCAACAGTAGTTTCTTTCTTGTTCTTTAGCAAAGGCATAGAAAACAATTTTTTTTTCTTTCCTCCTTTTCCTAATTAGAATGTAATGGAAGGCAGCCCAGGGGTAGTGAGGAAACAAAAAATTAACACATATCAAATAAGGTGTAATTCATTGGAATCCTTCCTGATCTTAATTTCTACCAGTCCGTCTCTCTCCAGAGAAAATTTCGTTGCAAAAAAATAACCAAAAATTTTAACACCGTTTATATTTATAGAGTGGTTACGAGGCTAAAACTTTTTGTGTGGATTGTCGTGAAAGAACCTCCTTAACTTGTATCTCATAATGTGATTCAAACTCAGAAACATTTTTAGATTCGGATATGTGTGAGTTCTTTTACTAAACTTTAAGATAAAGTTGAACAGTTAACAGTTTACTACCCAACTAAAAGTAGAGTGTGATTTCGGGTAGTCTGTTTTGTAAATGTACAAATATACATCAACTTTACCCAGTCTTTTTTGTTTGTTTTGTTGTCCTTTTTACTGAACTGGAATACTATATTATAGTTTCTGTTTTAATAGCTTCAGCTAAAAGAAATTTTTCAACGATGTAACATATTAAAAGCTTCAAAAGAGCGACTATAACTAGACACTTTACAGCTTGCGACTGATTGTTATTTTATGTGTATCTGACGATAAATTTGCCTCTCAAAAAGGTAAAACATTACAGTTCATTTTAAAATAAAAACAAATTTAGGAGGCAGATGTTGAACTTAAGTAATACTAAAAAATTAATTTTTTGCTTTAAATTTTGATTAAGTAAATTTTTTCTATTCCATTTTCTAATATTTAAAATACGAATATTGACTGTAGCATTGTTGAAAAAATATTAATATTAATGTGTTATAATGGTATTTTGGTCAATCTTATCCATAATTTTGTTAAGGGCTGTAGGTTCTTGGTGAAACATTTTAAATAAAGTAAAGAAAATTTTTGAAAATTTTTTTGAAACTTTTTAAATATAAAATACTAGGCGGGTTTCACATAAATAAAAGATCAGATGCTTGTTTAGCACGACTCTATATATATTTCGGAGTATAAGCCCATCTTCAGGAGTTCACAAAAGACACTCATAGAGTCGTGCTAAACAAGCATCTGATCTTTTATTTATGTAAAACCTACCTAGTATTTTATATTTAAAATTTTAAAAAGTTTCAAAAATTTTCTTTACTTTACTTATCCTAGATGATTTTGTGTGCTATGCTGGTGTTTTTTAACTGATTTGAAAAACATGTAGGGTTTAAATTTTATCTATGTTTTCTGATGGTGGTAATTGAACGATCTGTGAAATTCATCCTTTATTTGACAATATTCTAATACCTATATTCCAAATATTTCAATGTCTTGCAGCACCTCATCATCAGTGGATACTACTCTAGCTCAAAACTTTTTCAGTTAACGCATAGGTATAAAATTAAAGAAGCTTTACAAAGTATCCACTGATGAAGAGGTGCTGCAAGCCCTCGAAATATTTTGAATATAGCTACTGGAATAAAATAACTACTACAAATACAATGAACAACTCCCTTCATTCTTACAAATTCTAAGCATACAAAGACCCCTCAAACGATCACATACACCCCAAAATTAGAAAAATATTTTTTCATCAGCACACTTGGGATTTTTAATTTTTGCAATATGGCTAATTCTTTTGGCTTTCACTTCATCCTCATAAATTCTCCCCCTTGGTCATAAAAAGTTTCAAATTTTCAGTTTGTCCTATCAGTATGACGTCATTATCCATAATAATATCATTTTCACTTTTCTAGCTTGCGCAGAAGTAGGTTTTAATTCCAAAAAGATAAATTCGTTCTTTTAATATATATATATATAGATCAGAATAAGAGAAGAGCACCTCTGTAACCGTGCACACCGCATTGACCAACCCGTGGTTAATATCAAGTAGATCAAAGGAGACAATAAAAGACTGTGTCTTCTGCTGGAATTATAAATTCTTAATTTATTTATAACGAGACTATTTATTTATTCATGTGAATCAATTGTAATAGACTGATGAAGAAGACAAAGCTCTCGAAACTATAGTCTCGTTATAAATAAATTAAAAATTTATAATTTCAGCAGAAGACACACTTTTATTGTCTCCTTCAATTTATAAAAATTCTACTCTCGGCAAAAAGAAACTTTCAATTTAATCAAGTAGATCATTAACGTCTAATTTGTTCAGTAGATGTGGATTTTAAAGTAATTTGAAGTAGAAGTGTTCCCTCTCAATTCCCTTCTTCCTTGCTTGTCTTTTATACAGAGAAATGAAATCGGCTCATTCACTCAGTTCATGTCTGATATTCCGAGTGACAACATCCCCACTGGCTCTCACTCTATTTAATCCTAAATTAATTAGAAATCCACCCTTATTTATTATAATTTTTACCTAATTTGGCACATTTCATCCAAATTTTCATGAATTCTAGAATTTGCTTTTTAAAACGTTTTAATTCAAAGTAAACCACGTTTACATTAAAAATAATTACTTTCCTTTTGACAAACTTAATTCTAATTTCCATAAATTTTAGAATTCACTTTTTTAAAATGCTTCGATTCAAAATATAATAATAAACTATCGTTTCACTGAGTCTTTCCCACTCTTTCGATAAACTCCGCCCATACTTTTCAAATTCTATAATTTGCTTTGTTTAAATTTTTGGAATCAAAATACTCAACTTTTTTTAATTAAAAATCGACGATTTTTTTGATAAGGCGACTAAAATATTTTATTTAAATAATAGAGATGAAATGACTGTTGAAGCTCAAAAATTATTAAAGCTGTCAGATCTAACTACAAATTCAGTAAAAGAAAGATGATTTTACGTAATTTCACGTGAAGGTACTGAACCATATTTTCCCAATACAGGAGGGAACAAGAGTGTCTTGTTTTGAAATGATTTAAAAACGTCAACTTCAAAGTACTATTCTTAGGGCGATGTATATACGATTGTATTTATGAAACATGTCCATCAAAACTCAAAATAAAATATTATATCAACGTTAGGATAGGTGTACTGTGTACTCCTATTGTCCACTCTTTGGGCCCCAATGTACACAAAATCGAGAGTGAATTTTTAATAAATATTTAATATTTTTAAAAAATTTCAAAAGGAAACGTAAATTTGTTTTTATTTTAGACTTGGCACACACGAAAATGTCGCATTTATTATAGTAACTTTAAGGCAATATCTATAAATTAATAAATTAATGTAATCTTAATTGTAAATAAAAATTAATACCAATATATATATTTAAAAAAATTCCTGAATTAAATTATCTCCTACCCTGTACCAATGTTAATAAAAATAGTTTATATAAAAATACAGTCATATCTCGATAATTCTATATCCAAAGGACTACAAGAAAAATTCGAATTTTCGAGACTTCGAATTATCAAGAAGTTTTAATTATCAAGAGAAAAGAAAAAAATTCGAATTATTAAGAATTTGTATTATATTTTTGAAAATATATATGGGCTTAAGTAATTTTATATATAGCCTCAACAAAAAAGAACAAAAAAATTACAAATGTACCAATTAACATTGCAATAGATAATAACGTACCTAATTAAAATAAATTGACAGGTTCTGATGTGGGCATCCACTTGACTTTACCATATACTTCTGGTTGAGTTTGGTATAAGGGCCTAGATTTTAATTTTTTGGCCCTACAACCCCCCCTTCCCTCCATTGTGGGAGGTTAGTTTTTGCATTTTTAGTCTTCAGGTAGCCCACTGATTATGTATACAAAATTTGGTCGAGTTTATTCCAAGGGCCTAGATTTTTATTTTTTGACCCATTTTTGGAGCCAGAAAAAAATATTTTCATTATTATAGATCCATTTTATAGTATATTTCATTTTTCTTGTTTTTTTACTTTGAAAATATTATAATTTTAAATTTTAACCCCCTCCCCTTAATTTTGGGTCGATATGCACCAAAATCTAATCAGCTCTTAATCTCACACTGCACAAAAACTACCTGTGAAATTTTGTTTTGATATTCACACTAACTTTTGAGCTAGCTCGTCCAAAAAATTTGGTAACAGACTAACAGACATTTTGACAAAATAGTTATTATCTCAAAAAATATAATTTTTTCGATGTTCACTTATTAGAGCTTATTTGTAGACCAAAATGCCATGGTTTTGCCCAATTTTTTTAATCAAAATAGCTTCAGCCGTTTTTGAGATATTTCGAAAAAAAGAAGCAAACAAACCACTTTTTTCATGAACGATTACAATATCTTGACCATACCCTCTATGGTAAAGTAAAAATGAGGAGTAAACATTGATAGGAAAAATTCGAATTATAAAGAGGGGAAGTGGCCTAGTTCGAATTATAGAACGTTCTCTCCCCCTCTTGTTACGAAAAGTTAATAGCGTATCAAAATACACAGCATTTTTCGATTTACCGAAGTTCGAATTATCGAAAAATTCGAATTAACGAGAGACTGTATAATAGATTAACATGAGGAGAAATTGAAATTTTAAAATACTTTGTTAGTAGTTGAATGATTCAACTGCTCGACAATGCATTATGATGGCATCAGATCAAATCTTGGGGAAGTAAACTTTTTTTTCTCATTTTTCTATAATTTTTCAGATTCGTCCTTGAATGTGCAGAAGTATTGGCATTTTACTCAGGGGACGGCAAATGTTACGATTTTTCCGTTTGCGTTTTGGATGGTGAAAACGCTGCTAAAAACGTTCTGTTATAACTAAGTTAGTAAAGAAGTTGGAATTCCAAAATAAATTATATATTTATTATTATACAAAGTCAAAATATTCGAATGGAAAACTTACCTCAAAACGTATACAAGTCTGCTTGAGCACGTGTGTGCGATGATCATATAACCACTGTACCAGGTTAGCCTTGGGTCAGAAAGTTTATAGAGTAACGAAAAATCTCTGTTTTATGACACTTCCTTTTTATCTTCCAACTTTTACTCTATGTGGAAGAGTCTGAAGAAGAGAAGAGGTCAGATGATGGGGCACACACTGAGACATGGGGGACTGCTTAGGGATGTCTTGGAGGGGGAGGTGGGAAAGAAAAGGGGACAGGGAAGACCCAGATTAGAATATTTCAACCAAATAATTGGGGATATGGGATGCCAGACATTTAGAGAGGTCAAACAGCTGGCGGGGGACAGAGTCGAGTGGAGACGGATTGTTGTATCAAACCAGTCTTAGGACTGTATACTCAATGATGATTTACTCTATGACAGTGTTTCTCAAAGTGTCCGCGGAACCCTGGGGTTCCATAAAAACACGCCAAGGGTTCCGCGAAAAAATTCACGGTAGGTGAAAAAATTCTAGCGTTCAAAAGGAAGGTGAAATTTTGGATTAGTTGTGTGAATCGCAGAGATCTCGAGTGTTTTCCAGTGAAGTACATTTTGGAAGAAGATCTAAATACCAGTCAATATACCAAAATTGTTCATCACTTGGAATGTCTGAATAAATCAATCGAACAATATTTCACTGATGATAATTTCAAAAAACTGGAAAATAATTCTTGGATGAAAAATCCTTTTGTTTATAGTGAAAAGCCATCTTCCTTTTCACACCAAGATTATGAAAAATTTATCGAAATATCTTCAGATTCTTCACTGCAGACAGCCTATAAAACGATGCCTTTGTCAAAATTTTGGTGTAGTTCAACAGGCGAATATCCATAGTTGACCCAGAAAGCTGTTTTAATTCTCTTTTACCATTTGCCACAACTTATTTGTGCGAGTCTGAATTCTCAACTTACTTATTAACAAAAAATAAGTACCGCAATAAGTTGGATGCAGAGTCGGATATGAGATTACAACTTTCATCAATAAGACCTGATATAAAGTATTTGTGTATACACAAAAAACAGTATCTTTCGTCCCATTGATGGCAATACCTATGAAAAGTTGATGTGTTCGAAAATGTTTTTTTTTCGTTTACTTACGGAAGTTTTGATTTAGTTACTGTTTAATATAGATATAGTGGGTGATTGTTTAAATAAAAAAATAAAAATATAACACAATAAAAGTAGTGTTTCTTAATTAATTCACTCCATATAACTATATTTCAAAGTCAAAAAAATGTTCCCAATAACATCGCTTTAATTACCCTATTATCGCGTTGCACGCTTACCTTCCAAACGGAAAAGGGTTCCACATTCGAAAAAGTTTAAGAAACACTGCTCTATGACATTCTCACTAATAATAAATACTTGCTAAAAACAGAACCATGAAAAAAGAAGAGTTTGAGTCCAAATTAACAATTTTTCCATAGGTAGGCCATAGTCACCCTACATGACGATATTGTATATTTTCAAATAGAATTCACAAATTGATATCAAATTAATTAGTAGACTTCATAAAGTTAATTTCTATAGATGTCATTTCATTCTTTACTTATGCTATTTGTATACAATGGAAAATAGTATTTACATACCTATTGTCTCAATCAAACTCCAATTCCTTTTCATTTAGTTACTTTATCTCTGCCAATAATATTTCAAGTTTCTTTTTAAAGTCCCTTATATATGAAAATTCATATAACTTAATTAAAAATTAATTGGTAACTTCTAAAACCAAATTGATGTCTGGGTATAATATTATTAGCTTCTATGATTGGTTCAAGTTTACATTTTAATAATTTTTCCAATATTTTAGACAGAATTGGGACTAAACTGATTGGCCTGTATGAATTTACTTCTTCTGGCGGTTTACCAGATTTGGGTATTAAAATAATTGTTGCTAATTTCCAAGAAAGAGGAAAGTAAGTATGTCTGACTACAGCGTTATATGTATATATATGTTAACAATTTTAGAGCTTTGTTCGGCACCCTTTGTTGATAGTAAAAAAATTTTACCGACCACCGGATCCGCAGTAACTTTATTTTCCAATTTTATTCTAATCTGACCAAAAACATAAATGTGAAAAAGTGGCCAAGTTCGGTACAATCGGTTTCGCCGACAAAAGGGTTGAGACCTAAACGGGTACTTCGTTCCATAGCAGTTGCTTAAATCATAGCTATAGGAATGTAAAACGTTCTTCCATTGATTTAAAATAAAATTTGTTACGTTCTTTGATATTAAATTTAAAACTTGGCAAGTTATAGTAGTCAATAACTTACGTTTAACGTGATGATATTTAATACAAATTTAAAATTTAGCTTTGCTAGTTGTTCAATTTTCCACTACAATTTAGTTGGATATAAAACTTGCCAAGTTATAAATTTAATATAAAAGAACGTAACAAATTTTCTTTTAAATCAATTGAAGGACGTTGTACATTGATATAGCTATGATTTAATCAACTGCTATAGAACTTAGTACCCGCTTAGATATCAGCTCTTTTGTCGGCGAAGCCGTTTGTGCCGAACTTGGCCCTTTTTTCACATTTATGTTTTTGGTCAAGATATCATTAATTTTTGAAAAGTTTCATCCTTTAATTTATCAAAATAATTACATTTAAACAGTGATTTTAATAATTATTAAATATTTCTCATATAATATCTGTTAAAAATATCTCTTAAAAACTCGGGCGGTTTTTCATAAATTTCACCCCTTCAATTCGGGCCCCGAAGAAGGAAAAGTTTCGGTTTTTCAATTTACTCCTTTATTAATGTCCAAGCTTTACCAATATTCCAAATTTCAGCATTTTAGCTTGATTGTATTTTCAGTATATATTTATTTCATCCCTTCATTTTAGGTCCTGAAAAGAGAAAAGTTTCACTTTTTCATTTTTTCCATTAATTGTAGTCCAAATTCTACCAGTAAGCCAAATTTCAGCATTCTAGAATCAGCGGAAGTTCTCTAGGTTTTTGATATGTGAGTCAGTCAGTCAGTGAGTCAGTGTTAAAAATGGTACTTTTCAGACATTAATAACTCAATAACTATATTAGGTTTATTCATGAAATTTGGAATTCTAGGTGTTCCAGTGGACCTTATACATAATTTCAAGTGTGTAGGTCTAAGAGTTTTTGAGTTATTGGAGGGCGGAAAGTAGCTCGAAATGGTTCGTGTAAATATACACATGACCGGTGCGCACCCAGTTCTTTTCCGAACTTGGCTGACACATTGCCGTGTGTCTAGATAGATAATTTATTAAATAAAATATTTTGAAGAAACTTAATATGTAAGTATGTAATATTTATTGAGGAAAATAATAACTCTGCTAAATGTATAATTTATAATTATTTTTCTTTAATAATCAGCATGCGATGATGATAAAAGCGCCCTTTTATAATTATAAATATTTCTTTTCAATAAATCATCAGCTCGCGTTCGCATTAGTCTACAAGTACTGACATGTTTCGCTGCAAGTTGGCACAGGTTGCCGTGGTCAGGCGTTATCTATGCTTATAAAAGCGCCCTTTCGTGTTTTTATTATTTGTCCTTAACTTTACAATTATTTATTTATTTCTTCAAGCCTATATGATTTGCGATAATCAAAATAAAATTAATTTTCTGTTTTATTAAATACATAAGATGTTTCTTAAAATTTTCAGTATTCTAAGGAAATTAAATCAATAAAAAATCAAATAGTTTTCTTTGAAAAGATTTTGTTTTGCCGAGAGTAGCAGCGTTGTTGATTCATAAAGAGAAATCAATGAGGTTGTTCTCTCCTTGATGCAAATTAACATACACCTATACATATATTTGCCAAATATAAATAAGGATGGATGGATGGAAGGCAGCCAAAGAATAATGAAAAAATAAAATAAAATATGTTGAAGTGCAAATTCATTTATTATATCTTCTAAATCTAAAGTTTTGGCAATTTTTTTTCAACATGAATTATACCTAAATCACATAATCTTTCGTTTAACATGGGATTTGTTAAATAATTCTTTAAACGACGCAGACAAGACAATTTTCTCTCAGCAGCTAGTTGGAAGACAAATGTTACACAATTCATAAAATTCTATAAAGACTAATTTGTAAATGCTTATCATTTCTGTCAACTGAATTAAATTATTAATTTTGATATTATTTTTCAATTCATATTGTTGAATTGTTCTAGGTAGGAGATTTAATTCTGATTTTAGTGATTCTAAGTGAATATCATAATTTTTGGCAAATTTTTGTAAAATATCCTACCTACTTCAGAAAACTTTTCCTAGATGGTAACAAACAATCCATACCAAGTAATAGTTCATTGTTAATTACATTTTGTAGATTTCTTTGTCAGGTAATACTGTAGGTACTTCTATTATAGATTTATCTATATAATTTTATACCTTCATTAAAATAGTCAGTGATACAACTCCGTTTTAATGGACGATCTTCAGTCTCTTGAAATTCATTCACACGATTCATATTACACTAAAAGACAAGCCTATGCCACACGTAGGATTGAAAGAAATAATAATTATTTGAAAATACCGATAATAACGTATTTATACTAAAAATAGGCATTTTGAAAAATCTCACGTGAGATTAGGGGGGAGGGAGGGGATCAATCCAAGTCTCACGACATTTCACCAAGGGGGTCGAAAAATTGGCCAAATCGACTCACGTAATTAAGGGACGTCCCCTAAAGTACTAACATACTAATATAAAATTTTGACAAATTAAATAATATCTCGAAAAATATATTTTTTTCGATGTTCATTCATTGAAGCTTTTTTGTAGACCAAAATGTCATGGTTTACTCTATTTTTTTTTATCAACATATTTCAGCCCTTTTTGAAATATTTCGAAAACACCAGGCAAAAAAAGAACACTTTTAATGCACGATTACACTGTATGGTAAAGTAAAATGAAAATTTATGAGTGACTTTAATAGTGGTACATACTTAAATGAAATATTTCGAGTCTCAAAATATTACTTTTTTCTATGTTGGTTTATATAAAAAGTTTTTTTTTTAAGCCTTAAGATCATTTAGAAATATAATTTTAGCAGGTATTCAAAAATTTTAAGAAATTCATGAAAAAAAAATGGAAAATATTAACTATCAAGATATAAAATTGGCAACGACGCCTAAAGCTTATAATTACTGAGTCAAGATTCGTGCAGATCTTGTATCCTAATTCATATAATAACTTTCGAAATATTTACTATGCTTATTTATTATCTAAAGACAATTTTACAACGTATAAGTGAAAAAAATTTTCTGCTCTAGCAATAAATTTAAAAATAATAAACGATTAAAAATTTATTATTTCATTTAGTAAAGTGGGACAAAATCAATTATTTAATTAATCTTAAAATACATTTATTTGAAATAAGCTAATTTTAGAGGGTTATAAAGCAAATTTTTGGAGTGACGGGACTTCAATGTCTTGCCATATTATTAGATGCAATTCAGAAGAGAGCAATTAAACTAATAGGAGATCTTGACATATCTAATAAGTGGACTCCCTAGCTCACAGTAAAATCGTTTCTGCCCTTTCCCTGTACTATTATAGATACTACCATGGTATTTGTTCAGACAAGCTGAAATCATTCTTTTTCTTCTTCTTCAAGTGCCATACTCGATTCCGAGCGTCTGCGATTACTATGGAGAGTATCCACTCCACTGTAATTTTTATGGGGATATTTTTCACAGGGTAGTTTCCCGTTTCCTTGAAATTTTAATTCCCTCGTAAAGCCCTATTTGAGAGAAAAATGTAGTTTTCAAACACCCAAACCCTCCTTTACTATCAAATTGGATAATAAATTGGCCGTATCTTTTATCACTATGATCTCTAGAGACTGGACCTCGCTTCCTACCACCTATAACCTTTAGCTGTTTAAGATCAGCATCCACAGATATTTCCGACTTTTACCAAGCCAATATTTTTTGTCTTCCCCTTGTTCTTCTGTTAATGGTAGAGGGATCATTCCAGGCCTTTAGGGGTTGCTCCTTCTTGGTTTAACTCCTTCTGGCATGAATTTAATAAAAACATAAAAAAATATAAGTTGAAATTGAAGAACACTGTATGATTATGCCTTTTTACTTTACCATACAGGGGGCATGAAAAAAGTGGTTTTTTTCTTTCTTTTTTTCAAAATATCTCAAAAACGGCTGAAACTAATTTAATTAAAAAAATTGAGCGAAACCATGGCAATGGGGGGGGGGGGGGAGGCGTAGGGTCAAAAAATGAAAATCTTAGCCATTTACCAAACTCAACCAAATTTTGTATACATAATCAGTGGGACCCCAGAAGTCTAAAAATGCAAAAACTAACCCCCCTACATGATTATAAATAATTTTAGGGGACAGGTTGTATGGTAAAGTCAAGTGGATGGCCACATCAGAACACGTCATCTTATTTATTACAACGTTTGAAAATCTCATTTCTATTCTATCTATTTTAGGCATTTTTTTAATGCTAGAGTGCCCCCAATTTAATTTAGTTCACCGTATAGGAAATAGAAAATTTTTGGATACATAGTGAACATTCTAAGACTTTTTTTTCGTATATTATCATGATTTAGAAATATAAGAAGACAGTCCCACATTCAGAAAAAATCTTAGTTAAAAATTAGTTTCCTCCAGGTTTTAGTCATTTTTAAATATAACTAGCCAAACTAAATTAATGAATTCACCAATGACAGTACCGAATAATAATATAAAACAATATATTTTTTTGCAATTAATGCTTATAATAATTATATAGAAGAGGTAAGTTATCTAGGTGAAGGTGATTGAACGAGGTGATTTGTGCTACTTTCACTTTTTATTAGCATTATAATTACTAAGTACTATATCAGTCTGAATTTCCTTCTCAATTAAGCCATAGATTATTATCTTAGTGTTGGACCCTGGGGTGTAAATAAGAAATCAGCTCATATATGAATAAATACATTCAAAAAACATGGACTATCAGAAGTTCAGAAGATCAGGGGACCCAGGGCCAGGCACCATGTCTCCCATCCACCCAACAAAATCATTCAATATTGGCTCCAATTCGAAGGTCAGCTTACTTTTAACCGACTTCAAAAAAGGAGGAGGTTCTCTATTCGACTGATTTTTTTTTTTTTTTTTTTTTTTTGTGTCTATGTTACCTCATATCACCGCCAATTGTGAACCGATTTTGAAAAAAAAATTTCATTGGGTTCAGCCTACCTTCCGATTGGTCCCATTTTTTTTCATAGGTATTAGACCTTTTTTATTAGGTTTTTTTAGACCTAACTTCTTTGTTTATGAACCGATTTCGATGATTCTTTTTTTATCCGAAAGGGGGTGTCTTAGGGATGGTGTCATGTTAATTTGGTCAAGTTCTCATGATATCATCACTAAAAAGAGAAAAATAAAAAAATTTTAAGAAAAAAATAAAAACCGACTTCAAAAATTAAATGCAACAAATTAAATACCTAAAAGGTATAAAATAATAATTATCTTATTTAGTTACAACTACACGACGAAATATTAAGATGAAATTACTTAGTACGTTTGGAGGGGTATGCTCGCTTATTGGTATAGTTTGTTTGGTACCAACTTCAAAAAGTAATTTCATCTTAATATTTCGTCGTTTAGTTGTAACTAAATAAGATAATTATTATTTTATACCTTTTAGTGTATTTTATTTGTTGCATTTAATTTTTGGAAGTCGGTTTTTATTTTTTTCTTAAAAATTATTTTTATAGTACTTGGGTTCAATTTCAAACACTTATATAATTGTAATTCTAAAAAAAATTTAATATAATAGATTTTAAAATTTAATTTAACATAGAGGTATCTTTTATTCCAATTTTGTTTATAATTTAAGTATTTGTGGTATGTTCAGTGAAGCACTTATCCAGAAGTGCTCACGCCCACTGTTTCAAGAAAGCCCCCCCTCCCCATTTTATTGACTTCTAAAGAATTACTGTGATCTACCCTTTGTATGAAATTCTTTTTTAATGGATAATTTTATAATTATTTTATATATATATATATATATATATATATATAATTTTTACTTTAACATACAGGGTATGGTTAAGTATTGTAATCGTGCATGAAAAAAGTGTTTTTTTGCTTCGTTTTTTTCGAAATATCTGAAAAACGGTTGAACTATTTTGAATAAAAAAATTAAGCAAGACCATGGCGCTTTTATCTATAAAAATCCCTAATAAGTGAACATCGAAAAAATTATATTTTTCGAGATATCAACTGTTTCACAATTAGTTTTGGTGTATTGAGATTAAGAGCTCATTAGATTTTGGTTGAAATTGAACCTAAAATTAAAGCTTAAAAATTAAAATGATAAGATTTGAAACCATAAAAAAAAAATTAAATATACTATAAAATGAACCAATAATGAAAAGATATTTACATATATCTTTTTCTGGGGCCAAAATAGGGGTACTGGAGTTAAAAAATAGAACTAATCTATATAAGCAGTAGACCGTTTAATCGATTTCTACACAATTTCGCATATGCACCCATTATCTCCTTATGAAAATGACTCACTATGTGTAATTTATAGTGTCAAAAAAGAGCGAGGAGGGGGTGGGGGGTGTTAAATAATTTTTCAAACAAAAATTGAACAAAACTGATAATAAAATAGTCTCACCAGTCTGGACCAAACTCAACCAAATTTTGTATACATAATCAGTGGCCCCCTGAAGACTAAAAATGCAAAAACTAACAGCCCGAAGTGGGGGAGGAGTCAAAAAATGAAAATCAAGGCCCTTGAACCAAAATCAACCAAATTTTATATTCATAATCATTTGGCCTCCAGAAGAATAAAAATGCAAAAACTAATGGGTGGTGGGGTGGGGGGGGGGGTTAAAAATTACTTCAAACAAAAATCGAAGAAAGCAGATATTTCTAATAAAATAGTCTCACCAGTCTGTATCAAACTCAACCAACAATTTTGTATAGATAATCAGTGGGTCCTCAGATGTCTAAAAATGCAAAAACTAACGACCCAAAATGGAGGAGATTCTCGGGCTAAAATGTTTGTATTCCTAAACCGGAAAACTGATAAGATATTGGAATCTTTCGCTTTCGAACTTGAACTTCGCAAATGCAGAATACATATTTTTTTAAATGATTTTATTAAGATTTTAATATGAAGTCATAATACAGGCAAAAACAAAAAATTATAATTACCTTTATTATTTATTACTAGTGCGTCTTTAACGTCTAGCTTTCTCCAATTTTTTTTTTTTTAATTTATATTTGCCTCCGGTTACAAAAAGAGACTGTAGTACATAAATCCCTAAAATAAATGACTATATTTTCTTGTAAAATGAAAAAGACTTATATTCTAATTATTCCTTAAATTTTTAACTATAATTATATATATACCAGTAAATTTACTTTAGTTTTAATTATTATATTTATTCTGTTTTTATTCAATAGGTTGGCAATAAGGTAACGTGGCTGCTTCAAATCGCAGCTATTTGACATCTAATTAATTACTAACCAGCTCTATATTAAATTTATTCAACTTATTTTAATGGTAAGTTTTGATGTTCTATATATTTTTCAAAATAAATTTTAACTTTTTTATCATTTCAATTTTTTATGTTCACCCATTTTGGTTAAATGTTTCTTTGAATATAAGATTATTTTTTTATTTATTTATTTTATTTATTTAACAAAGTATACAAACATAGGACCTTAGGTCCCACCTAGTGTTTATACATAATTTATCAACAATATTTTACAAATTTGGCAAAAGAGTTCACCAATACACAAATTTTATGGGGGAAGAAGAGAAAGATTAGAAGACATAAAGGAAATAAGAGTAAGGAGTATCAGTTATTGAGTGGGATCCATAAAGAACGAAGATCTGAGAGCACCAAGAGTCGGGTTTGCCTGAAATTTGGATGGAAGTTCATTCCAAAGCCTTGCACCCGCCAATTTGAAGGAATGAAAGAAGTGTTTAGTTTTACAGTGCACCTGCACTAGCGTTGTCTTCCTGGTGGAGCGACCGACGACAAATAGATTTTCTAAGTAAGACGGGCAAATGAATTTTTCAGAATTTAATAGCTTATAAATAATCACACAACACCGCCAAGCGTAAAATTTAGAAAGATCTGTGTTTAAGATGAGTTTTTTATCCTGGTCCGAAAGATGGCTACGTGGTTTTAGATTTAAGACATAGCGGGTGCATGAATTCAAAACTATAAGTGAGGTTCAGAAGACCATGGCTTACGCAGTCTTAGCTGATGAAACAGCAGACGTAGCTGGGAAAGAACAGCTGTCAATAGGCGTGTGGTTCTACGACGAAAGCAAAAGGAAAATCAGAGAAGAATTTGTAGGGTTCGTTGAACTAAAAGCACAAAATGCTTCAGCAATTGCCGAAGCAATTGACAATTTCTTGATTAGTTCTAACCTCCCAACCGAAGATTGCGTAGGGTTTGGATTCGATGGCTGTTCTACAATGGCAGGGAAAGAGGGTGGCGTACAAGCCATTTTGAGAAAAAAATATCCTCGTGCTTTCTATTTTCATTGCTCAAGTCACAAACTCAACCTTGTTGTGAATGATGCGAACGCAGTGCCAGAAATTAGAAATACTGTCGCCACTGTAAAGGATGTTATAACGTTTTTCAGAGAATCGACTACACGTCGAAACTACGCTCCAAACCTATCACGATTGTGTGAGACGAGATGGTCCGAAAAATATAAATCAATCAGAAAGTTTTCTCAACATTTCCCAGAGCTTGTGAAATCTCTAGAAACGTTATCCGTAGAGGGAAATTATGCCACCAGAAAATCTGCATATCAGTTGCATTCAGCCGTTACAAAACCAGTGTTTATTGTTGCTCTACAAACAATAGCCAAATATTCAGCAGTTTTAGAACCAGTAGTTAACGCACTGCAAGCTAAATCGATCGACATGATCTCGGTGGGGGAACACATCAAAAATATCAAGGACATTCTCAGAAATGACCGCGAGTTTCCTGATAGAATAAGTAATGAAATGCTTCAAAAAGCGCGAGCTGTTGCAATGGATTTGAACATAGAAATTTCGGTTCCACGTCTTGCTCACAAGCAAACACATAGAAGTAATCCGCCATCAGACAATGATAACGAATATTGGCGGCGTTCCCTGATAATACCATACATTGATTCACTCATTTCATCGTTGAATATTCGATTCTCCCAAGAAAATACTCCGGCGTTTGCTTTAAGTAAGCTACATCCCTTGTATATGACCAAAACCAGCATTACAGACTTACACAAGAACGCAGAATCATTCCAAGAATTTTATAACCTGGATATCACCGGAGAACTGAACCTTTGGCATAATTTATGGGTGAAGAAGGCTTTATCAGATGATCAATTAAGGGACATAGAAGTAGTTGATCTGTTCAACGAAGCCAACATTTTTTACCCTGCTGTCAGAAAGGCATTGATTATTTTAAGCACTATCCCATGCACCACGGCGACCGTAGAACGGTCATTCAGTACGCTGCGAAGAGTTAAAACGTGGCTTAGAAGCACCATGGGTGAAGAAAGGCTTACGGGTTTATGTCTGATGAGCGTACATCGCAATTATTTAAAAGAAAACAGTGAGTTTATTGAAAAGACTGTCATAGACAAATTTTCGGCAAATCCGAGAAGACTACTGTTAAATTAATATATATTGTATATTTGCTATTTTTATTATTTTTTGATCAAACTTATATATAAGTTTGAATAGTCTTTGACTCTATGGTGTTTTTTTTTTATTCAAACATTTCTTCGCAACGAATTGCATTATTTTCTGATAATTGTAAGGCTTAATTTTCATAATATAATGTCCTTGGTGTAATTTTTGATATATAGTTTATTTTTTAATTCTCATGCAGGGACTTTAACACAATCATCGTTGTCTAAGGGCTAGTTGTATGTCAATCAGATGAAAGTGCGTGTAATCTGATTGGCCATCCGGCCGGGCACAAGATGAATTCTAAGGTTTTACCCTTTGTCAACTTTAACAAAGACTTTACAAACCGACATACAACTGGCCCTAAGTTCTCCTTTCTTTCTTCATAAGACCGTTGTTTATCCATGTTAACAGATGTTTTATTATCTAGGAATCTGAGCCAGTGATTCTCAAAGTGGGAGCTCGCGAAAAATATTTGGGGGGTCGCAGAGAAATTGACGACGAATCAATTTCTTTTTCAAATATTTTATGAATTTACTATAGATTCTGTTTAGAAATAAAAAATTATATAATTATTTTATTATTAAGAAATTTAAAAGGCTTGGTGCGTAATGGATATGTTAATTTTTTATTATATGAGACCTGCACTGACCAATATTAAACCCAAGTTTAATTTATTGTCCCAAAATAAACTGGCTCATCCATCACATTAAGTAAAAACAAAATTGAAGCATTTAAAATTAATCTTAGAAATGAATTCCAAATAACTGACATGGATGAAGTTACATTTTTCTTAGGATTTAAAGTTGAGAACGGAACAATAGTTTTCGTCAAGAACTTGTATTAGACAATGCTCTAAGATTAACTGATTTAATAAAATATAAATTGAAATATAGATAGGTCAAGGTCAATTTAATAATTGATTTAATATGGCTTGTTATAAATGTTGTTATATTAACATTTTGTATTATTAATGTTTTTAATTGATTCATGTAAAAAATTGCTCATCGCTTTCTCTCTGAATAAACTTTTTATAGTTTTAAATAGTTTCTTTCTAATTTTTAACAATATACTACTATAAGTCTTAAAAATTAACACAAAATCATTTTATTAAAACAATTGTTTATTATTCTTTTCAGATTCATTACTTACTCTCAATTATGGTTGGCTGCTCTGGAAACTGGTTAAATGCATTTGGTTTCTATTTTAAATTAATCTCTATCATTCAAAAATTGAGTTCAAACTGAAGACAAAGAGAAGACAAGATACTCGGATCACTTATCATCATTATGCATAAGGTACTAAGTATATATATTTATTATAAAAAAATCATTTCTTGCTTTGCTCCTTTTCTACATTATTTTTTGATCAAACTTAAATACTATAGTTTAAATAGTTTTTGACTCTATGATCAGAAATAGAAATTCTAACCGAAGTACCTATACGAGACAGAAGCGGTAAAGGAATAGATATTTTATTTAGAATTAGATTACATTTGATAAATTAATAAAAAAGTTAACATGTATTTTCAAATCAATTGAATCGACAGTTAGAAAGAAAAAAATAAATCCAAAAACTATATTTTTGGATAATTAAAAAAACTGAATTATTTATTTGTTCCTGGCTTTGTTAAGGTAGTTCTTTCACAAATGCAAAAATTCAAGAAGTCTTCGAAACTTGGAATATAAGTCATTAAAAGCATAATTGTCATTGTCAATTGTAGGTACTGGTATGTAGTCTCCTTTTAATTTGTCCCACATAGTGTTGCATGTCTCTCTTACGATATTAGCAACTTATGATCTTCCCCGGCTGAAATAGAAAGCTAGAGAGCTAAATGACTCTCTAGTGGCCAAATATCTGGAATAAATGAAAAATAATTTTACTTGATTTGCTTACTATTTTTTTCATATTTCTATCTATTTATATGTAACTACGATATTTACGTGGATATATGTGGTATATTAATATCTACTTTTATATTTTTTTTCTTCACAGAAAATCAGAGAAGGGAAGGTGGAAGAGTTTAAGAACATACCATATTTCTTCAGAGAAAGCAAGAAAATTGGGAAACCACACAGTGGGGATGGTGCCGAAACGGTTAACACGTCTTGTTGGCCTTTATTCAATCAGTTGGAGTTCCTCAAAACAGCTCTCGGCGTTTCACAGCGAGATTCCAGTTTAATATCACAAGAAATAAATGTTGATGACATACTTCCATCAACTGCAGATGAAGGTCCCATCAACAACGATATGCCACCTATAGCAATGTCGACTGAAAGTTCCTCGCATAGTACACCATTACCACACAGAAAGAGAAAACTTACTCTTATAGAATTATCTGCTCAAAATGAAGAACTGTTGGAGATAGAAAGGAAGAAAATCGAACTCTTACAAAAAAAGAGTCAGAAAAAACAATAAACGATCATATTCCCTTCTTCGACAGTCTTCTGCCTTATATGTAAGATATACCAAAAATAAGAAAGCTGAGACTGAGGAACAAAATCCAAAAATTAATTTTAGGTGAACTAGAACAAAATGTGCCTTCTACTTCGCAATCCCTGCAGACTAACTTAAACGATCCAGTATATATTTCAGAGCCACATCAAGAGATACAGTATCTTAATCTACATGAAACTGGGATTCTTCACCACCATGACCTCGCATCATTTGTCAATGCTTTCAAGCCAATTTGAATTTCTCTATTTAATTTAAAATAACTATTGAATTTTTGTAATATTTCTTTGCTAAATAATAAATGTTTTCAAGTTTTTAAATATGATGAACTTTACTTACCTCATTGTTACAATAAGACGTTCCTCTGGTGAAATGCATGATCTATAGTTCGTATCCTGTTTTTGCAGTGCTTCCCCAATTTTGGAAAGAAGAACATCGAAGGTGTTTATGCTCATTCTTAGATATTCAAAAATCTTCTCATCGAAATTCCGCAACTTTTTATACAGCAAATTAAATTCACCATGAATCAATCTAGATCGATTAATATCATGAATCCAACATCTTGCTTCACATGTATGTTTTAATATATCAAGTCTCAACCGAGTATTTACGGAGAGCATTTTTTTTTAGCTAACGTTGACAACGACACCTCCCACAGTGCACTTCGGAACAAACTGAAGTCACTAAGCGACTCACGAGGGCTATATGGCCACTTGTACCTAGGCTCCAAGTAACTAGGTGACTCACCAAGCTAGTCGCCTTGTCAGTAGCTTCCTAGCTAAGTCGCCTCCGATGTGGCCATAGCCCAAATAAACTTGATTTTTTTTGGCTTTCTCGAAACTTGAAGTTGAGAATTTTTACCTAAAATAAATAAATAACATGTATTTTCTGACTCATTTTTACTTTTCGTAATCGTGAATGAAAAAAGTGGATTTTTTTGCTTCTCAAAAACGGGTGAAACTATTTTATTAAAAAAAATTAAGTAAATCCATGGCGTTTTTCTCTACACAAAAGACCTAATAGTGAACATCGAAAAAATTATATTTTACGAGATATTAATGATTTTGTCAAAAATGTCTTTTAGTACGTTATGAATATGACTCACTGTGTAAAATTGATAGTGATCCAAAAGAGAGGAGGGTAGGTTCAAAAACAATTTAAAATTGCAGATTTCAAATTACAATTATGATATCAAAACTTGAAATGTAAATTAATTGTTTTCAAAGATGTAGGTTTATAGTTTATTTTAAAAGGAAAAGCTGTCTAAAAGCTGAAAATTCAGAAAAAAAAAACAACAGCCAAACAAATATTTTGGAGTTACCTATATGTAAGTTGTAGTCTGATGTTATTTTGATTGGCCAACACTACGCAAATTGATTAATTTCCTCTGCCCTTAAGGGGAAAGTCGATGCGTTTCTACTTTTCCCAACTCCCAGAATTTTACTAAGGCACAAGCAACATGGTGACTAGCAGAGGGGCGTAGCGACGGGGAGGCGGGGGTCGTCAACCTCCCCCCCCCCACCAAGGGCAGGGCTCATGAAATGAGTGACGGGAACGATATACCGTTTCTTATTAAGAAAAAGACTGCTTTTTAAATATATATGTCATATGTTTAATCAAGAATTATGTTTTTTTAATTTCTTCAAGTACCTATTTGTTTTAATAAAAAAAATTCCCACTAAATATTTTTCTTTATGGATTAACCCCCATGAAAATTTTCTGGTAGCTAGAGATTAGAAAAAGGAAGGATAAGGAGATTGGTTTTTCAAATAATTAGGCATAGATTGTAAATAAAAATTTACTTGATTCTTAATATACAATATGACACAGAGCCATTAAAATGGAAAGTTGGGCCATTGATAAGAATGCAAAGGCTTTCCATTTTAAGGGATTCCATTCGCGTTAATATATATATATATATATTTTTTTTTTTTTTGAATTTTTTCAAACCATTTTTTATACTAAATTACACATTTAGAAGACAAGTAGAAAAGTTTTATTTTTTTTCATTCCTTCGAGAAGTTATGGGTAGGTATATTATATAGGAAAGTTTATCATTTGACATTTTTTCATCTCATACTGATTTTCAATCAGAATAGAATACATTAGCTCTTAGCAAGAAGCGAGATTTGAGAAAAGGCTGCTTCGGCATCTTTTTTTTAAGTGAATTTTTTGGCAGGATTCTAAATAAAAGTACACTTTAAATGATCATGCACCAAACAATAGGCCTATAGTTTATTATGTACAATATATTTGGATATGCATCAGGCAGCTCAATTTTGGCAATTTTTCATTTATTTAGTGAAAATATAAAGAAAAGATTCATTCATTATCATTTATTTACATTTTGAAATTTAATATAGATATCAAATTATATTGGTTGGCCACTGCGAAGTTAGAATATATTACAAAAATTAGTTCTTTCTTTTTCATTGATTACTTAGAATGTTAATTCGTTTTGTATCTTTTCCTCTATATGTTTTGGTGCTAAGAATATTTTGACAAGAATATTAATGATTAAAAAAACATTTTGGAATGATATATAAGTAAATTAACTTATTAAAAGATACGTTATTAATATTTTCGATTTTATTTATATTAAAAAAAATGCTCAAAAATTTTATATTACCAAAATAGATTCTTATTATCTTTATTATACAACTTTAGTGATAAGATGATTATTTGAATTACTTTTGGCATTTAGATAAACCCAGGAGCATAGATAGAGAATTAATTGGATTTTTTTTCTATTAAATCCACTATATCCGGGCTTCTTTTTCAGGCTCACGTCATGTAATGTTGATAAAAGAACATATTTATGTTTAAATTTTTTCAAATTCAATTAATAAACGCATATCGAACTTTCCTTAATAATTCTTCATATCATCAAATTATTTTGTTAAGATCATGTGTATGGATATAGGGGTTGAAACAGCCAAAAAAATTTCGAAAATTATTAAATTAATTAGAACGCTTCCTTCCCCCTGCCCTGATCAACTTGTGGCTATATTTCTCATTTCTATTATAAATGAATCGGTCATTTTGAAAAGATGTCATCTCCATTTTCTTCACACAATCATTTTTTTTTATTTTTCGTCTCTTAGTATGTTCATTCATGTATTAGATTTGAAAACGAGTCATTTCTACCCACCTAACAGTTAAGCAGGGTCAGTGTTTTGCCATTTAGTTTGAAAAGTGAGCCAACTTCGAGAGATAGCGTTTTCAAAAAAAAAAAAAAAAAAATGGAGATGACCCCTTTTCAAAATGACCGATTCAAATATAATTTAAATGAAATACACTAAAATCTCACAGCCGCTGGGTATCTCGTTAAACACCTGGTCTACAGAGATACTAAGAATATAGTAGTTTATAATATATCCAGCTTCGAAACCATATAGGTTGATGGTTGTAAGTCATAAAACACTTTTTTCGCTATATAAATAAATAATTTAAGCTACTGAAGAATTATCAATCGCAAACAGTAACGGATTAGTAAAAATTACAATGGATTGGAAAATTTATTAATTCATTCATTTCTCTATGATTTCTTTTCTATTTATTTCCAATAAAATTAATATTTTCAATGAAATCGAAGAAATTTTAGAAATTGAATTGCTGATGTCGTGTAATTTTTGTTTTCGGGTAGTAATTTGGATAGCTGGCCTGAGCCTAGGGATCCCCAATTTAGTTAATCCGCCACTGATATCTATCAACAATAATACAACAAGCCCAATTATAGTGAATTTGGAAAATTTAACTTAATTTTATATGTATTTTGATAGGTTGTCTAAACCGAAAAATCATAAAAAGTAATCAAAATTATATTAGTTAAATAATTTTTTCGTTTTTATTTTAATTGTTCTTAAAATAAGATAATGAACTAATCCAATAATTGAATTCTATTAATACAAAAAAGAATTTTTAAGAAAAAAATAAAACCGACTTCAAAAAAATTAAATGCAAGAAATAAAATACACTAAAAGGTATAAAATAATTATTATCTTAATTAGTTACAACTAAACGAAGAAATATTAACATGAAATCACTTTCTGAAGTCGGTGCCAAACAAACTATACCTAAGCGAGCCTACCTTCCAAACGTACTAATGTAAGATGCGTCGAGTGCGATTCATAAAATGTATATGTTTGGCACCGACTTCAAAAGTAATTTCATGTTAATATTTCGTCGTTTAGTTGTAACTAAATAAGATAATAATTATTTTATACCTTTTAGTGTATTTTATTTGTTGCAATTAATTTTTTTGAAGTCGGTTTTATTTTTTTCTTAAAAATTATTTTTATTTTCCTCTTTTTAGTGATGTTATTAATAGTGATCATATCATCAGAACTTGACCAAATTAATATGGCACCATCCCTAAGATACTCCCTTTCCAATAAAAAAAGAATCATCGAAATCGGTTCATAAACAAAGAAGTTAGGCCTGAACCCAATGCAAAGCTAGACTGAGCCCAATGCAAAAAAAATTTCAAAATCGGTTCACAATTGGCGGAGATATGAGGTAACATAGACAAAAAAAAAAAAAAAAAAAAAATCAGTCGAATAGAGAACCTCCTCCTTTTTTGAAGTCGGTTAAAAAAAAGTAAGTGTAGTTATCTTTTTTGACTAGACTAAAATGGTTATATATTGCATGGAAAACTTATATATAATATTCAATCTAACAAAATAATAATAAAATAAAATCGCTTTGATCATATTTCATTTAATAACAAAAATTATAAAAAACAAAATGATTGAGTATTTTTTTTAATATATATAAATTCTACATTTTTATAAATTTATATTTCTTTCGCAAAGATTCCATCTCTAATATTAGATAAAAAAATTCGGCATTTTTGATTTTTATGATATAATATAAAAAGATTGAACAAAGACGATTTGAAAGACTGGAGAGAGTTTTCACCTGCCTTGTATAATAAAAATATTTTTATTATTATTTGTTTTTGGTCCAGGAAAAACATGATGATTCGATCGATTCTAATAAAGAATTTACACATTCAATATCTTCTTTCCAAGAAGTTATAAAGATTTTTTTGGAAAAATATTATCGATTACTCTCATCTCAATGCAGATTGATTACATATACATTTCTAGAATACGATTTCTGCCAAGAAGAAATTATTTATGTTTAATGTAAACCATTTAATTATTTACAGGAATCTTTTTGATTTAAAAATAGAATAAAACTATAGAACGTTTACTATTTTTTCGATGTATTTTTTAAAATATTTTTTTAGTTTTTTTTTTTAGTTTTCTTTTTTTTTATTTATTTAATTATTTAAATAAAATTGACCTGGAAACATGGCCAAGGAATGTTTTAAAAGTACTTTGTTTCTTTTTTTTTTATAAATATCAAATATTGAATAGTAGGTATATTTTTTAATGATGTTAATTGGCACAATATATACAAAAATATTTAAAATGTTTTTAAATCAAAATACATACAGAAAATTCTAGGTAAGTATAAAAGTCTAAACGTCTGTGTTAAGTTCACAATGATTAGTTATATTATAAATTGATTTCTTGTATTTTTTTTTTAATTATTTGAATCACGATAATGCTTTTCTTAAGCGTTCTGAAAAATTACAAAAAACATTGATTTCGTTTATTCTTATATGATTATTTGATATTCACTCGTACTCACATCAAATTATTTAGTTTTAATTAAGTACAGAGGTATTTTTAGAACCTTTTATAAAATGAAAAAATTGAAATATATTTTAATATCAATTGAAATTATTCAAATAAACGTTATGCGATAAACATTTAATAAAACATAAAAAAATAAATAAAAAAGTATAAAAATACCTAATATAAAAAATAGATAATTAAATCGTATGAAACTCTAAATAATAAATACTAGAAAAACTAATTTTTTATTTAATACAAAGAGAGAAAGTTTTAATCAATTTCAGTTATTGTTCTTTCACTCTGAGTTGTAAGAGGTGTTGACAAAGTCGAGTTCCGAGTTTTTGAGGCCAATGGCAAAATTTATTAAGATGTGTGCTCACGGTCATTTAAAAGTTTTTTTAGGGCATTTTCTAAGAACATAAATAAATTTAAAAAACATGTATTTTTAAAAAATACAAAAATCTGAATATTTTTTAAGTCTTATCTTCGAGATGTGCTGGTAAATATAATTTATTTTGATGAAGTGGCAACCCAAAATCTAATATACTCTGTTGTCGTAAGGGCAAGATCTAACAACTCCAAAAACACTGATAGGGGAGACAAGAAAGTAGCTCTTTATGCTTCCTTCAATGACCCTTTAGAGCAGTGTTTCCCAAAGTGGGGCGTACGCCCCACAGGGGGGCAATTTCCTGGTTGGAGGGGGGCAATTTGAGAATTGACATGACATATTTTGAACTTAATATATATTAACCGAACCGGAGTCGTTTGCACATATTCGGTTCTATTACGTGGTTTGATTTAATAAAAATATTGTAAATAATATTAATAATCAATTAATTATTCCAGCGCCTCCCAATCGATCGCAGACCCCAAAGATCGAAAATAATTTTCTCTTCACCCGGGGCGCGACCACAACGAGGCCGTGTAAAGACAATCAATAACAAATTCAAATTTAGGGAACGAAGAAAAGATTATTTTTATTACAGACAAAAGGATCAGCCGGGGCTCAGTAGCTTAGTGGATATAGGAGTTAAACCTCTTATGACAAAGCATTGCAGTACATATGCAAAGATCCCGGCTGATCCTTTTGTCTGTAATAAAAATAATCTTTTCTTCGTTCCTAAATTTGAATATCAATAATATTTATTATATTATTATAATATTAATAATTACATTATTATTGATCTACTGCACTTTTAATTAAAAACACAACGTGGAGATTTGAGACCTAAGCTAACTAAGTTTGGTCTAAGGCATGGCCTAAAAAAGTTTGGGAAACACTGCTTTAGAGCTTTGAATAGGAAGTCGGTTTTTAAAAAAAAAAGATTGAAAATGAGAGTGAAATCAGTCTTTTATTTGAAAATTGTGTTGCTTTATTTAATCTGACCCGCCTATTCATCATATTTATATTATTTCGATTAAAATTTAGATTTCGGTTTAGTTTTAGTAATTTAGTAATTTTCTTTTCCTTTCAATATGAAAATAAAAATCAAGAGTGAAGTATGAGAAAGTAACGTTTAGGGAAAGCGGTGTTGGTTTATAGTGAAACATATTAAACACAGGAATTATTTGACGGATTATAGTGGTGTTTCACAAAGATGAAATAAAATTAAAAAAATTAAATTTGTTTTAAATTTTTAAATTTTATTTCCTCTTTGTAAAACACCACCATAATCCGTCAAATAATTCCTGTGTATGAGAAAGTATCCTGATTCTAGACATTCAACAGGTATTTATTTATAAAACTTTTTTTTTTTTTAATTTATTTATTGGCACCGGGAACAAAGCCCATTTAGACAGCACATAAGTAAAGTGTTAGTAGGGTTAGTGAGGGAGCCGAGTATTTAGCCTGTAGAAATTTTTATTTGCCAGCCAGGATCGAATCCCGGCCTTCCACTCCAACATCGTCATAATCGATCGATGCCGAAGCGAATCCAGTGCGTTAGCCGGCTCAGCTAACCCGACTCCTCATTTATGAATCTTAAAAGATTATAAAATTATTTTTTTTTCTTAAAAAAAAGGGAATTAATTTTAATAAAGAAAACTTTCTCTCTATTTACTCTCTTAATAATATAATTAATAAAAAAATATAGCATGATAGAAGTATAATTATTTTTATACAATAGAATTTAAGTAAATAATTTCTCTATTGAATAAAATTTGTTTATTGCACTTCATGGAATTAATTATAAAATTAAGATTGGTATTTGAAATATAAATACGATATAATACAGGACTTCCAACATATTTTGGCTAATAAATAATGAATTCAAAGTCAGAAAATCGACATTTATACAGATATTTCAGCTTCATTTGGAAATGATTAATCAAAACACACAGATAAATTGGACAATTAAAAGTAATAAATGAACCACTAAACCTTCAACAACAAGATTTTTATTGTTTCAAAAAATCAATTTTGACAACTTTGTTTCATTTGACTTATGAAATATAAACTGAAATTAGAAAACTCTCTTTCGGATAGTAGCAGAGTTGATTTTATAGGAAAAATCAACGAAGATGTCCTCTGTTTAATTTAAAATGATTTAGATAAATATATTTGATGTCTAAAAGGTTGTCTCCTCAAGAACCCAAGAGCCAAAAAAGCTATCCACAGTAATGACCATTCTCTGATCTGATTTTTATACAACTAGGTAGTTATTAAATTTCAGCAAAAGTTCTCAACATTTTCATCATAAAATTTGTTTTAAAGAAATGCATTTTTTTTTAATTCGAAATACTACATATTTCTATTTAAATTATATCATATGGTTATTTGATTGAATTGCAATTAACTCATTAGGTAAATTTTATGATAAAGATGTTACGAGTAAGATATTTGACTAAACTTTAATAGCTGGTTTTCAGATAGGTTTGTCCTAGAGAATTGTCAATGGCTCTGATAACTTTTTGGCTCTTGGGGGTTGATTCCATAGGAGCCGACAACCCTTCGGACATGCGACATTAAATAAGTGTATCTATAACATCATTAATATAGGACAACCTCAGTGATTTGTCTTTAAAAAGCTATTTTAATTTCAAAGTGGAAAAAAAATAATTCTAATGAATTTTGTTTTTAAGTTTTTACTCCAAAATAATTTTTTTTATAATTAGATTAAAAATAAAGGTTGTTTAAAAAATATGAAAAAGGGAGATTATCAAATGAAATGGTTTCGAACTCGATTGCACACAGCCTATTTACTCCTCATACAATTCTTTATAAACTATTATTTTATCACATTCATTCGTTAGTTAAATTTTTAAGTACGAGCGCATACCTGATTGTAAAACTCAATTAATATATTTAATTTATATATGTAGATATAAATTCTGATAGTATTCATTCTTATTATGATTATCAAACACACTGCCAAATATCAGAGCTGTTTCATAAATTCCTTGGCCAATTTAGGACATGATGAAAGAGATCTGATTTTTTATTTTTTTTTATTTTACATTAATTAAAAATCACTAGGATCCCATTCGATAACGGAATGATTGTCCATGCTCAATTATAAAATGACCGAGGACGGCAGGCGCTATACAATATTTAAAAATAAAGAAGATTTTAACCATCAGAAAACAGAAATTCGCTTTCGGAGAGGAGCACTTCAAGATCGGACGGGACCGCTGTGTCAATGACATCAGCAGATTCTGGAGGGGGTGCTGAAGAAGTTGGAGGATGCGATGGCGATGATCCAGCCGCCGATGTTTTCTTAGGAGAGTTGAGTTTTTTGTTCCTCTTGTGGGCTCTTTTAGCCACTCCTGAACGGTGTTCTCTTTCTCGGGTTCGTAACAGAACACGTTGCCCAGGCATTCTAGCTTTTCTAGGAGATCCGTTTGTAGGGGCTGCAGTCGCGCCGGCCGCTGGCGCATTTGACCCATTCACCTTCTCGGGTCTTCTTAATTTTAGACTAAATCTAAAAGGCGGTTTATACACAACGTGTATTCGAAGTTTATCTTTTGAATCGGAGGGTGAATATTTTGGCGTAGCGGAGGAGGTGCGTGGTTTAGTACCGCCCCGATTTGCTGCCATCGCCAAACCAGCTGGCGAAGATTTGCTTTTCGGGACCACAGTGGTACTTGTAGAGGGTGCATGTGGAGGTTGGCTTGATACGAGCCAACTTTTTACTTTCCCAATTGGATCGGCTGGCGGCTCTGCAGTCGTTACAGATTGCCCCAAAGAACCAGCCGCAATTGTTGTTTTATTCTTTTCCTGAACGTTACTATAATCTATGACTTTGGAATGTGTTTTGGTCTTTCTTTTCGACTCTTCAATTGGACTGGAAACCACATTTGGAGACGTAGAGGCAGGAAGTGCTGTCTCTTTAGGAGGATTCTTTCCCGACGTTCGATTGGGCTTAGTCTTTTTGAGCTTTTCTTTTTTCGATTTTCCAACTTCTTTTGATGAATTAGCCATCTGTTCTGTTGACTTGCCACGAGGTCGAGATCGTTTGGCACGAGCCTCACGAACACGTTTCTTCAAAGGCAATTTAGATCTTACACCAGGATGAACGGTTACCCCGTTACCTCCCTCCCCACCTTCTGCAGGAAGGCGCACCGTTTCGGTAGTTGAACTATGAATAATAGTGATGGCCTTCAGTTTGGTATTAGGCCGTTTACCGAGAAACTTCGTGCTTAGAACCTAAAAAGAAAAAATATATTAATAAACAGTTTCGATAAATGAGACTCAAAAACAAATTAAAATACATTTAAACAAGGATTATTAATTAATTTTTTTATTAGAATTTTAAATCTATCAAAAGCCTTTTTTATAAGATGAACAAATAATTGTGTTCTGTGCTTAATTTGAGATCTTATATCTAATTTTTATTACATATCAGAAGGGCAGGGTTGTTGCATTCAGCTTCCCATCGAACACAAGTGACCAAAAGGTATCCGTCTATTGACGATAATTTTGGCACTTGGATTAGATTCCCTAGGGGTGATAACAGCAGCCATTTACTGACATGTAAGCAAAATTATCTCTAACATCTCAGATCAAGCAGAGGATACCGTCATTGAATTTTCTTATAAACCAAACTTTGCTTCTATCAGGAACAATAACTTTTAAATTGGCTTTTAGTTAAATGTTACTTACAAATAATTTAGAAGGGAAAGAGCTTTTACTTCTAATAAATAAATTAAATTGTTTGGACTATGTCACTTAAAAATAAACCAATAAATAATATATTGCTTAAGTGTAGGGAAAATTGTTACTTTTAGAGTTATTCATATCCTATAACTGGCAGGGATACTATAAATAGAGATTGTACAATTAAGCCTATTATATTAATAAAAGGAATCTCTAACTAGCTCTTTTTACAGAATAAAATTAGCACTTTCACTACTAATTGAATTCGATTTAAACTCACAATAGGAACATTTTTTCTTTAACAGCTGTGAGAAAGTTAAATAAATAAAATTTTTATTTAAAAATCGAGAGAAATTCATTTAATTTTCATTAAGCTTATAATTAAAACTTACAAGCAGAGTGATGACTGCTGAAATGATGAGGGCCACGGCATACCAATGCTGGACAATCCAGAGTTTGAAGGTAGCAAGCGATTCATCGCTCAGAAGTAATTTGCGCAAAGTGGCTAACGGTCCAGATGGATCCACCTGAAATAGCAATGCATCATTAATTAGTTATTAATAACAGGATTAGCAAATTAAATATATACACATCGATCTTATCAGATAGATGGGATGATACGACTCAAACTTTGTGTATTATTACTTGAAAATGGCTTTGGTATTGGAAGCCGAAATGTTGTGAATAATCTAGTAAATATTAAAAGTAGAGTAGAATATGGGGTAGTAAATATAACTAGATTTTGATGGAGTAGCTGCTCAGTATAATGAAACACTATTTCTAAATAAAAACTTTATTGGTTTTTTGTTTCAACCTTGTCTTAACTAAAGTTTGGAAACTTCGTTTCTTCTTTAGGGCATAAATAGTGGAGGAAGGAATAACCTCCAAAATGTTAATTTAAAAAAGGTTGAAATGATATTAGATTAAAGAGTTTTATTCGAAAATAATGTTAGATTATTCTGAGAAGCTGGTATTTTTTATTTCAAGTCAACATTGATTTCAAATAACTGGTGATATTTTATTAATAATAATGAAATAAACATAGTAATATTTAAAACGACTATGGATAAAGTCTAGCAACGATGCGATGCAGTTTATTTTTCTTTATTTTCTATTTTGATTTAAATAGGTATTTTAAAACAATAATCTTCAAAACGATGCTTTAATCAAATGAAATTATATATTAATTACATTTTATTAATTTAAAGTACTTTTTACATAATATTATATAAAATATATGTTTTTGAATAGAAAATTCTAGAGTGTTCTATAAAACGTATTTGGACAAGGATAAATATCCTGTGTTTTATAAACATGCTTTGTCGACAGTTTCGCTATTTGAATACACTTATGAGGCATAAGACCGTCAAAGATGATGGGAGAATATTAAAGGGAGCCGAACTCTTATAGTTAAGGCTAGTAAATAAGAGGAAGAGTTTATTATATACAAGTTGGTTATTAAGGCGACTCGAACTGGTGGACATTTGGAATCTTGAAAAAGTTTCAACTTTTGTTTTGTTTCGCGACTGGCTAAAAGATACAGAATAAATGTAGATGTGTTTTTGACATAATTAAGAAAGCCTTTAATTGAAATAATTCAGGGCCGTGAAGGGTATGCATTCAATTAGAATGCCCTGCATTGCGGGTTGCGCTGACAGGAGCTGATCTGACTAATAGATATATTTTTTCACCAGCTTTGTATAAAGAACATCAAATCACAAGTGAGAATAGGAATTACTGACGTTCATTTAGAAAACTGTTTGCCGATAGCGACATCAGTCGACATCAATTTTGACGCACTTAGCTCTGCAAAAAAAGTCACATGTCTCACTTTTAAATATTTTTGAATTGTTGGATTCTCAGTTATGTTTTATTTTCTTTAAAAAAATAAATACTTATACCTATTTTTTTACAATTGACCAGGCAAGTGTTTGACCACGATCTCACCTGCTGGAAAGTGACGCTTGCTTGTTTGCTTTAATTAACAAAAAAAATTATGTGAGTGGCCCGACAGGAAATATTATTAAATTGAAAGTTTTTGTGCCGAGAGTAGGAGAATTTTTATATATTGAAGGAGACAATAAAGAGAGCATATCTTCTGCTGGAATTATAAATTTTATTTATTTATAACGAGACTATAGTTTCATTATGATTCATAAATTAATTCCTGTGAATCAATTGTAATAGACAGATCAAGAGGGCAAAGCCCTCGAAACTATAGTCTCGTTATAAATAAATAAAATTTATAATTCCAGCAGAAGACACACTCTTTTATTGTCTCCTTCAAGGAAATATTATTTCTGAAATTTGGCCCGCCTGCTGAAAAGGTTGGCCAACTCTGGTCTAAAGTATTGTAACTAGTTTTTAAGTCCTGTGAAAGAGGACACAGCTAGAGAGTTCCAAATAAAATAATTCATGGGGATAATATAAATTCGTGAATGAACTGGTTTTGTACTTCTTCAGTTTGATCACAATGCTGAGAATCTGCAATTATGAGTAACGAATTGAACACAAAGTGAGCTATTATTTTGGTTGTATAATATTGATTTTATCTCAACAAATAACTTTGGTATGCTATAGGCTAGTGAAAAGGGTGAAAACGCTTCTTCGATCGGCCAGCGAGTCAAGGGTATCAGCAAAACTTGGTCTATTAATTTGTTACTTTGTTTCTGAATTGCATCCAGGGTGGTAAGAGAATGCTTGGAGGAAAATTTTTAAGCGTAGGGAAATAATCGAATGGTGTACCGTGGTAGTCAAAAAGAATATAATATAAGGGAGAAAGTTCGAGGACATCGTGAAATCTATTTGTTCAAATTAACATTTAAATGAGTTTTTGTTCAATTAACAAATGTATTTTTGATTTTTTTTACCTCTCGACATCTTTGAAATACATCACAATAACCGTTGTAATTATTACACGGGGTTCCCGGCTTGGAGAATAAATCAGGAATGTCGTAGGGCGGCGTATTCCAAACAAAAGATGATCTGTGTAATTAAGAAATAAAAATTAATTAATTTATATTAAATTTGAATCGTTTCATATATAAATGTGAATTGTTTAAAAATATATTTATAATATAATATTTACTATTAACAACCTTCCCTGATAAATCTAAAGAAACTCATAGTTGCATAGAATCTTTATCTAGTCAACGTGAAAAAAATATTTTCATATTATTATCTCGATTTATCCATCACATATGTTTCAAGTAGAATAATGGATTTCAAAATTAAATTTTCAAAAGAAAAGAAGTGTAATTACGAGTAGTTTTAAAACTAATTTTGAGTGGATGCTTAGGTTACCAATAACTTGCTGAAAGCGCCGGTTACCAAAAGATTACAGGGGTTAAGTAACATGTTTGTTCTGATGTGGGAAACAGTCTACTTGTGGTGTTATAATATCTGGAGAGATAAGTTCTAGGTCGTTTGTTGTATGTCCATAGTGTGTGCGTTGGTACATAATATATCCCTTTCACAATCATTAATGCTTACATTAATTGCGGGAAAATATTTTTCTAGGATCGTTTGGTATGGTGTCGGTATGTCAAATCTAGGTTTGCGACCTCGAAAGTGTGGAGGACAACTTTTGGTGGCCGAAAAACCTCGAAATTTTCTGACTTTAACCCAAAAACTCGCACTTTTTTCCCATTTGAACCATGATGGAACACGTTTTCGACAAAGACGATTCTATACATTTTTAAACTAGATTAAATTTTCTAGAATTTAAACAAAGTTGCATTTCTATTGGATAATGGTAACCCGTGCAGCAATTAGGTTGAAGTTTTGAAAAACTGTAATTTTTTGCAAAAAAATCTCAGTTTTCCTCATGATAAAATGAAAAGCACTGATCTTAAAAACTTGATTTTTATCTCATTCTCTAGGAAATTTTATTGACTTGAACGTTTACTAGGACCACTTTTTTGATAAAACTCTTAGATTTATGGATGTCCAGAATTTTCCTGACAGGAAATTATCCATATAATACTCCTATAATATAAATAGCTTTGAGAGTAATTGAATTGAAATGAGTAAATGCAAAATTTTTAATAAATAAACGCAACGAGATTGAAAAAAGTTTTTCCATTAAAAGGTGGATTTTTGAGCGAATTTATCATTTAATATTTTTCATCTTATATAAAAATTAAGGCAAATTGATTTATCACATTAAATTAAATTAAATTTTTAAAAGTTAAAAAACAAAAGTGTTTCGTGATGAGGGTGTCTGGATTATATATAAATTTCCCTGACTAAATCGTTGGTCAAATTTTTGAGCAATATTTTAAATTAAGTGGATATTGATGACGCATTCCAAAATTCAAAAAAAGAGAGATAATTTAAACTATCTTTTTTATTCAAAAACCTAGGTTTCGGTGGCATATTCCCTCCTTCTTCAAAACCCTGAATGCCTCATCAATATCCACTCAATTCACTTATCAGCCCGTCTCCAAAAACTACTTCAATCTTATTTTAAATTAATATTATGTCACCTGATTTTTAAATTTGTACTTTTTTAAGACTAGCTAATAAATTTTTAAGTTTAATAAAAATTAAATGAAACAATTTTAATTAGTACATTTTTAAAATGAATATAAGGCTTATTTTATTTAATACTTATAATGCTTAAAAGCGACAAATAACAGGGTATAACAAAAAAAGCGTTCTTTGCAATTAATTTTCAAATTTGCGGATTAAAATTAATAAAAAATGTCGAACTTTCCTTGTTTCTTTCATCTGATATGTATATCCCAAAATCTTTTTCAGTAATTTTAAGTAGGCACATCTTCACTTGTCGCTAATAAAGGAAAAATTACAGTGAATACAGGCTTAAATTTTTAAAATGGCGGCCCTGTCAATTTTTAATTCTTTATTTATCAATAATTGTTACTTTTTTAAATTATCTTATATTTAATAAAATTTTAATAATTTATTTATAAACAAAATGACACCTTATTTTTGCAAATTGGTTAATTATTAACCGAGTTATGGTGGTTTTAGTTATGGTTAGTTATTCTTAAGTAAATGAAAAAAAGATGGTGCTGGATTTCAATCACCGATTGTTTGAATTTTCATAATTAATCTGACAAGCAAGTTGAACAAATCGATGTAAGATGGCAGCATTGGAAAATGAATAAAGTTTAAATTCAAATATTCAAAATTCGATGATGGCCGATTTCATCTCATCCAATTAACTATGACTAACCTATAATAATGACAATAAAAAACATCATAACTCGATTAATTGTGAACCGATTTTCAAAACTAAGGTATCATTTTATTCAGAATAAAATGCTTAATATTTTATTAAATAAAAGATGATTTGATAAAACTAACTATTGAGATATAAATTGAATAATTGAGATGTAGCCAACATATTCAATTTTGAGATTCTAGATTCTCACAGGTCGCAAACTTAGATTTGGCGTACAGACACCATGCCAAACGATCCTAGAAAAAATCTTTTCTCGCAATTAATGTAAGCTGAAACCCTCCTATATACAGGGTTTTCTAACAAAATGTATAAATCGACCTGAAATTTTGATATTGCTATAACTGCAGACGATTTGAAAATAAAATCATAAATATATATATATATATATATATATATATATATATATATATATATATATATCATATATATTATCTTTTAAGGAAATTAAATGCTCTACAAATTCTTTTCTGAGGACTTTTACTGTAAAACGAAAGGCTGAGGTGATAGAGACAAAAGTTTGACGAAAAATATAGGAAATTTTATTTTTTCCATACATAAACGATATTCGCTGGCGAATATCTCAAAACCATAAGGTATAGAAAAAATTAAATAGAAGCAATCTTGTGTAGTAAATATTATAAGCTTTTATTTTGCTAAGAGTAACTTTTTACCTACGACCCACTTTTTTTTTGAAATATAAGCAAAAAACCAAAAAACGGGACAATTCCACCCCTTCCACCCCTAAGCCCGTTAGCTAGGACTGGGGACTTTTAGTATTTTTACCTCCTAACTAGCCCAAACACATTCCATAAGAAAAAAACATGTTTTCTATAACCCCTTTTTGAGTGTTCGTTGACTGGACTATTAGTTATATAGAGAGAAAAAAGCCTCCGAAACGTCAGAATTTTAATAAAATTTAAATAATTTATATACTGCCTTTCAATATAACCTACTTATTTTCATAAATATTTATATTTTTTTGAAAAGTGAATTTATTTTTATTTAGGAAACAAATCAAAGATTTTAATATTTTTACATGTAAATGTAATATTTTTACATGCAATGTAAAAATATTTCTACTAAAATCTTTGATTTGTTTCTAAATAAAAAATAAATTCACTTTTCAATATTATATAATTGGGTTGATTTTTGAAAAATTCAATCTTTTTTCAAAAAAAAGAAACTCAAAAAAGATGCTTAAATCTTTCCATTAATCATTTATATTTTTCATTTGAATCAAAGGTAATCTGGTCACCAGGACAATTTGAACAATTGCCTGTTATCAAAATATTTAATTTCTTTGGGTTGTTTTCGAAACATTAGCGAAAACAATTTTTCTTTTTTCAAATTTTTCAAAAAAAATTTCTCCCGAAACGTCTGGTTTCTAAATAAATTGTTACAAGATTGTTTTACAAAGATTTTTTTTACATAAATATATATGTACAAAATGTGTAATACATAATTTCAAATGTAGTGTATCTAATATGATGTACTCTAATAAATGTAATTTTGGTGAGTATACATTTTTTTCTATGCAATGCAATATGTTTAACACGAAGAAATATTTCGGTCCCCTCAGTTTCGTGTTAAGCGATTTTCACTGTACGTTAATCTAGTGTTTGCCACAACACCGATCAAACGCTTCACAAAAAATGTTACATATTTTTGCTAATATTTTTAGAAATAAAAATAAAGTGTTTTTTAAACAATCCAGGTCCAAAATAATCTATTTTATGAGTATTTCTTACTCACTGGATAGCATTAAAGATCTATTTATACTTACAAACATTGCTGATCATCCCCGGGTAATTTACAACAAAGTTCGCAGGCCTTTGTTACAGGGTCCTTAGATCCAGGGATGCATTGACAAGATTCAAGACCATACGCCAAACAGATTGAACCCGTACATTCCTAAAAAAAGAGTAAATTATGTTTTAAGAAGAGGCTTTAAGTCACTATCATATCAAATCAATTTAAATCATTTAATAGTGTTATGAGTTAACATGAAATTGGTTAATTTTCATTTAAATAAAACTTATAAAAATAAATTAAGAACTTTGATTAAAATTATCTCATAACTCTAAAAGCCGAATTCACACCATTGTGATTGTGAAACGGTAGAGAATAGGCGAGTCGTAAAATCTCCGATTGGATGGAGCTCAAATCAAGTAGTGCTCTCGGCCGGTTCACGATTCCATGTGAAACCGGGTTAAGGTTAATACTCTTTACGGTATTTTCAAAAATACTGTTTATTTTCAAAAAAAGAAAAAGAAAAATAGAACATAAAATGTCAGTACAATTATTTTTTCCTTGACGAGTACGATACAATCGTAAAGGCTAAAGTGCTTGACTATTAAGGCGCAAAAGCTTAAGAATAAAACCCGCTCGGGTTAAGATCTTTTTATCGCTGCCAAAAATTAAAACATGAACTATTTGGTTAATCGTATCCATAATTTAATAAGTTTACAAGATTTTAGGAAATTGGATAATTCAATCAATCACATATTAAATAATACGTACGTTTCGTCACTTTATTTGTGATTTCAGCGACTGCAAATCAAATACAATTTTATACACTTATAAAGACTATAATAATTCACATAAAATAATACATATAAAACTCTGATTAATTTATTTATCCAATTTCCTACGATCTGGTAAACTAATTAAAGATGAAACCTTTGAGAAAGCACGCCAGTCATAAACAACATCGGACGTTGCTAGAGAAATAATACTTTCCACCTTTACTCCTAATATTCGAAGCACGTCGCAAGAAGAATGACTCTTATATTCCAATTCTACATTTAAAATGTCTTTATATTTTATGGCTTCTGATCACATTACCTATCTTGTACCTCATTTTAAAATGTGGTGCTAGATCTTTTTAGTAGTGAATTCAAAAATTACTGAAAAAATTTAGTGAGGAAAAATATTTTTTTTTCTTGATTGTTTAAAAAAGTAAAGTAGTAGTTTTCTAGCTAGTGTAAAATTTAACTCACAAGGTGAATTAATTTTGTTCGAGTGTGAAACTTTCCTTTCTTTCGTGTTAAACATGTTATATTTTGTACTAAAACAAATAATTTAATTGAAATTTGCCATTAAGTAGGTATATTTAATCATAGAAACTATTTTTGATGAGTTTTGTATTGGTTCATGGTAACAAAACGTTTTAACGGCGAGTTAACAAACAATCTTTTCTGCGTTTTCATTTAATTGCAGAATCAACCGAAAATATAGCACCCGATTTGATTTTCAGGGAGTGGCATTTTCTTTTGGCATAATACTTATTAATTTAAAAGAAAAAAATATTTATTGATTGTTTTATAATATGGAAGAGTCTGAAGAAGAGAAGAGGTCAGATGATGGGACACACACTGAGACATAGGGGACTGCTTAGGGATATCTTGGAGGGGAGGTGGGAAAGAAAAGGGGAAGGAGAAGACCCAGATTAGAATATTTCAACCAAATAATTGGAGATATGGGATGTCAGACATTTAGAGAGGTCAAACAGCTGGCGGGGGACAGAGTCGAGTGGAGACGGATTGTTGCATCAAACCAGTCTTAGGACTGTATACTCAATGATGATGGATTTATAATATAAGTAAAAAAAAAAAAAATACAAATCTTTTAAAAAAATATCTTAAAAAAGTATATTTTAAATACATTTTTTAATCCATTCTTATTGATTTATATCGTATACAGCTTCTACTCGATTTACGACCTAGTTTTGTTCCGACTGGTCGAATGTCGGATTTATATTTTTCGACACTATTTTCAATCACACGCAGAGTCATCTTTCGCATGGGCTCGCTAGGCTAAAGCTCAGGGCCCCCTGCCCTTGCATCAGCAGCCGAACCGGTGATTAATTTTTCAATCAGTAAAAGATCCAATTACCTACTATTATAATCAAGTTTGATTTTAGCTAATCTGTAACAAATTGCTTTGTTTACTTTATTTACTAAATAATAGCTAAAATGTTAAGCTGTAATCTATTAGACAATTTTTTATACCTACTGTGTAAAACGGAAAAAAGCTAAAATTGCCTATTTTAAACATTTTGGGTTAATATATAGGGCTGAAATGTAGACTACGGTCAGATGCGGATCGGTTCTATCTAGATCCCGGTTCGACTAGACAGGGGTTCCCATCCTCCCTAGCCTCATGACTCTTCCCCACCCAGTTTCAAGAAAAGTCTCCTCCTGTGTATATTTTATTCACTTCTGAAGAATTAAGTGAGGTTTTTATTAGCTTTTGTTGAAGTTATAAAACTTGAACGGTTTTATTTTTAGCATATAATGCAACAATTTCTACCCCCCCCCCCCCCAGAAATTTCAAAAACGCACTCTGCGTCTTAAGTCCTCCCTCTGTGGGAACACCCTGGATTAGATAAAAAAAAATGAGCAAGCCGCCTGACTCCTAAATTTTTACTTATAGAACTTTTCACAGGTTCTATTAGTCTAAGATCCCGACTTAGGTCCTAATGAAATTAATATTTTGATAATGCAATGTATTAATAAAACTTGATAGTGAATCGACATCCAATTTCCCTGCATAGCTATTTTTAATAAAAAATTAAAGTATATAAGTATATTAAAGTATATTAAATTATACCACCGTGTTCGTAATAAAATTATCTACATTTTCATATATAACAATAAAGGAAACTCTATAACTACAAAATACTAATTCGAAGTTACCTGTTGATACCCTGTCTACCTGGACTTATGCAGGGAAAAAAGATGGCAACCCAACTTTGGCATTTTATATACATATTTTACTCTCGATTGGTAATATATTTATTTAGAAACTCGATAACAACATTTATGTAATAAAATTAACAACTTTAAATTTTTTATTAAAAATGGCTATGCAGGGAAATTGGATGTCGACCCTATCAAGTTTTGTTTATTAATACATTATATTATCAAAATATTAATTTCATTAGGAAACTCGATAGGTGAAAGTCGACCTAAGTCGAGATCTTAGACTATATATAAATCTAAGTTTGAATAGATAAAAAACAAATTGGTTCTATGTTTCCATGTGATGTCACAAGCCGAATACTAAATTTGTACCATATTTAGTTTTGTAGTTATTCTAAAATAGGGATGCGAATTTTCAATGTAAAATTAAACACTTACTCCCATAAAACAAACAAATTCCTGATTGCAGATGGTTTTGTTTGGTTTATTAATTGATGGAGGACATTGAGGCGCTCGTCCATCACAGAAAGAAGAGTCGCGACATCCATTATCATCACGGCATTTATCTCCAAATCGTAGGCGACATTCTCCAGTACAGCACGGTCCCTGAAAAAATGAAAGACAGTTTATCAAGTGCTAACTTTATATTAAATTTTTTAACACGAATTTTATTTCAATAATGCGCTCAAGAAAAAAATAAATTTTTTAAAGGAATTAAAAAATTTTCTCACAAGAGTGAAAATAAATTCATGCAATAAATTTTCAGGTAAAGACCCCTCCTTTTTGTTTAAGTTAAGTCATAAAAGTATTAACATTTTCCGAAAGCTAAAGAAAAATTTATTATCTATTTTTTATTGCATTTTTATAAAAGTTATTTTAATATATTTTTAATCGACTTCACAAAAGGAGGAGATAATCAATTCTATAAATAGATCTAAGGTATGTTGTCAAAAATGAAAATTCTAGCCCTTTTGACCAAAGTCAACCAAATTTTGTATACATATTCTGAGCCCCAAAAGGCTAGAAATGAAAAACTAATCAAAATGGGATGAGGGTAAAAAATTAAAATTCTAGCCCTTTCGACCAAACTCAAAACCAAATTTTGTACCTATATATTAATTAGGTTGATGCATAATTATGGAACGTTTGTATTGGCGCGTTTTTCTTTAGCCAAAAATGGCGTTTTGTTTTTTTATAAAAACAATCTTCTCTATTTATAGTTAATAAAAATGCGTGTCGAAAACCATATTCATATTCGTTCATATTATGCTCTACCACTACGAGAAAGGATGGAAGACAGCACAGTCATTTTGCGATCTCAACGAACTTTTTAGCGAAGGAACAATTACTGATAGTGCAGTACGGAAGTGATTTGTCCATTTCAAATCAGGTGGCACTAGTTTGGAGGATAAAGAAGGAAGAGGTCGGCCATCGGATTTTGATGATCAGGCACTTCTGACAGCTGTGGAAGAGGATGAAAGCCTTACGACACGAATGCTGGCTGCAGACTTCAATGTCGACCAATCAACGATCGTTCGACGCCTCAAAAAGCTTGGCAAGGTATGGAAATTGGCTGGATGGGTCCCCCACGAACTATCCGTGCAATCGAGGCGAAAAGATCGCGCAAAAAGAACCACATCGTGTTCCATCACGATAACGCACGTCCGCATGTTGAGTGCCGGGTCGTCGAATTCATCGCCAATAAGGGCTGGGATCTAATCCCACATCCGCCTTACTCACCGACGGAAGCACCGACGGACTATCACATCAACCGCTCTTTGAAAAACTGGCAAAAGACTAAGATCTACGACGATTTGGATGACTTGGTGTCCGATGTCAAAGCGTGGATTGCCTCCAAGAATCGTGACTTCTTCGCCCGTGGAATCGACCGACTGCCAAGCAAATGGGAAGCAGTTATTGAAGTAGATGGTGAATACGTTCCCGAATAATCATTTAAACATGTTTTTGTTAAATTTTATTATTGTTTTTGCTGAATAAAAATATTTTTAAAAAACGTTCCATAATTATGCATCAACCTAATATATGTAGTTTGGCCAAAAGGGTTAGAATTTTAATTTTTTTACCCTCACCCCATTTTGGGTGGTTATTTTTTTTCATTTCTAGTCTTTTGGGACCCACAGAATATGTATACAAAATTTGGTTGAGTTTTTTTTTTTTTTAATGATATTGATGAAAGAAGGAGATACACCAGAAGGTGGATCCCCTAAAGGCATGTATGGGCTGGCCCCTCCATCGTGAAAAGAACAGAGTAGAAGGAAAAGAAGCCGGGATCACGAGCCAATCTCAGAAACTTAGATACAATTCAATATCCAATTTACTAAGGTTTTAGGGGCTTCGAGCAGTGGTAAATTCTCCGCGCGATAAATTCGGTTAAATTTATCTCCCACTTAATTTTTATTACCAGACCCTATACTTACAGAAAAAATGTCTGGGTATAGCCGGGAATCGAACCCGAGACCTCCGGGTTGCCAGTCAGTTACTCTGACCATTACACCACGGAGGCGGACAAGTTTAGTCAAAAGCGCTAGAATTTTCATTTTTGACCCTCACCCCATTTTGGGTGGTTAGTTTTTTCATTTCTAGCCTTTTGGGGCCCACAGAATATGTATACAAAATTTGGTTGAGTTTGGTCGAAAGGGCTAGAATGTTCATTTTTGACCACCCCTTCTTTTTTTGACTGATATAATGTTTAAAACATATATATATATATATATAAATTATTTTATGTTCTTTTCAAAAATATATTCAGTTTTTTTCTAGTTAATTTTTTTCATTTTTTATACCTCTTCAAAATGTGGTAGATCTTTATGCCCCACCCTGTATAATAACTTGTAAGCTTTGAAATTTCTTCCCAATGTTTGCATTATAATTTTTAAAGTTTAAATTATATTTCTTTATATATATTCTTGAAATTTATGAAATATTATTTGATCATTGCAAATTCGTGGCCAAATTTCAAGAAAATCGGCTCGGTGCAAGTAGGTAAACATTGGATTTCAAAATTCTACTAAAATAGACAGACAGAAGAACAAAGTTAAATAAAAGCATGTAAAAACGATCCATCTCTGTCTGCTTCTCTAGCAAGTCCAAACTCTTGAAAATTCAATTTCAACTATTTCAATTAAAGATATTACATCGAAAGCCATTTCAATTAGTAGTAATTGAATTCAAAATATATCTTTACCAGAGTCTGCTTTCCTCTTGATTGGCCTCTATGCCACGGGATCCATCTGTTTTTTCCCCTTTTTTTTATTTATTGAATACGCTTCTAATGCCAGCTAATGATTGTCGAAAAAATACTATAATCGGCTTATTATTTCTTCCCTAATCGACTTAAAGTATCAAAAAATAATAAAACGCACTGGAACTCATCATTCCATAATATTTATTAAAATTGCAAATAAATGCCAGCCGGGTGACTGAAGCATTGAATTCATCTTTTTTTTTTTTTTTTTTTTGCTTATTCATGTTTAAAAACCAATCAAACACGGAAAATTCATTTTAATGTATTTTTTCTTTCTTTCTATGATCCTGTATTTCAGCAGACAAGATAACTCAAGAGCATAAAGTGGTAGAAATTTCGTTCTAGTATCGAAATGTTGGTATTTTCAAGCATCAAGTAGAAGCTAACCCCAGTGATAACTCTTTACAAATCTAATTAGTATCCAAATATAAATATGTAAGATAATATTTAAGAGAAGAACGGATTCAAACCAAGAACCACGGCTGTCTTGGATAGGAATGGTGAAGAAATAATGGATAGATTTGATGTGGTATGCCATTGGAGAGAGTATTTTAATTATTTACTTAGTTTTGACGAGGCGAGTAATACAATACAGGTGAATGCTTTGGACTCGGGGGATAATTATATGCTGGAACCCACGATTCAGGAAATAGAAGAAGCAATTAAAAAAGCTAAAAAAGAGGAAAATCAGCCGGAAAGGACCAAATAGCGGCAGAATTATTGAAGAGTGGGGGTAAAGGGCTGTACAAGATGATACATGTATTAGTATTAAGGAAGAAAAAATTCCGGCAGAATGGCATGACGAATTTATTGTTCCTATAAACAAAAAAGTAAATATAAAAAGGTATGAAAACTTCAGAGGAATATCAATCTTACCAACACCTTATAAGATATTAAGTTATTTCTTACTAAAACGTCTAACTCTGTTTGCTGAAGGGATTACCAATGCGGCTTTCGTAAAGGAAGATCTACAACTGACCAACTATTTAGTATAAGACAAATAATGGAAAAACGATGAGAATTTGCGCTCGATACTTTCCACCTTTTCATCGATTTCAAACAGGCATATGATAGCGTTCATAGGGAGAGCCTGTGAAAAATTATAAACGAGTTTGGATTCCCTCATAAGCTAATAAAGTTGGTCAGGGCCTGTATGGAAAACTCAAGAACCTATATTAAGGTAGAGAATAGGTATTCGAGTCATTTAGCATCAAAACAGGACTACGACAAGGAGATGCAATATAACCCCCGTTTTTCAACCTTATTCTGGAAAAAGTTATAAGAATTCTAGATTAAAGGAGAGAAGGAATACCACTGAATGGTCTACATAAAGTGTTTGAATATGAGGATGATATTGCCATAGTAGCGAATAGAGAGGAAGGTTTGGTGGACTTGCATGATAAAATAAAATGTATGGGCTAAGAGTTGGTCTTAAAATAAATGCTGAAAAGACCAAAGCAATGAAAGTGTCAAGACATAACAACAAAAACAACAATAGTTTGAGATGTGAGGATGCTAGTTACAAGCATGCTGAGAATTTCGCTTATTTATCTTATAACAACAAAGAATGAAGTAGGCAAAGAAATTCAGACTCGAATAATGAAAGGAAACCGTTGTGCGGCTGCCTTAAATAGCCTGCTCAAAAATAAAATTCTCTCAAGAAAATGGCTTCTTAACGAACTAGCCAGCTATTTGTGCATTAAAAGTCTCAATGTGGATCATGAAAACAACTAGGTAAGTTGGGTTTACATTTTATGCTAATTTTTATGCAAATCGTTAAGGCAAGGCTTCACTTTAAGTATAGGACATCTTATGTTATATTTAATAATAATTTCAATCTGAAATATCAATTCAATAGTTGATACAACAAATAATTTTAATCAATTAGACATTTTTCCAGATTGTGATCAGGAATCATGGCCAAGGGGGTGGTTACCTTCTGAAACACAAATTGACAGGGGGTGGTCAATTTTTAAATCAACGCAATTCCATTTGTTTTACATTACATGACTTGTTTCTTAATTGAATCGTTGATCTACTGTTTAGGAATTTCTTTTTTATTTGCCGTTAACTTCTTGTTTTCCAATAGATGACCATATGGCCAACTATTAACTCGCGGTGTGGTCAACTAGTTAATAAAATTTCAAAAAAAATTCTAGATCATGCCACCAATAAAATGAAATTTTCGAAATTACTAGCCTGAAGATATGGAAAGAGCCATTTACCAATCCCGATTTGCTTAACTATGGCCGGAAGGATTTTTTGCCCCATATCAGTCAACTGATGCAAGTGAGCAAAACTGGTAACGTCTACTCACTTCTAGAACTTTATTTCCTGTGGCAAACTTAAGCTGGAGCAATTAATTTTCATTTTTTTCCGTATAAGCGCTTGTTAATAGGGTGTAAATTAATAAAAAATAATGATTTACTTCTGAAACATTTCATTTTTAGGATGTCTACTATTGAACCTGAATCTTGACTTTTTGAAATAAATTTATTTAATAATGAAATGATTTATTAATTTCCTTTTGGCTTGTAGTCCTGTTAAGAATGAGTGGTAGCTTATGAAAAAACTTCTTTTCGTCATTATAAATATCTAGCGTCACTAGGAGTGTTTTTTGATAGAAATTCTCATTCATGGTGTCTACTACCGGTACGTTTATCTTAACAACATTCTAATTAAATAACCTTTTGAACTTGCTTTCTCTCTCTAAATATATATTCATGGTTTCTCAAAATACCGAAAATTAATTGAATTTGCTTAAATTAGTCGAGTTTCTGTTTTGGTTTGATTATTATTAATAATATTCAAAAATAAATAAATATTGAATATTTGTTTTATGATTCTATTAATTTTGAATAAGTTGATTAGTTTGGTTGCATAGATTCAAAGGAGCTATAATGTATGAAAATTCTCAAAATTTCAAGTTTTTATTTTGTATTTTACATAATTGCCTCTTGATAGGTTGTAGATATGGATAACTAATCTGACAGCCACATTTTCGTTAATAAGTGCACCTCTCTTAAACTAAGATGACGAGTTCCAGGGTTAGGTGCAAAAGGTCGCGAAATAAAAATAAAGAAAATATTTTCTGAGCACAACTAAGACAAATCAAAAGCAATTATTAGGTATAATTATTCAAAACTCTTTTCTAAAAACACATTTATTTTAAGATTACAGTTCAAGATCTCATCCTCTAGAATTTGTTAATAATATGAGAACAAATTTTCAGGAGATCGAAAAGTATTTATTTATTAATTTTTTACTTTTTGGTGATTGCGGGGCTAAAAAGCTTGAGAAACGCTACCCCAGAACACGAAATATTGCCAAAATATGCAATATTACAATATTGCATAACATTACGAATATTGCAGATATATTTCTGTGCAATATTACATATCGTTGCCTTAGAGTGTAAACCTGCTAAATCCATTTTTTATCATATATGACATATTAATACCGTTCGAAAGAAAAAGAGATAGAGCATCGTCCAAGTAAAACATACTTTTTTATGATTAATTGATAACTGATTAATTTTTTACTTTTGAAGATTGCGGGCTAAAAGTTTGAGAAACGCTACCCTAGAACACGAAATATTGCCACAATATGACACCAATATTACAATATTGCATAACATTACGAATATTGCAGATATATTTCTGTGCAATATTACATATCGTCGCCTTAGAGCAAGGGTCTCAACCCAGGCCTGCGGAACCCGCGGCCCGCCGATATGTTTTCTGCGGCCCGCCAACAGCACTCTCAATAACGACTACAAAAAAAAAATTTAGAATTTTTTTTTATAACATTAAATTTTAAAATTGAAGAAAATAAAGTTCTATGTGGGGGTGGGGGGCGGCGTCTGAGACCCCCCCCTAAATCAGAGGTCTGGATCCGCGCCTGGGTCCGGCCCGCTGTGTAGAAAAAAATTTTGCCCCTTGATTTGTAAAACGTTGAAAACCCCTGCCTTAGAGTGTAAACCTGCTAAATCCATTTTTTTATCATATATGACATATTAATACCGTTCGAAAGAAAAAGAGATAGAGCATCGTCCAAGTAAAATTGATACTTAAAATTAAGATCGTAAGTTGTAGAAAAAAATGTGAAAAATAGTTTCTTTCTATAACAATAATATTAAATTTTGTTTTTTTTTTCTTTGCCCTGTGAAATTTCCTTGTTGTGAGTTAGCAGGTTTACACTCTAAGGCGACGATGTGTAGGTATAATATACTCAAAAATATTAATTTAAAAATGCAGCAATAATGTAATAATATTTCGTAGAATATTGTCTGCAATTCAAAAAAGTGGATATAAGAATATTGCTTCAATATTTAGTAAGGTTATCAATAATTTCCCTTCCTTGAAAGGAAAATGTTATCGATAACCTCTCAAAAAATGGTTTCTTTTTATAAAAATTTTGAAAGAGGGTCACATAAATAATAAAATTTTCTAAAAAATGAAACTTAAAATAGCCCCAAGATTAAATCTAAAAGCAAATATATTCATAAATATATATAAAATTGTAAAAAAGAAAAACAATCATAATTCCTGTTGGAATTAAGAAATAATCCTTTCAGGATCTATCAAAAAAAAAAAAAAAATGTTATACGTCATTTGCTTTAATGGAAAAATCTAACTATTAAGCCGCATTCACACTACTCTGACGATACGTGTTAGCACGAGAGCTGATGTTTTCGTCGGGGCGTGTTAACTCGTCAGCGTCAGGTGGGGTGTGAACACTACGATGACGTGTTAACTCGTCAGTTGTTCTTTGGATGCTTATACAGACAGGAATACATCGTTGCGGAATGGATAAGAGACTTTTGGATGGGTAATCCAAATGAATAAAAAATTATATATGGAATTTAAATGATAATTGACTGCTTTATTAAATTTGATCCCCTATAGAAATAATAGAGGCGATTGTGGGTCAGTGTTTAGTGTCGGGCCGCTGGCCTGAAATACGCTGGTTCGAGAATGATGTCTCAGCAGATATTTGCAGCCGCCTCGTCTTGGAAAGCAATGGCAAACTACCAAGAGTATAATTGCCTAGTAACCTTCTCCAAACTAGCCGTTCGGAACCGGCGTTAAAAAGTAGGTCCCGTATATCTGTGTAAAAACAGCTAAACACACTCAGCACAGATATGTGTGGAGAGGAGCCGAAACGTCAGGTAGACCTGAAATGGCACTTAAAAAGAAAAAGAATAGAAATAATAAGAAGGAAATCTCAACTAATAATGATCATTTTACATAATTATTAAATTCATTTAAATATTTGAATTCTTAAATTTAATACCTCTTATTATTAATTATGAAAACTAAAATTCATAGATAATTTTTTTTTTTTGGCTTTTCGGCCTTTCAGCCATAAGCCAATTTACGATACAATTTTTTTTTATTTAAATTTGTCCCTACCCCGGGGTCAGATTTTAGCCGGATGCCTCGAGTCGGATTCGAACCCTGGTCCACTTGATTAGCAGGATGACACGCTACCACCTACCCTATCCGACGCACCTCATAGATAATTAATCTTTTATTTCTCTGAGCTCTTCTTCCATATTTATCATGACTGACGGCCTGACGAGTTCTGGAAATTTATATTTAGAGCTGACGCGTCAGCGAGTAAGTTGCGTCGCGACTCGTCATAACACGTCATGTCAGCCTAATGTGCACACTCCTAATTAAAATAATTGATTAATTTTTTGTTGCACTCAGCTGACGAGTTAACACGTATGGTCAGCATAGTGTGAATGCGGCTTTAGTATTATATTTAGGTGGATAATGATCATGTTGTTGGTCTACTCTGTTAATAAAGTGGATATTCCGATTCGCTTACCTGGCTTGGACTGCAGACGCTTCTCGGGGTGAGTTTGCAGGGAGGTTCTTCGGGCGAAGGGTGTTTCCGTTGCGGGTGACAGCAATGGTCTCTGCAGTCTTCCTCCCAACCGCAATCACACTCTTCGCCAGGCTCCACAACGCCGTTCCCACAAATAGCAGCTTGTGGCTCTGCAATACAACAGAAGCAAAGTTGATAAAGTACTGATTCACTTTTCACTATACTATTGGTGATTACTTATTAAAGGATATAAGAGAAAAAGATGAGGCAACTAATATCGCATGAGTTTGAAATAAAATAAATTTAATTTAAATAAATCAAATTATTATTTTAAGTGTTAAATTTTTTTTCCAAATTTTTTTTAATTGAAATATTTATATTAGGTTTGGTGTCGATTTGAAAAAATATTCTATTCTTTTTAGCACAACTTTGAAGTAATTTTTTTTTTTTAAGTTTATATAACAAAAGTAAAGTAAAATTAAATAATACAACTAGATAGAAAGAAAAAAGGCTCATTCTTAATTTTACAATAAATTCAATTAAAAACCATTTAATTTTATTTTGAATAAGTGATTATGAACATTTTATGTAGTCAAATATTATTAAAAAAAAAAAAAAAAAAAGTTAAAGCAATTTGAACCGCGAAAGTTAAATAATATAATCAATAATTTCTTATGTTAATTCTACATATTAGAAAATTATTTTATTATTTTTTGAAAAGTAAAAATAAATTGAGTATCTGACGGGAGTCGAACCTGTGTCTATCTCCTTTATTCGAAGAGCACCTTTCCAATTAGGCTACGGATGATCCCGCCAGCTAAGCTCTTTAGATTGAATGTCATTTTTCCTTTTCGCGGCTTTTTCTATTAAAGTATATAGTTACTTATGTTTTAGACAAATTAAATTTTGAAAGTTAGTTTTAATTTTTTCTTAAAGCTTGAACCGCGAAAGTTAAATAATATAATCAATAATTTCTTATGTTAATTCTACATATTAGAAAATTGGTTTATTAATTTTTGAAAAGGAAAAATAAATTCAGCATCAAAACGGCTTTAAGAAAAATTAAAACTAACGTTTAAAAGTTAATTTGTCTAACAATGTAAGTGTTTGTTAGTGGAAGGATCACTAAGAATTCCTTTGCCATTCTGAACGCTATTCACTCGTAGAGGATCCGGCCTTATCTACATAGTTTACTCGACTCTTGGCTCAAAGTAGAAATGACTCCCCTGATTTTTGAAAGTTGAGCACCCCTTAACTGAATAATAATCAAACTAATGAATTCGCCAATTCGTTTATCCCTGTGACTACTGGAGACTGAAACTCTGTTCCTGCTACCATCTATCCTTCAGCTATTCAAGGCCCGTATCCACAGGTACATTCGAGTCCAAACCAAGCCTTTTCTCATTTTGCTTTTTACTAGGCAGAGGTGAATCAGGCCTATAAGGGTTGCAATTCCTAGGATAACTTCTTTTCAAATCAGTATCGTTAAAAAATCTAAATAAATAAAAATAAAAAATAATAATAAACTTTTTTCTTTCATTAATTTAACTTGTCCAATTAAGCTTTAATTTTAACTATATATAGTTTTATTCCTTTTTAAGTGTTTTTAGTTGATAGAACAAATTTTATTAGCTAATTAAAATAACATTCACACTTGTTTTAATTTTAGAACAATTAAAAAATATTTTTTCAATCAATTATCAAATTAACTATCATATAATGGCAACATTAAAAACTTCTTCTCACCCGAAAAACAGCCTTTAGAGCTTCTCGCCTTAGCATTAAGGACAGGGTTGATGCTATTCAAAGAGCAGGGTGAAAACTTATTATTGTTCCGTTTGTCGCCACTTGTCGCTCGGGCAAACATGATGAAGTTCCCATCTTCGCCGCCAGGTGTGCATTGTTCCGGATCGTGCTAAAAAACGAAAACAACCCTTATTATAACAATATAATATTATAATATTGTTTTAATGTCAAAATGCAAATAAAAACAATTGACACTTGAGTAATAAAATTAAAACTGATAGCAATATATTAATGAATTAAAAATCAATATAATAAAATTAATATTTTTTTTAATTAAATTAGAAAACTAAATAGATTTATTTATTCTCAGAAGAAAAGAAATGTTTAGATAATTTAAATTTAAGATAAAGTTTTTTAGATGTAGATTTTTAGTAAGAGCAAATAATAATTATTAATATATTGATTCAGTAATATATGGACAGTTAATAATTTAAAGTCATGTAATTATTAATATGATGAATGCTGAAATAATTTTAAAATTAGAAATAGTTATATTTACTTTTTAATTTAGTATAGGTAGATTAATTTAAAAAAATATAATAAATAAAAGAAAAACAATGCATCTCTATAGTATTTGTGTTACAAATCGATAACTATCTGCAATAAACAATAACAAAAGAGTTATGTATTTTGTAGATGGTTTGACACATATGACCTAATAATATGAGAGTACAAATTGAATTCAGTTCAATTATATTTTAAAGTAAATTAAAAAGACAGAAAAATAAGCTGACGTGTTCTGATGTGGCATGACTTTACCATACAACCTGGCCCCTTACTTATATTTAATATTTAATAAAATTATTTATAAATATGTAAGGGAGGGGAGTTAGTTTTTCCATTTTTAGACTCCCAGGGGCCCACTGATTATGTATACAAAATTTGGTTGAGTTTGGTAAATGGCCAGCATTTTCATTTTTTGACCCTACACCCCCCCCCCCATTTTGGGCGGTTAGTTTTTGAATTTTTTAGACTTCTGGGGTTCCAACTGATTATGTATACAAAATTTGGTTGAGTTTGCTCAAATGGCCTAGATTTTTCATTTTTTAACCCCCTTTTCCATTCCCTTAATTTTGGGTCGATATGCACCAAAATCTAATCAGCTCTTAATCTCAATGGACCAAAACTATGTGTGAAATTTGGTTTCAATTTTCACACTAGTTTATGAGCTAGCTCGTCCACAAAAATTTGGTAACGCACAGACTAACAGACAGACTAACAGACATTTTGACTAAACAATTATTATCTCGAAAAATATAATTTTTTCGATGTTCACTTATTAGGGCTTTTTTCTAGAGCGAAATGCCATGGTTTTGATCAAATTTTTTAATCAAAATAGTTTCAGCCGTTTTTGAAATATTTTGAAAAAAAGAAGAAAAAAAACACTTTTTTCATGCACGATTACAATATTTGACTATAACCTGTATGTTAAAGTAAAAACATTAAGTTTGATTTAGTTGTTTAGTGAATTCACTTCTAGTATGAGTACTATTTTTTGATTATTTAAATTAGATCAATTAAATAAATTCAGCCTTCCAATTGGCATGACAAAAATAATCATTATTATATTTTAATTCTTTCTCTCAATTCCCTGTTTATTTGAAATTTAATTTAATTTTATTAAAGACAACAATGATTAGTAATCTAAAAAATAAATAACTATTTATCAAAATAAAAATCCCCATGACCTGAAAAACTTCGTCTATAAAAGAAAATCATATATCTTCTTCTTGTTCATTGGGCAAAGCGAAAAAGTGGTTGATATTTGTTTTTCGTGTTGATCTCTTTTTTATCACCACGATGAAAAGTTAAAATGACTCTAATTCATCTCACTCACACAGTCAATATTTATTATATTATTTTTGTTAAGCTGTTTTTGTTTTCGATCCGATTTGTTTTCTTTCTGAAATTTTCATCGCTTTGAAAAAAACAACAACTAGCTTACCATGATTATAATACGTATATGAATGATCGTCCCCGAATAAACTTAAATAACATAAATTTATTGATGTTTAAATCTATGTAATTTGTAATAAGCACAGGTCATTTTAGTGAAAATGAGACAAATTTAATGATATCTGAATTTAAATGATAGATTCACGTACATGATTACGAATATAACTTTGTATAAATAATTTTGATGTTAATGGTAAGTTATAACACTAAACAAACAGTGTCAAAGGAGACAAGAAGGTAGCGTTTGCAAGCTTATTCACAATGTAAAAGAAGGAAGGGTAAACGTAAAGTTACAAAACCGATTAATAATTTTATTTGCGGCACATTTGACAATCTCTCGCGGCACACAGGTTGAGAAACAATGGCTTTGAGAGCCCAAAATCTAAACAGTATTGAAAATACAAAAATTTTGCTAAAGAACAAACTTTCTAAGATATTTTCTTTTTATGAATTTAATTTTTTCTATTGAATGATAAAATTGAAGAAAAAAGCAAAACTTTTCACGACCCAGTACGTTCGACATTTAGAAGAAGTATTTGTTCAAATTATTGTCTGAATTTTATTGAAGTATAATTAAATATTTGCTTTCTCTACAACGAGTATAATTTTGACCTAAGAGCAAAAGGCCATTCCTAGAATAATAGAAATTAAAAATTGAACCTTTAATTGCCTGAACAGGTCTTATCTTGTATTTGGCTATAGGTTCACTTTAAAAGAAGAAGTTAGATAATTATATCCACACCCTTTTCAGTCATTTTCCTCGATCGGATTCTAATGAAAGAATCGCCCCCGCACATTCAATAATTAAGAAAAAAGTGAAAAAAATTTTCCAAGGTTTGGGTGTCTAATATGTCGTAGTAATTAATAATAAACTTAAATATGAATTGTTTATTTATGCGTATATTATGAATTCGATTTAAAATCTCAATAAAAAATTTTCTTTTTGCATTTTTGAACAGGAAATTTTAAAGCTAGACCTCTAGAAGTTATAGGGATAAAGGAGTTGGCGACTCAGCTGATATCTAGCTTACGTTTCTAAATTCATTTATTTATATTTTGTTTTTGAAATAACACCACTCAAAAGAAGTATATGGACAAACAAACTTAAGTTTTATAATCTTATTTAATTTGAGAGGATCTAATTTTTTACGATATTAGATATAATATAAAAATAAGCTGACGTGTTCTGATGTGGACAACCACTTGACTTTACCATACAACCTGGCCCCTCACTTATATTTAATATTTAATAAAATTATTTATAATCATGTAGGGGGGGGGTTAGTTTTTTGCATTTTTAGACTCCTGGGACCCACTGATTATGTATACAAAATTTGGTTGAGTTTGGTACAAGGGCCTATATTTTGATTTTTTGACTCAAACTTGAGTTGTTTACCAAAAAAGAATTTAGTCTTTTTGATTTTAAGTCGATTCTTCCACGTTTTCAGTAGAGGTTGCCATTAATAGTCAAAACATCAAAAATGGAATGCAATAAGGTTATTCCTCTAGTATTAGATAAGAATCGATCGTTATTTTTGATTTTAAGCCGATTCCTCCATGTCTTCAGCAATGGTTACCAATAATAATCAAAGCGTCAAAAATCTAATGTAAAATTGTTATTCCTCGAGTATTATATGAGAATCGATTGCTATTTTTGATTTTAAGTCGATTCCTCCATGTCTACAGCAATGGTTACTAATAATAACCGAAATGTCAAAAATCCAATATAGAATGGTTATTCCTCAAGTACTAGATGAGAATCAATCGCTATTTTTGATTTTATGTCGATTCCTCTATGTCTTCAGCAATGGTTACCAATAAAAACCGAAACGTCAAAAATTCAATATAGAATAGTTATTCCTCAAGTACTAGATGAGAATCAATAGCTGTTTTTGATTTTAAATCGATTCCTCTATGTCTTCAGCAATGGTTGGCAATAAAAACCGAAACGTCAAAATTCCAATATAGAATGGTTGTGACCTTAATTGAGTTCATGGGTTCCGTAGTCTTTACCTGAGGACCCGTTGAAGTCGCGCTTGCTGCGCGACCGATTGCAATACTTTCTCCCATGCTTCGCATTGGATAAAGTAAAAATAGCTGATTAGACTTTGGGCTTTCAAGCTTTTGAGCTATTGGTTAAAAATACAAAAAATCAAAAGAATATGCATTTGTTAAATCGAAAGATCTTTTGAACTGTTGTAATTTGTAATTAATAATCTGAAATTTCCCACACAAGATAATATTAATAAGCTGCACCTATTTTCTATTTATCTATCACCTTTAGATCTCAAACCGTTAGCTGGAAAAATAATTAAATATGTTTTTTCAATTTATAGAGAGCATGATAATAAAAAGTTTACAATTTTTCTATAATTATTATATACGTTATAATGTGTTTACAAATATCAATTTGTTATTTTCAGAAGGGTGTCTGTTTGTTATTACAAACTCAATCCAACCGAGCTCGACATATTTGGCCCCTTAAGATTATGCATTCAAATCAAAAGCTTTGTATATCGGATGCCTATCTTACAGGAACCGAAGTCAACTAGCAAATAGCGAATTGTTTGCAAAGGAAACTTAAGAGGAAATTATTATAAAATATTTCATTGGAAGGCATAAGTTGTTAAAAGGAAAGTGCAGCAACGTTGTCAAGTCCGAAAACGACTACACTAAAAATGGAATTATATTATAGACTACATATTAATGAAATTTACTCATCTGTCCACTATGAGTATACATGTACGTTGTACGTATTGGTTAATTGATTACTAAATTAACTAATGAAGTGTTCACAGCTAAATTGGATGAAGTCCAAAATTAAAAAAGTTATTCTAAATGAAATGTTTACTTACAAATTTACGAGAAAAAAAGTAGTAGTTTTATTTTCTCAAAATAGTAAAATAGATATTCAAAAACTAAATAAGTTTTGTAATTAAGTAATAAAAACACATTTTTTCAATTCTTTTTTGTTTATAGACAATTTTTAACGCTGTATGCCCTCTGATTGCCGATTCTGGTTTCTGAAATAACTTATTTATTTTTATATACAATAATTTTTAAAATATTTTTTAATACAATATTTTGAAAAAAAAATTAGATTTTTAATATTTTTTTTATTAAAATATTGAATAATATTAAAAATGTTATGTACTGTACAATCTATTATTTACGTGAGCCCAAATTATTAGATGGATATTTTAAAAATTCAGGCTCAGAATAAAAAAGGAAGACACTCGTTGAATTATCTAGAGACTCATTAGAAATATCATTTAATTCTTTCTGATTTAAAAATAGGAGAGCTTAACATGTGATTGCAAGAATTTTGAAATTAAAGGGTATTTACAATGCATTAAAAAGGGAAATGTATTAAATTAAATGACCCCAGTGAAAGGAGTGCGTTGAAAAAGTGACAGTAGGGATGAGAGAGTGGAGGAGGCTTTTCGATTTGCCAATCGAAAACAAGCAGTATGTTGGCGACAGGTAAACAGACGAGAATCGAGTCGAGTCGAAATCAGGAAACTAACTGTAATTGGTAAAGAAGAGAATAGTGAAGACAGAAAAAAAAACATAGTCAGGTGAATCAAAAACATGCAGAGAGACTCGGCGTTTTTTAGGCACATAATAAAAACATGTTTTTAGCAGTTATGTAGAAGTATAATTATTTTTAAGTCAACAAATAAACCATTATAAAGAATCAAATAGGATAGATGTAATTTTTTTGTTAAGGGAGAATGGTGTAGGTTCTTGGTGAAACATTAAATAAAGTAAAGAACATTTTTTTGAAACTTTTTAAAAATAAAATACTAGGTAGGTTTCACATAAATAAAATATCAGATACTTGTTTAGCACGACTCTATCTATATATATAAAAGCCATTGTCTAGACAGTACCCGTGGTGCAGCAAGGAACACGTGGGAGAAATACTCAACTAATATTCAATGACAGTTGTTATATTGGCAAATTTTACAAATAAAACATATCTGTTCTCTATATTATATATCTATAATATCTCTATATATTAATATATTCTTCTATATAGCTTAGAATATTAGATTTACGGGGTGTCTCATTTGAAATTTTAGTAGACAAATTTATTAATTTTAAATATATTATATATTAATATATATTTAATTTTTTGAAATAATTCATACTGCAAAAATTAATTTTTTTTTTTTGAATTTAAGAAAAATATAAATTCTTAAAATTTTAGTAGACAAATTTTAAAATATATATATATATATATATATATATATATTTAATTTATAATATAAGTTTTAATGAGATATGATTTAATGGGATAATGAGATTAATTCTTAATTTATTACTGCGCGGGTCATTTGAAATTTTAGTAGATAAATTAATTTTAAAATTATTATATATAATTAATTTAGAGACACTTTTTAGATAAATTTAAATATTGAAATGTATTATTAAAAAAGAAATAGGTTTCCAACCGATCGGGAATTTCGAGAGAAATGGTTGCATGCTCTAATAAAGTATTTATAAAACATTTAATGATATTTGTTCATCTTTCTTTGATCACTATTCATTATTCAAAAAAATATTTTTTTCAAAACATATAATTACGGACAGCTAATAATTACATCGCGAGACGCTGCCCGCCAGGTACTGCTCGTATAAATATAAAGACAGTGTCATTTGTGAACTCATGAAGATGGGCTTATACCCAGAAATATATTTATATAGAGTCCTGCTAAACAAGCATCTGATCTTTTATTTATGTAAAACCTACCTAGTATTTTATTTTTAAAATTTTAAAAAGTTTCTAAAAAAAAATTTCTTTACTTGATATAATTTTTTATGATATTACAACTGCAAGGGTCAACTCTATATGGCAGGTTTGACCCCTGCAGCGGAAAAATAGAAGATGAGGAAGAAAGTTTATAGGCTGGGGCAAAGTCGAAGGTACCAGTGGATTTGGATTTTAAACAACTAAAGGTTCGCGAGAATCGAGTCATAGGAATAAACGAGTAGGCAAATACCCCTATATAGTTTTCGAGAATCTATATAGGCGCTATATAGTTACTATATAGTTTGAAACATTGTGTTACTAGGGACGTTGGGGCGGTCTCTTATCCAGTTCGAAAACCCATCCTATTGGTCGAGAGATGGTCTATCGATAACAAGATTTTTTTTTGGATGTGAGTCGGGTTGTCCGAGCTGGCTAAGGCACTGGGCCTGCTTCAGGATCGTTGGTTACGATGTTCAAGAAGGAGACCCGGGATCGAGACTGGCTAGCATATACAATTTCGACCAGCTAAAACTCGGCTCCCTCACTAACCCTACTAACACTTTACTGATGTGCTGTTCAAATGGACTTTGCTCCCGGTACCAATAAATAAATAAAAATAAAAATAATTTTTTTGGTTGACGGACTCATAAGAGACCACCTTTAGATCAATTTTTATTCAATTTCGCGGCGTAGGGTGATGAGTTTTCGATAATTGTTTTGTTGTTGTTTTTTTAATATAAATGAGGCTTTAGGCCAGTGTTTCCCATCCTTTTTTGTGCCATGTCCCATCCAAGCCTTTATAAAATACCCATGTTCCTTATTTAACATATACATAATTTTTTTATTCTAAAAATGAATAATTATTTATATGAATATAATTACAAAAATAAAATTTTGTATGGTTCTACCTACATTTAAGTATATTTTATATATTGCTGAAGCTACCCATGTGGCAAGTCTGAGACTAAACCGACAATCAATCGGACAGAGATTAGAATTGATATCAGATTGGTGTCGGATTGGTATCCAAACCGACTCTCGAAATTTCGACGGACATTCCCTCTGGCGGAGACTGGGCCCGTTTCAAAATGGATTTTTCAAACACGTGACTTCTCTTTGTTAATCAAATTGGCCCAGACATAACCAAGTTTGATACAGATGTCATTTTACAAATAGCAAAGTGTGTGTTCTATCCCTTAGTAATTACTATAATATCTGTGTATAAATATAATTTCTGCCTTGAGTAATAATTTTCGTAAGTGATATATAAATTTCGTTATAGTGTAAAAACGTAGTCTTATCATTATACAAAAAAGTATCGAAATTTCAAACGGAATCGAGACAAAGATATAAACCAATAAAGTTTGTTATGTCCAGTGAAAGCACAAGTTCAATAAATAGATCATCATTATCGAAGAGGAGAAACTTGTAAGTTTATTCGATTATTTTTGTTTTCGAGAAATTACGAGAAAATTCTTTTTTAAATGTTTTTTTATGAATTCAAGAATTATTTTTTCAGGTTACATTTATAAAGTAAAAATTGATGAGGTGTATAAATCAAAGCGAACTGACTTGAACAGCGCTTTGATTCACCTCAAAGTGCAAGATGACTATAGTGGACAACGGGGCATTCGCCAAACGGAGTAAGAAAATTGCATCTATTTTTTAAACATATAGCAGGTAATATAAGAATATTATTAAAAATGAAATAATATTAAAATTATATTTGAAATAATGTTATTGTTTTTCAGAATCATTAGAGAAATTACGGGGGGGGAGAGGGGTGCCAACGAGAACTTTTATCAAAATAAGATACTAAGTAAGTGGCTGCCCGGGGCTTCGGAATGAGCGTATGGAAAAAATAATGCTGCTAACTATTTTTCTCACATAATATGTATAAATGTTTTTTTGTTTAATAAAAAATTTATTTAAAAAAAATTTGATTATTTATTTATTTATAATAAGAATGTGTCCTAACGATACTTGAAAACAGGATCAGTTTGAAATCAGAAAATTGTGTCAAAACGACTCTGACAAACAGTGTCTATTCGATAACCGATTATTGTCCCCGAAGAACATAGAATCTGATGTCGGCATGATCTGATAATTTAGTTGTCCAAACGATACTTGAAAACAGGATTAGATTAACATCAGAAAATTGTGTCAGAACGATACTGGAAAACAGGATCAGATTGACATCAGAAAATTGTGTCAGAACGACACTGGAAAACAGTGTCTATTGGATAACCGATTATTGTCTCCGACGAACATAGAATCTGATGTCGGCATGATCTGATCATTTTGACAGCAGACAGATACTGCTTTCGGATATCAATCTGGTATTGGATGATGGCCGGGATGATCTCCGACTGTTCCAAAATTTCCACATGGGTATTTACTATCAAATTTTATTAACATTTTTTTTTTCAAATATGGGTAACTAGTTTTGTAGATTTCTATATTTTTCTGGGAGAGCCGATTTTTGAATTGCCTCCCTTAACAATCAAATCCCCCTGCGAGACGTGGGGGCCCTACGTTTGGAAACACTGCTTTAGGAGAATTATCGACACCAACTCGTCAGAAAAAACACCAAAGTAGTTAGTATCTATATAGCACAGGGAAAGGGCAAACACTGTTTTCCGCCGACTCAGGAACCAAATGAACGGGTAGTATTAGTCTTATTGAAAATTAGAGCCATATATAGCGTAAGAAGATTAGTCGTCTGAGTCTTGAAATATACCACCATGGATTTAAATTTTTACCGATATTCCCGAGAATGTCAAAAAGGATCATTATATTTATGTACTGAACGACACAACAATGATGATTTGATTTTTTTTTCAGATTTTCTGCTTTATTCGGACGTTTCCTTATACTAGAAAGATCTTCGTTTTATAAACATAAATATGTTGGCACTGGTATAAACTATAAAAGACAAAAGTTGATAATACTCGTACGTAGTAGGGTAAAGATTTCTAAAGAAAATCACAAGAGGTGGTTGACTACTTAATCCAGGCGCATTATTTTTTTTATTTCAGAAGGTTTGTTTCAACCCCTTCGGGAATTGAACCTGGATGCCAAAAATGCAATCTGAACACTTGGATTTCCCTCCGAGGAGTACCCAAAGTGACATAGATCAAGTAACATTTTTCACTAAAAAAATTTCGCATACATTTGTTTCTAAAACTTAACATATAGGCTTTAGATTTTTGAAAATTTTCAAATAAAAATAATTTATAGCACCTCGGATTTAGTACATGACGACCTCTCTTGATTTTCTCTACAAGTATAAACAATATTGGACCTTCGGTTAGTATGTTATCATAATCCAAACAGAATAAGCTGACGTGTTCTGATGTGGCCATCCACTTGACTTTACAATACAACCTGACTCCTCACTTATATTTAATATTTAATAAAATTATTTATAATCATGTAGGGGGTGGGGTTAGTTTTTGCATTTTTAGACTCCTGGGACCCACTGATCATGTATACAAAATTTGGTTTAGTTTGGTAAATGGGCAAGATTTTCATTTTTGACCCCCCCCCCCATTTCGGAGGGTAGTTTTTGCATTTTTAGACTTCTGGGAGTCCACTGATTATGTATACAAAATTTGGTAGAGTTTGGCATGACTTTACCATACAACCTGGCCCCTCACTTATATTTAATATTTAATAAAATTATTTATAATCATGTAGGGGAGGGGAGTTAGTTGTTGAATTTTTAGACTCCTGGGGGCCCACTGATTATGTATACAAAATTTGGTTGAGTTTGGTAAATGGCCAACATTTTCATTTTTTGACCCTACACCCCCCCCCCATTTCGGGCTGTTAGTTTTTGCATTTTTAGACTTCTGGGGGTCCACTGATTATGTATACAAAATTTGGTAGAGTTTGCTCAAACGACCTAGATTTTTAATTTTTAACCCCCCCTCGACCCCCCTTAATTTTGGGTCGATATGCACAAAAATCTAATCAGCTCTTAATCTAAATGGACCAAAACTACGTGTGAAATTTGGTTTCGACATTCACACTAGTTTTTGAGCTAGCTCGTCCACAAATTTGGTAACGCACAGACTAACCATTAAGTGGGAGATAAATTTAACCGAATTTATCGCGCGGAGAATTTACCACTGCTCGAAGCCCCTAAAACCTTAGTAAATTGGATATTGAATTGTATCTAAGTTTCTGAGATTGGCTCGTGATCCCGGCTTCTTTTCCTTCTACTCTGTTCTTTTCACGATGGAGGGGCCAGCCCATACAGGCCTTTAGGGGATCCACCTTCTGGTGTATCTCCTTCTCACATCAATAACATTAAAAAAAAAACCAACTAACTAACTAACTAACTAACAGACATTTTGACAAAACAATTATTATCTCGAAAAATATAATTTTTTCGATGTTCACTTATTAGAGCTTTTTTGTAGACCTAAATGCCATGATTTTGCTCAATTTTTTTAATAGAAATAGTTTTAGCCGTTTTTTTAGATATTTTGAAAAAAAGAAAGAAAAAAACACTTTTTTCATGCACGATTACAATACTTGACCATACCCTGTATGGTAAAGTAAAAATATTTAATTTCTAAACATTAATAAAAAAATTAATATATTTTAGTGAATTCAATATCCCGGAGGTCCAGAGAGCTGTTTCGTAAATTTCAATTCACTCAAACAAAAAATTAGCTCAGGGATAACAGGTTAGATAATCAATCTTGATATCTCTGATTGAAAGCATTCATAGCTAATAATTATCCATGTTGCTCACATCAGACTCACTGAGCTGTTAATTACTACAGGCAATCCCTGTCTGTTTCTGATATGTTGTTTCATCAACTAGCTAAATAGAAAGAGCACACAAAAAGCTGCCTTTTACAGATGCTACAACTGTAGCAATCCAATTTACAAGGCATGTTTGGGGGGAGAATTGATTAGCAAATCTAAATTAGACGAGATTACTAATCGTTCCTGTGGCCAAACGCCTTCCGGCTCAGCCTAATGTTATCATTGTATGGCCAATTAGTTTGAGATATTGGGCTTAATTTATTTATTATTACTTACTGTAACTAAAGCGAGTAGAATAATTTTCTGGTATAATGAATTATTTAACGACTCCATTATTAGTCAATGGTTTAAAATTGGGTTTATTAAATAAAAATTTAAATTCATCTATTATTTATGTATAATGTTTTTCAATATCTAATTGAATTCAGCTAAAATCAGGTGAGTCGAAAGGTTGAATAAAGAAATGGTTCTACAGTAGAACCTTGATAACCCGGCACACTTGGGGATCTGCCAATGCCAGATTATTGGGGTCTTTAAAAAAACTTACTTGAACAAGGAAATATGTCAGTAATAACAATTTAAATAGCAAAAAAGTGTACTTTATTTACAAACATAACAGTAAATGTGTATTTCATTTCAAATGAGTCTTTATGGCCACTTTGGCTGAAATTTCAATGTTCAATCAGCGATGTCGTCTGATGATATTGAGGGGGTCGCAGCACTAAATCTTTCGAATTTCCTTAAAAAATCGATTTCTGACGCATTACGGATTATCGAGTGTCGGATTATCGAGGTTCTACTGTACTTTGAGAATAGATTTACATTATGGAATACAAAAGTATACATTGTGGAGTATTTAATTCGGGTCCAGGTTGAAGCATAAAATGTCCCACTGTAACGTTTCAGCTAGCTTGAAAATTTCGTTGCCTTTAAAATTATTTTCAAGGTGATAGAACAATTGAACATTTAATTATAATATCAAAAGTGAATGAAATGTATTCTTAAATGAAAAATAATCAGATTCTGTTTGATCAAGAAAATAATTGAGAAGTTTCGATTTAACGATGATAGTTTTGATTATAAAACAAGAAACCATACCCCATTGTATCTTATTTAGTCACGAGCTAAATGCTCTGACATAAACATATATTATACTGACGCTAACCCTAACCCCTAAAACTAATTTTTTGGACTCAGGAACATTATATATATAATAGGCCAGATTAATTTGTAGCAACGCTGACGTAATGCTGCCGACACGGAGCGCTGATGCCGTCGGTATATTTGGGGTATATTTGCGGCAAATTTGAAATATAATTGTAATTTGGACTCGAATTTTGAAATGAAAGATTCCAATTGATTTTATTTTATTTATTGGGCCTCCGAGGAGCGGGCCGTCTCTTACAAGAAAATCCAAGATTATTACACAAATTTACCCACAAATCCTTCACACTTTCGGCTTCAGAACAAATTAATTCAGAGCGGGTGGCTGAGAGAGCCAGGATTAGTCCTGGCTCACATTTCACATTTCTTTTTTTTTTATTCACAAAAAATAATCATACGCCACCCGATCTCCATGTTCTTCTGCCGAAAGTGTAAAAATTAAGAAGAGATCCCCTCATCGCCCTATTAAGAAACATTAAATATATTGATAATTATTCCTCACCCCCCCCCCCTCACCACTCAAAAATTAAATATTCAATTCGCTTTTCTTTGCACACAGAAGAAGAAATTAATCACATCTTATTTGATTTATATTTTATATATTATTTGTTTATTTTTTAATAATTTGCCAATTTTTTATAATTTTTTAAAAATCTAAATTTTGTTATTCTTATTTTTTGACTTTTACAAAATTGAACGACTTAAGACACGACCCGAGTTTCTCATGACAATACTGGAGGGAGCAGCCTGTCATACAAACAACACCTGATCTCTTTTAAATATTTGGAGCCTTATATCGATTATCGATCCCAAATTTAAAAAAAATGATATAATATAATTATCCTCCTCACACGATCCCATTTATTTAAATAAATCTACATATTTCCACACAAAAAATATCACAATGCTGTAGATTATAGAAAAAAAAATACTCCCAGATTCATATCTAGAGCCTCATTTCTGTAGCTGTGTCAGGACGAAAATGAGGGGAATCTTTTAAGAGAGTATGTATTTTCGGGAGTTTACAAGTATACATTTGGAGTGTGGTTTTTTAAGAGGAATAGCATTTTTGGACCGAGACGCCGCCTGCCAGGGCACCAGCCCGGAGGGCCGAGCTTGAGGGCGTGCCAAAGGCACGCATGAAAAGCTCGTTAAAGCATAAAAATGTGTAAAAATATATAAAAATCTTCACATCTTCAAATTTCTTTCTTTCGAGAAAATAACATTTCCCTTACTATTTCCATAATATCTAAACCTCCTATCTATTTGTTATATAGCAATAGAAATAAAATATATCATATATTCAAATTTACAAACATTTGATATTCATTTTCCGGTTCACCCCGCAGGACGTTAATTTTCGCAGCTTAAATTTTACGACCAGTATACTATATAACTAAAATCTTTTATGAGAATTGGAACAAGCTCGAAACTCGAAGTGGGTAAATAGTTTTTCAAATATTTCCATTTGTAACGATCCCATCCAAACAACCCTCCATACATAAAATGTAAAAAAAGAAAGAGAGGGAAATTATCTAATTGAAAAAGGGAAGTAAGTATTTCTGAAATTATTATATTTAAAATGTTTTTTTTTTAACGAAAAAAGTATAGTATACCTATACATATATATATTTAAATACCAATATTTTCCTTCAAATTAAAGTATATAAATCCCTAGAGAGAGTAAGAATTTTACGAGTTCAAGTCCGACGTGAAAAAAAAGTGAATAAAACATAAAACTAGATGTTAAAATTCTTCTCTCCCTCTTGGCTCGGCTGCTTCCATTCGGCTGGAAGTGAACTAATAAATTTTGTCGATTGTATATCCGATTTCTCGAAAAACTTTTCCTTCCGTCCAGAGAGAATTTTTTCAGATAATGAGATTGACTGGCTCTCATTCGGTTGATTATCGACACGCAAATTCATTAGCCTTTGGAAGATTCCTCATTAAAGGCTTTATCTTTTCAGGCCTAATGAATAATCCAAACCTTCCCTTATTAGACCACGTGGAATAAAAAACATTTAGTGACTTTCAGGAAGAAATGTTGCTACGTCTCTTGAAAGGGTCCTTTCGTACTCGGCGCTTATCTGGCTTAAGGATAATGATGAATATAATGAATGATATTGTTTCCGGGCCGTTTGGTTCTATCGAATCGGATAAACTTTGTTCACCGATCACCCTATAGAAAGAGAGCAACGATAGGAATTATATATATAACTCTTGAACTAATAACATTTAGCTTAATAATGCGTCAAAATGCGCAGCAATTTTAATAAAAAAAAAAAAAAAAAAAGTAATCAGGATGGGAATCACTGTGTACATATTACTGATTAATAGGGAAAGAATTTTAGAAAGAGAAACAAAGAGGTTGTCCTCTAATTGATGCAAATAAACATACAGACCTATATATATCAAATATATTATATATATATTTATATATATATATATATATATATATATATATATATATATATAATTTTTTTTGAGACTATAGTTTCGAAGTCTTGGCCCTCATCATCAGTCTTTTTTAATTATAAATATTATTTTTCTATCGCGTGGATATTGAAATTTTTTTCTCTTATTTGCCAGTTAGAATTAAAAAATTTACGTTAGAATTAAAAAGCGTAAAGTTTTCCAGTCAAGAAGGAGCAAAAAATTTTCAATATCCAAGCGATACTGACCCCATGAAAAATAATCTTTATAATTAAATAAAGTAAAATGCAAAATCACATTAATAAAATGGAACTGAGGCATCAAATCGCGAAAACTTGAATGTTTATATGGTAAACTCTACCTATTTAAAGCTTATGTAAAAATTATTATTTCATACATATTTGATGAATTACATATGTCATAAGCTCTGGAGCATTCCATCAACAATTGGACTCGCCTAGCTCTTACGCAGCTTACATACATCTGCGCGAAATTTGTTGCCTAAATACAGGCGTACCAACTTCATAAATCAAGTTCAAATTCAGACTACATTTTGAGGATTTCAATTAGTACAGTTATTTATTTATATTTTATAATTCAATATTTTTCTTATACGTTCAAAAATATCGAATTAGTTAAAAAAAGCTCTAAATGAAAAAATAATAAATTCAAATTCAAATTCGATTTCGGAAAAAACTTATGATGAGGGCCAAGCCTTCGAAACTATAGTCTCAAATAAATAAATAATATATATATATATATATATATATATATATATATATAGGTGTGTATGTTAATTTGCATCAAGCAGAGGACAACCTCTTTGTTTCTTTTTATGAATCAACAACTCTGCTACTCTCGGCAAAATAAAAACTTTTCAATTAAACAATTTTAGTGTTATCATAAGATTTTTTTGAAAAACAGGTAATAATAATTTTGAAAAATCCCATATTTTCATGAAATTCAAAAATTATAAAACAATCAATCGTTACAAAAATTATATTAAATAAGCTGACGTGTTTTGATGTGGCCATCCACTTGACTTTATCATACAACCTGGCCCCTAAAATTATTTATAATCATGTAGGGGGGGGGGTAGTTTTTGCATTTTTATTCTTTGAGTCAACAGTTGTTCTCTTGATCTTAATATATAAATAAATAAATATATAAAATCCCTTTTTTTGAGTTTTTAATAAATTGGAAGATGGGGACTTGTAGACGTGAAATTGTATAATTTGATGGAATGGGAAGAATGTATGAATTAAAAAGTACTTAAATATTAATTTGGCCTTTCGAATGTAAATAAATAATAATGAGATTGATTAACCTCCCATAGAGGTCAAATATTTAATTATATAGACAAAAATGTATATAAACTCATTACATTCATCTCTGAACCTTTGGCGCAAGCACATTATAAATTTACATGAAGATACAATTTTTATTTTTGACAAGGCTAGGTTCGATCACATAAGTGTACCGCATTTTGTGTATAACTGTAAGTTTAAACAACCAACTTGGTCAACTTGTAATATTATAATAAATACCCGGCAGACCGAGCTTCACTCGGTAATATTTTTATTTTAATTGAGATTTATAATAATAATATTTATTTATTATTTAATCAACCCTATGGTTTGTTTTGATTCAACCACATGATTCATTTTTTAAACAGCCTCTTAATAATTAGTTTAATTAAAAAAACTATCAAAATATTTTCTTCCAAATTTGAGACCTCGCTATTTAATATGTATTTTGAAATTAATTCTTAATAATTTTTTTATTTAATTATCGAAAATGAATACAATTCTTTATAAAACCTTTCATAAAACATTCAGTATTAATTCAAACGTTTCGGAAGAAAAATATATATTATACTATTTATCGAAATGATTAGTCGGTTAAAAAAGATCTTTGAGAAAAATAACTTGTCCAGCCCATTGTGTGGATACAAAAGAGAAAGGAAACCATTTTCAAAACTACAAACTTAGGATTCTTTTGTGAATAAATTATTTTAATTAAGAAAAAAACAATTGAATTTAGCTAACCCGAAGATAAGAAAGCCTAATGATCACAAATGAATCTTAATTCAACTTAATAGTAAACAGAGTAAAATTAATCAATTTTTTAATAAATTAAAAAAAGACTAAAGATGAAGGCCAAGCTCTCGCTATCTTATGAAATTATATTATAAATATAAACTTATATATATATAAATGTGTGTAGGTATGTTTATTTGTATTATGAAGAGGATAGGAAGGAATTATAAATTATAAAACAAAATGTAATTTTACTTTTTCATTATAATAATTTTTTTAATAAATATTTCGAAGGCCCTATTATAGTCAAGGTGAATTCCTGAGCACAATGGTTATTCAAATCAAGAAAGATTAAAAAAATATATAGGTACTTTAATAAATATAATCTTTAATTCATGTTTTAAAAAAATCAAATGAAACGATTCATGTGATGAAACTCTATTAGCAGCTTAAACATTTTTTTCATTTCACCTACTCATAGAGACGAACGATTTTGTGTTGCTAAAAATTCTTTAATATTATAAAGCTTCATTTCGGGGCGCTAATGGTATAATACTGGCCTCTTTGACAAGTCAAAATAATTGAAATTAAAAAAATAAATATATTCGTTGATAGATTCTGCATCTCGATTAAGAAAAATAGTTAAAATACCGAATGAAACGAAAGAATGAAACATGAGATGAAACTCGATTCTATTGTACCCTAAATAATTTTTTAATTTCATCTATTCTTAGAGCCGACATATTTTTTTTGTGCTAAAAAGTCTATGAAAATTTTTTAGCGGGAAAGAAAAGTAGACTCCTGTTGGGTCCTAGGTGCCGCATATAAATTTTAAATTTTTTAAGAAAATAATATTAAAAGGCTCAAATGGTCTAAAACCGTATAATACCGTGCAACACCGTATAATGCCGTACAATACCGTATTATACCGTGTGCCGGATATAAATTTTAAATTTTTTAAGAAAATAATGTTATTAAAGGGCTCAAATGGCTTAAAACCGTATAATACCGTATAATACCGTATATACGTACATCGTATTCCGGATATAAATTTAAAATTTTTTAAGAAAATATTAAAAGGCTCAAATGGCCTAAAACCGTATAATACCGTACAATGCCACACAACACCGTATAACGCCGTACAATACCGTAGAATCGCACATAATACCGTATAATGGCGTATACTCAGCATTGTACAGCGTTAGACGGTATTATACGGTATTGTGCGGCATTATACGGTGTTGTAAGGAATTATAAGGTATTGTACGGTCCAACACGGTATTATAAGGCTTTAGATCATTTGAGCCTTTTAATAGTACTATTTTCTTACAATATTTAAAATTTATATCCAGCACACGGTATAATACGGTATTGTACGGTATTATACGGTTTTAGCCAATTTGAGCCTTTTAATAATATTATTTTCTTAAAAAAGTTGGTCCGGATTGCATTTTTGGCATTCAGGTTCAATACCCGAGGAGATTAAACATCTCTTTTGAAATAATAAAAATAATCATAATTTTTCATAAATGGTGGTAGGCCAAACTTCCTGGAAGACCTACTAACAGATAGATAGTCCAGTGGGAGAGCTCCTGGAAAAAATTAAGGATGTCCTTATAAGACAATTTGGGATGGTGAAGTACAAAAAATATTGTAAGACATTGATAGATCAATTTTCAACAAATTATATAAAAATAATCCATACCTAACACCTCGGAATTAGTAGTTGACCATTTCTTTTGATTTTCTATAGAAATCCTGTTTGTTTATTAAGTAGTGCCTGGAGCACCGAGCGATGCTCGGTAACTGTTTGCCTCTAAATAGTTTAAGTTTCAAATTTCAAGGCTCTGCTACTTACCGAAGACGATATATTAATAATTAAAATATTTATTTTACGACCCTCCTAATTTACACCCCTTCCTTTATTCCAATCGGATTAAAAAATTTGACACAGCTAATAACTCGATGAATACACCAATTTTTAGCGAAATCGTTACAGCGGTTTTAGAGAACCAGATTGGATATATACGTATATAGGTATATATATACAAGAATTGCTCATTTAATAATATAAGATATAAGATAAGATAAGGATAAAATATATCAATGTTGACATCTATTTGTAAATTTTGTAGCCCAATTAACTGAAGATGGCCAAATAAATTTAGGTCGAAACGTATTATTCAGGGTGTTTTATTGATCCCAGAGCATCTAACTTTGGCTGATACCAACTCCTTCATCTAATACAATATACCATATAATAACTTACTGACTCGCACTTGTCCAGCTTTTTTATATAATTTTGGATAACGATTGATTGTTTTAGAATTTTTGAATTTTATGAAAATATATAGGATTTTTCAAAATTATTATTATCTGTTTTTAAAAAAATCTTATGATGACACTAAAATTCTTTATCTATCATTAGTACCTAATACAAAACTGGGTTGTAGGAAAAAACAGGATTCTAATTACACATTGTGTCTGTTGTATATTCCTTTCAAAAAATAACCACATTACCTTACTGATACGAAATTCTGGGCCTCAAACATTACGCATAATACGTACACCGTGATTCCTATCTTGATTTTCGGCCTTTCTAGTCATCAGCCAATTTACAATACTATTATTTTTAAATTTTGTCTTCTATCTAGGGATCAGATTTTAGCCGGTTGCCGCGAGTCGAATTCAAACCCGGGTCCACTTCGTATATTCTTTTCAAAAAAGAACCACATGACCTTACTCGTACGAAGTTCTGAACCTCAAACATTACCGATAATCTAATTTTGGTTGTTTCGCTCATTTATTTACTCATACTTCTTTGATGAATTTAGAGTCTTTAACATTACTTTTACATATATTAATTTATTTATTTATCTTCTGAGGATCTTAATTCTCTTTTAGAATAGGTGTTGATTTTCTTTGATTCAAAAAATAATAACACGGTTATATTTTTTTCATTTATTTTTATTTTATTTTATTGTTATATCAGGATGTTTCGAAATCTACAGTTATGTCATCATCAGCCTAAAAATAAAACCATCCTTTAATTATTTCCAATATATATAAACTTTACAAACAACTCAACACACATCACACCTTGTTTTACATTTTTTTACATTTTTTCTTACATCAAAAAAGCATCAAACATACCTTGAAACAATCTTAAATTTAGTTGAATCCAATCAAATCACATCCTATATCATATGAATACATATTATAAGCTATTAATTATTCCAATAAGTTAATGGAGACTCGTGGAAAGGTCCACAGTGATCTTGTAGCCAAGGTTTCCGTTTGTATATATTATTATTGGTGTAGAATATTGAGGTATTTCGGAAAAACAAGATACGGATGGTTGGTATGTAGTAAAAAAATTCTTATGTAGTTTTTGTGTGTTTAATGGTGTACATTTGCTTGCAAAGGTTTAGGACTAGATCAATCCTTCATCAGCACCTATTGATTAAGATTTATTAAATTTTAGTGTGCATAGTTGAAATATTAAAATGCAAAAGGTTGGTTGTATCTTTGTTGAAAAAATATGGGGCTCTTTCATTGTACCAAGTTATCCACTTTGCATTTTAATATTTCAACTATGCAAACCAAAATGTAATAAATCTTAATCAATAGGCGCTGATGAAGGATTGATCTAGTCCGAAACCTTTGCAAGCAAATGTACACTATTAAACACACAAAAACTACATAAGAAGTTTTTTACTACATACCAACCATCCGTATCTTATTTTTCCGAAATACCTCAATATTCTACACCAATAATAATAATATTAATTATTCCTTTTCTATATTTATTATCTAATGATTTATCCGAAAACACAAAGAATCTCAATTTTCAACACACAAAGCACCAGTGAACACATATTTTGAACCTTTTACATTTTTAATGGAATCAGAATTAATAAAATCATCAAAGTTGTGGAAGGCATAATAAGTCTTGAAAAAGTTTTCATTTTTTCTTCCAATTATTTTTATAACAAATCAAATTTTGAAAAATTATAAATTAATAAAAAAACAATATATTTACACATATTAAAGAACCAGCCAAGACCCACATTTCAAGCCATTTTGAGCTTATAAATTATGTGTAGTTTTTTGGTAATCATGCTTAAAAGTTGTAAAGTTTTTCCATTCACCCTGTTTTAAGGTAACATTTATAAGTAATGAATGTGACATTAATGTAAAAAATTATTATATTATTTTATGGCTTAGACTTTTGAGAGGCTGCTCATTTTTAACCGACTTCAAAAAAGGAGGAGATTCTCAATTCGATTGAATTTTTTTTTGTGTCTATATTACCTGATATCTATATTTTTTTTGCATTGGGTTCAGTCTAGTTTCCGATTGATCCCGTTTTTTTTCATTGGTATTGGACCTTTTTTACTATGTTTGTTTAGGCATAACTTCTTTGTTAATGAACCGATTTTGATGATTCTTTTTATATTGGAAAGAAGGTACCTTAGGGGTGGTCCCATATTAATTTGGTCAAGTTCTGATGATATGATCAATGACGAATTTACGTAAATATCCAATTCTTATTAGCAAATAATCGAAATTATAATAAATAAAATCTTTTATAAAAAAATCAATCTTAAAACGTTCATTTAAAACCCGCGAACGTTTCTGGAGAATTTCTATATTCATGAATTTAATTTTATTATCATTTTCTGATTCATTCGCCCGACCCTTTCTCTTACGAGATACATGCAAGGTATTATATTAAGTCACTATTAATAACATCACTAAAAAGAGAAAAATAAAAAAATAATTTATAAAAAAAAATAAAGCCGACTTCAAAAAATTAAATGCAACAAATAAAATAATAAAACTAAAAATAAAATAAAATGCACCAAAATGTATAAAACAATTATCTAATTTAGTTACAACTAAACGACAAAATATTTACATGAAATCACTTTTTGAAGTCGGTGCTAAACAGACTATATAAGCGAGCGTACCCGCCAATCGTACTAAGTAAAATCCATCGAGTTTGATTCATAAAATGTATAAGCACCGACTTCAAAAAGTGATTTCATGTAAATATTTTGTCGTTTACTTGTAACTAAATTAGATAATTATTTTATATATTTTAGTCCATTTTATTTTATTTTTGAGTTTTATTATTTTATTTTTTGCATTTAATTTTTTGAAGTCGGTTTTATTTTTTTTTTTTTTTATAAAAATTATTTTAAAAATGAACACTCGGACCTTGTGACAATATTTGATTTTATTTAGTTTTTTTTTTTTTTTTTTAATTTTCTTTGAGAGGTATCGTGTAGTGAACACAGGGGTAGATAGAAGGGATGCGGAAAGAGATTTCCGTTCAACTCCAACCCAATCAAAGAAGAACTTCCTTTTTAAGCTGAATCACAAAAGAAAATTTCCAATTAAGTTAATATTTTCCCAAAAACACGTCTGTTCTTTCGTTCTTTCTTTCTTCCTATTGGTAAGTAGATTAAAGAAATTATATTTTCTTGTTTTTTCTATATTGTTCCTAATAATAGTAATCAGATTTAATTCTCACTTGTGTTGTTTATTTTTTGTTTTTTATTAAAAGTGATTTCCCTCCCTACTTTATTTATACTTTTTTGACGACTTCTTCTTTTGACTGACTTTGTTTTTTTCTTTTTTTACGATTCTAATTACGTTCTAAAGGAAATGTTTCAACTCATAAAAAAAGAGTGAACAAATCTTAAGAATTTAGCTACAGGCTGCAAAATTTATTTTCTTCTTTATTTTTAAATATACAAAGAAGAAATGTTTATGTTGTATGTTTCTATGTAGATATGTATGTAGGGTTAATCTCAGAAAGTAATGAACCGAATTTAAAAAGTTGTACTATTCGAAAGCTTTTACCCTTCTTCTCTATTAAAGGTCATTTGTAACCATTGCGCTGTAGACATGAAGGAATAGAGTTAAAATAAATAAACTGACATGTCTGATGTGGCCATCCACTTGACTTTACCATACAACCTGACCCCTCACTAATATTTAATATTTAATAAAATTATTTATAATCATGTAGCGTGGGTTAGTTTTCGCATTTTTAGACTTATGACGGCCCACTGATTATGTATACAACATATGGTTGAGTTTGGTACAAGAGCCTAGAATTTCATCCCCCACCCCCATTTTGGGCGTTTATATTTTGCAATTTTAGTCCACTGATTATGTATACAAAATTTGGTTGAATTTGTTTCATAGACCTATATTTTCATTTTATTTGGCCCTATAACCCCCCACCCCCATTTTGGGCTGTTGGTTTTTGCATTTTTAGACTTCTGTGGGCCCACGGATTATGTATACAAAATTTGGTTGAGTTTTTACCTTCCCCCCCCCCTCACTCCACCCCCTTAATTTTGGATCGATATGCACTAAAATCTAATCAGCTCTTAATCTCAATACCCCAAAACTACGTGTGAAATTTTGTTTTGATATTCACACTAGTTTTTGAGCTAGGTCGTCCACAAAAATTTGGTAACGTACTAAACAGACTAACGCACATTTTGACAAAACAATTATTATCTCGAAAAATATAATTTTTTCGATGTTCACTTAATAAGGCTTTTTTGTAGATCGAAATCACATGGTTTCGCCCAATTTTTTAATCAAAATAATTTAAGCCGATTTTGAGATATTTCGAAAAAAGAACAAAAAAAAAAACACTTTTTTCATGCACGATTACAATATGTTGGTTGACCATACACTGTATGGTAAAGTAAAAATAGTAGAATATATTCCATCTATTACAGGTGGTCGTCGAATTACGATCTAAGCTACAAGGACCGTCCGCACTTACGACTACAAAAAACTTCTAAAATAATACTACCCTTCCCCCATATGGTAAAATCCATTACATCTCGGACCTAATAGATGATAACCTTTTGTGATTTTCTTTGGATTACTACTCATAAAATATCTAGTAAAACGAAAAAGACTTCATCTACAGATATGCCAGCTAAGAAGTAAAAAATAATATGCAAATACACTTGAAGGATTTAAAAGGAACAGAGAATGGAACTATTTCTGAGAAATAGTTTTTAAAAATACTATAATAAATATAATAGGGGTCAGGTTAGGCTAGGGGTTAGCGTACCAGCCTGCTAACCAAGTAGACCTGGTTCGAATCTGAATCGAGGGCTCCGGCTAAAGTATGATCCCTGGGTAGAGACAAATTAAAAAAAAATAAGTATCGTAAATTGGCTTATGGCTAGATAGGCCGAAAAGCCAATATATATATATATATATATAGGCCGATATACGAACTTATGGGGAATAGAAAACGGTTTAAGTCGAGACTATACCTATCTGTATTATGATTGTCTAGTAAAAGAAAGGTTACTATTATTGATTTTATTTTAAAATAATATTATTTTTTAACTATCTATTGTTTTCTATAAAAAATCAGTTCCAATTATTATTATTATTTTTAAAGTACAATAGATATAGTTCTTTTTTATTATTCAAATTGTTATGGGTATTATTATTATTTTTCTTTTTATGTCATTAAATCTTGCATTTGATTGATTGCTTTAGGGATAATTAATCGAGCCATGAAAGAGAATAATATAATCGGATTGAATTTATTGCCATGTTGTCCGTCAGAGGTTTTGACTTTGATTGGTATCGTCTTTGGGCGCATATTCAATAAATTCAAAGCATTCATTCAAAAATGTATAAACTCGCTTCAATCACATTCGCTAAATAGATTAATTCAATTCAATGAGGCCTTAGAGTGTTTTGAATTGTGTATTATTTCCCAAAATTCATTCAATAGTTCTGTATCGTTCAAACTCTTATTTTTAACCGACTTCAAAAAAGGAGGAGGTTCTCTATTCGACTGAATTTTTTTTTTGTCTCTGTTACCTCATATCTCCGCCAATTGTGAACCGAATTTGATATTTTTTTTGCATTGGGTTCAGTCTAACTTCCGATTGGTCCCGTTTTTTTTTCATTTGTATTAGACCTTTTTTGTTAGGTTTGTTCAGGTCTAACTTCTTCTCTAAACGACGAAATATTAACATGAAATTACTTTTCGAAGTCGGTGCCAAAGATATACATTTTATGAATCGCACTCGAAGGATCTTACTTAGTACGTTTGGCGGGTACGCTCGCTTATACGTATAGTTTGTTTGGCACCGACTTCAAAAAGTAATTTCATGTTAATATTTCGTCGTTTAGTTGTAACTAAATAAGATAATTATTTTATACCTTTTAGTGGATTTTATTTTATTTTTAAGATTTATCTATTATTTTATTTGTTGCATTCAAGTTTTTTGAAGTCGGTTTTATTTTTTTTATAAAAATTATTTTTTCGTATTCAAAATAGCAACTGAAATACCCAATAAAATTAGGTACGTAGAATTTTTTCGAATATCATTCCAATTAAAAGGGAGTTCGGGACAGCTTATCTATCTGGTTGAACTTAGAAAAAATATTTTGTATTTCTGCAGAGCGACAACGTCTGCCTACTAACTAAATTTTTTTATAAAAAAATTGTTAATAATGAAGTTAATTTCGAATAAAAATCTTTGTTTTAATAATATTAATATAAAGAATATTGAGAAAAAAAATTCTCATTATAAAAACATTTATTTAACACAAAAACAATTTCAAGAAATAGAATTGGAATTCTACACTACTGCTTTTGTTATATTCTGTTGGCTGCAAATAACTTTACATTTATGAATAACTAATTAATTAGACTGTCAAATCTATTGAAAAATGTATCATTCGATTCATAAAAGTTGAATTATTGATCTGTATAATTTTGTTGAAAATGGTATAATTTGTATAGAAGTTATAGCCCTTTTAAAAGCTCGCTTCATTTACTTCCATGTTAAAAGGACAATTTTCAATAATTTATTTCTCGTTAATGGGACAGACGATGTACTTCCAATTTCGGGAATAAATATTTAATACATCAATGATTCGATGGTAAAAATTTGAGAATTTTATTATAAAAATGATAAACAGTCCCGAACCCCTTAAATATAAATGTGTATGTTTCGTAAAATATTCATCCTTTTTTCTATTTTTTTTTTAAATAGAAACCAAAATGGTTAGAGAAGTATATCTATATATGTTTTCGGCCCTGTTTTTAAGTTAATTGCAGATATTCACGTAACTATTTGTAGATATCGGTTATATAAGAGGAAAACACACAAAACCTCTATAAAATATCAAAATATTAAAATTATTTTTCTTTTTCTTTAGTAGTTTCATATCATGGTGAATATTGAAATTTTTTCGCAATCTTTTTTTTTGAACAAAATGTTTTATTTTCAAATTAAAATTTATATTATTACTAGCTGCAAGGCCCGCCTTCGGCGGCCCTCTTGCTAGCCAGGGGGCACACCCCCTGGACCCCCAACCCACGAATCCCACCCTCACACTACACTCCCCCCGACCCATCCAGCACCCCTACCCCCGCACCATGAACCCGTGCCCAACCCCCGCCCCCATACCACAGAACCCAAACCTCACCCCCCACTCCAACCCACCCCGTACCACCCTACTACGCCACTGGACCCTCACCTGAACCCCCCATCCACCGACCTTGCACCACCCCCGTGCCCCCCCCTACTCCGCCATACTCCCTCACTCCACCGCCATTCCACTCCGCGCATCCCATGCCCTAACCCACCCCCACTACACCCCCGCACCCAGTTTTTGCATTTCTAGCCTTCTAGTGACCCACAGATTATGTAAACAAAATTTGGTTGAGTTTGGTCCAAGAGCAAGAATTTTCATTTTTTGACCCCCCCCCCATTTTGGGTGGTTAGTTTTTGCATTTCTAGCTCTCCAGAGTCCCACAGATTATGTATACAAAATTTGGTTGAGTTTGCTGCAAAAGGCAAGAATTTTCATTTTTTGACCCCTCCCCTTTTTAAGTGGTTAGTTTTTGCATTTCTAGCTCTCTAGAGACCCACATATTATGTATACTAAATTTGGTTGAGTTTGGTCCAAGGGCAAGAATTTATATATTTTTCTCCTCCCCCCCCACCCCCTTTTTGGGTGGTTTTTGGAGAATTTTTTTGAACAAAAGTTGTCAGAAATCACATCCCCTACAACTTTGCTCATTATAAAATTTCCCGTAGAGTTAATAGTTTAAGAGTTATTTGATAATTTTCATTCGTGCACCCCCCCAAACCCCCTTTTGGGGTCAAAATATCAAAACGTTATATAGCTAAAAACGTAAGTTAGAAGACCTCTGATACAAATATGAAATCTCATAATTATCCCTTTAGCCGTTTTGACGTGAATCGTGAGCAACTTTTCGCGGAAACCACTGAAACAGACAGACAGACAGACAGGAATTTTGTTGAAGGTGTTTTCGTTCATAACTTTGCTTGAAACGTGTGCAACCAAAATTTGGTGTGATTTGGACCAATGTACAGACAAAACCTTAATTTTATATATATAGATTTTTTATTTTACAATTGTTGGAGCATCCAGCAAAAATACTCCCTTCCCATATCCATATTTACAACAATGTTCTTTTTTCTTTCTTTTTTTAAAATTTTAGTGGGAAAATTTTGAAAAAACCTACAACTTGGATTCGCCATCTTTAAACCATGTTCCCTCATTAAAATAAATATGGATGTTACTGGTCCACCAATATACCTACTTGGATATTTTTAACCGACTTCAAAAAAGGAGGAGGTTATCTATTCGACTGATTTTTTTTGTTCCTATGTTACCTCATATCTCCGCCAATTGTGAACCGATTTTGAAAAAAAATTTGTATTGGGTTCAGTCTACCTTCCGATTGGTCCCATTTTTTTCATAGGTATTGAACCCTTTTTGTTAGGATTGTTTAGGCCTAACTTCTTTGTTTATGAACCGATTTCGATGATTCTTTTTTTATTCCAAAGAGGGTATCTTAGGGATGGTGTCATATTAATTTGGTCAAGTTCTGATGATATGATCACTATTAATAACATCACTAAAAAGAGAAAAATAAAAATAATTTTTAAGAAAAAAATAAAACCGACAAAAAATTAAATGGAACAAATAAATTACACTAAGAGGTATAAAATAATTATTATCTTATTTAGTTACAACTAAACGACGAAATATTAACATGAAATTACTTTTTGATGTCGGTACCAAACAAACTATACCTATAAGCGAGCATACCTTCCAAACGTACTAAAGTAAGATCCGTCCAGTGCGATTCATAAAAGGTATATGTTTGGCACCGACTTCAAAAAGTAATTTCATGTTAATATTTCGTCGTTTAGTTGTAACTAAATAAGATAATTGAAGGAGACAATAAAAGAGTGTGTCTTCTGCTGGAATTATAAATTTTATTTATTTTTAAGAAAAAACTTTCAATTTAAGATAATAATTATTTTATACCTCTTAGTGTATTTTATTTGTTGCATTTAATTTTTTGAAGTCGGTTTTATATTTTTCTTAAAAATTATTTTTTGTTAAACAAACTTTTTGAATTATTTTTATAAATTCAACAACGTTCGTGTTCACCATATAAATAGTGTATGGTCATTTGGTCATAAATTTCATTTCAGAGCTCTTTCAGCACCTCATGGAAAGGCGGCTCAAATTAGCAGAGGGGGTGTCGTTTAAATAGGCCGGCTATCATATAGGAATTAGTTTGTCTAAATAATTTGTTTTGGAAAAGTTTGACTTGTTTGTTGGTGGTGTCTGTCAGCGTCGGCGAACAACAAATTCCCAACTTCGCCCAACTAAGTGAAAATGGATTTTCATATCGTGACTACGCAATTACTATTTAAGAGAAATATGGAATGAAAGTCTTGGCTGGCTTGCTCCTAAACGGCCGAGTTAGCGAAACTTTTTGAGAGGTGAGGCACCGAGATAGACAGACGGAGAAAATCAAGTTTCAAAACCGCAAGGCGTTTCGGGAGTTAAGGCAATCGGCGAGTTTCCATCACATTCCGGATGATAGAATTAATTGCTTAGGAGGAAATGTTTTAAAAATTTATGAATAAATATGCTTTAATATAATTTGTATTAGTCACAATGAATTATAATTCTATACTAGGTATATATCAAGTTCTTTTGACCAGTACACCCATCCGAGAGAGCAGGAAAATGCCCGAAGACATTTTGTCAACACTACTCAGGAATCATCAGGTGTTCCAGGCCCAAAGCAGTTATTATTTAAGTTAAATCGTTAAAGCAATATTTGGGAAAACTTATAAATATCTACAATACAAGAGATCTAATCGCGATATGATGCTGGATCACACCTAGATGGATCATATCTTTTTCATTTCTCTTGGTCCAAATTTAAGATTCAGCTGACCCCGAGGCTGACCACAATAGCCTCAACCAGCAGTGGTCTAGCGATATATATACATATATCTTATTTAAAAATGTCGCGGTCAAAAATAACTCTCTTTGATATATATCCACTTAATAAATTTATTAGAAAAATATTTAAAAATTCATTATTTTTTACACAGAAATATATTGTTTTAAGGCTCTCAGACCATTATTTAAGGAGATAGAGACGTTTAAAGATTTTAAAGACAAAAAATTGAGAAATTTTTAAAAAAATCTTACAAATTCGATTGTTTTTAAGGCTCTCAGACCATTATTTAAGAAGATAGAAACGTTTAAAGATTTTAAAGACAAAAAATTTCAGAAATTTTTAAATAATCTTATAAATTGGATTGTTTTAAGGCTCTCAGACCATTGTAAATAGTTTCAGCCGTTTTTGAGATATTTCGAAAAAAAAGAAGCAAAGAAACCACTTTTTTCATGCACGATTACAATACGTGTCCATACCCTGTATGGTTAAGTAAAGGTATTAGTTTAATTAAGTTTTAATGAAATAATATAACATCCACTAACTATACCCAACACGAAGATCAATATTTAGATAAATATTCCATAGAATGGAAATTTTTCACAATCAAATTCATTTTATGATTTTAAGTTAATTATATTATGGAAGATTTCGAATTCCATAAAATTATTTTTGATTAGCTCTTCGCCAATGATTCGGACTTAACTTTATCACAGATTTTACGGCCAATATTTCTTTATACGAGCGTCACGAATGGTGTCTGGTCTCCGTGAAAAGACATCCCTCCGCCAGGGGTGGATGCGGTAGTGGTGGTCTTGTGTTGGTGCAAAGGGGTAGGAGGCGAGTTTAAGAGATTCCAGGATTTCTGGTTAAAATAATAAAATGGCTTTGCATCTATTTTTCTTTTAGTTTAATTAGAACAATAGAAAGAAACTATAGAAAATAAACTGGAACGGATCGCTGATAGACTTTTTCCATAGTCGTTTGAAATATTAATACTTATCCTTATTCCTTTATTATTAATCATCAGATATGACTGGGTATGGGTATTTGAAGTCAATGTTGACTTATAATCAAAAATAGTCATCGATTATAATCTAATACCTGAGGAATAACCATTCTACATTGCATTTCTGACGATTCGATTATTATTGATAACCATTGCTGAAGACAAGGATGAATCGGTTTAAACTCAATTTAAGACCAAATTCTTTTATGGTAAACAACTCAATCACCAAAGCTCCAAATCTAAAATAGTATCATCTATCAATCATCATCAACAGTACTTATGCTTCGTCAGGAAAGAAAAAAATATCTTACACCGAAATATTGGTCTCAATTTTATTTAAATACTATAAAGAATTCAAATATATATTTATTTGTTTATTTATTTTAATAAATATTTATCTGTAATGAGATCACTGTCAAAATAATAACGGAATTTTAGGATTTTCAATTGATGAACTAACATTCATTTTAAATATTAAAAATAATTATATGCCGTGGATATTTGATAATTAATTTATTCAATCAAAATTCAATTTTAAAATTTAGAAAATAAAAATATCATTGAATTAACAACAGTATATTATAAGTCTTTCATTAATGAAAATTTTAATATAATTTGTATTGAAATTGGACGAGTTATTACCAAATATGAAGAGCTTTAATTATAGCCCTGAGTACCATTATAATAAAAGTTTTTGGTAAATTTATTTTCAAATTGGTTTTATGATTTAATTTTTAATTTACTTAAGTAACTAGAAGAAAAACGCGGTATTTTAAAAATTTTTATTTTTATATTTAACTTTCGTTGGTACCGAAATGTTTAAATTTGATTTTACTAACTGGATAATTGTTGGCCTAGAATCTTTTAAAGACAGCCACCTACTTATATCATTCGTGTATCATAAGTAATATAGCTTAGTACAAATAAAAATTAAAGATATTGAATATATATTTTTTTTTGCTAAGTATGAAAAATGAATCAGTGAGATGACGTCAGAAGTCAGCTTTTGAAAATGTACCGAAAGCAATTTCATATAAAAGGAATATTTTTTTTCCCCTAAAAGCAAAGGACTTATTCTATTTCGGATTTATAAAGATCAATTTTCACGTTAAAAAACAGAAATTCCTATAAGTTGACCTCAAATGTCAAACCATTGATTCTACTACAACTCTTTTATTTTTCAATCTTTTTCAAAAGAAAAAATATTTTATAAATTATATTAAATATCAATTAATATTAAAAGTTTTATATTTTTATGCATACACACACGCACATACACTATAAAATTCCATATCCATGACATATAACCTCATCCTTTCGAAACATAGATGCACTCAAATTCTTGTTCACTGCTCTCGTGAGAAGTAAACTTGAATACTGCAGTGTAATATGGAACCCCTACTATGAGATACATAAGGCATCCTTGGAAAGAGTCCAGCATAAATTTTTGAGGACGGTTAATTATAAACTAGGCATAAGTATAGATAATCTGAATTATGACTATCTAATTTCACACCTGAAACTCAACACACTGGAACAACGACGTGATTACAATGACATTTCCTTCCTGCTTAAACTTATTTCCGGGAAAATCGTGTGTCCAAAAATTCTATCCACGCTAAATTTTAGAATCCCATCCCATAGCACAAGATCCCAAGATATGTTTGTATGGTAGTTCCACATCACTCGACTAACTTCGGTAAAACCAACGCCATTGACAGAATTCAAATACTCGACCAATCTTGACCTTTCCAGCACAACTCCTCACCAACTCAAAAAAATCATCTTAAAACCATCAGCCACATTGTAAAAACCACTTCAGTGTAATAAGTTTTTTTTCTCTCTCTGATACCTATCTGTTATTTTATTATATCCATATTGTTTTAATATTGTATCCTGTATATGTTTCTTTTTCTGTATTGGACATCTTGTCCGTAAAACTAGCTAAACAGCTAAATAAATAAATAAATAAATATTGATGATTTTCTACATTTAAAGTCGATTATACACTTGTCTCCTAATGTTGCCAGAAGCAGATATGGACCGTTAGACAGACGACAAATCGATTTAAGATAACCAAGAGTCTGTCAAAAATGACATAAAGAGATTATAAAAAAAATCATAAAAAATGTTACGCATTTTTTCGTACTTAAAGAATAATATATTTTTTTGTATTTTTATATTAATTTGTTTTTCGTATAGGCATTTATTATACTTTTAGGAAAATATTAAATAAAAGAATAATATCATTTAAAATGAATCGGTGATGTGACGTCAGAAGTCAGCTTAAAGTAAGGTGACCAGATATTATAATATTAGAATAAATTAAAATTTCTTTAAAAGTAAAACTTTATTTTCTTAAAAAAATCCGAAAATGAGAGGTAAGGGGCAAAGGGCGGATCCAGGAATTTTTTTATGGGGGGGGGGGGAGAATGTATATAAGGTGCCCGATGTATATAAGATATACTTTTTATCTCGAAAGTGTGTCGCGATCGAATTGTCCAAGCGGGGGGGGGGGGGGGTGTCAGAGACGTCAGAACTTTATTTTCAATTTTAAAATTTTAAAAAAAAATAAATGTTTTTTTTTACAAATTTTTTTTGCCAGGCACGGGTCTCTATGGGGGGCGGTCGCCCCCTCCGCCCCCCCTGGATCCGCCCTTGGTAAGGGGGGACCCTTTGTAACACTTCACCATTTTTGGAAGGGATGATAAATTTAATTTATAGGAGAGAAATAAAAATAAATATTATATTCGAGCTCTGTATATAATATTAGAATAAATTAAAATTTCTTTAAATCATAAAATATATATTTCCAAAGCAATCAGGGCCAATCGGCTACCCTGTGACATTTGTACCGCGCTAAATATTTCACTCAAAGATATAATCTTTATTTGTAAAATTTCGCGAACTAGTGATTTTAAATTTGAAGACATAGACATGACTTTATGTTTAAACAAGATTTTTGAATGTTTCTAATTTTTAATTTCTAAAAATATCGAAGAGTTATAATGACTATTAGCAAATTATGAGTTCATTAAAATTGCCAATAAGACTAGATTTTAAATTTCTAAAGAAATCACTCAAGTCTGTCAAGTTTTTCATCTACTAAATTTGACCTAAAATGGATAATAATTACATCAGAGTTGAACCGCCTGGGGGAAAATTGGCACTGATTGCTATTTTTGCCACCCGGGTTCGTTTCTCGAGAGGAAGGACACACAACTTTTGACATGTAATTAAAATGATACATTTACTCGATGACAATAAAATATTTCATCTGTTATTTATCATGGGGACAATTACACCATCGGATATAGAAAATTCGTTTTGTTGTCATAGCAAGCTAGCCACCCAAAGATTGTATGTTTTAAGGTAGGTACGTTTTCCTCGGTGCGACTATTACGATCATCCTGCAACGATTATTGTTGAACGATAAACGTTGAACGATAATCGTTGGTTACCCATTTTGATCGGAACGTCTGCAATTTATTGATTTTTCATTAGTTGTTTGTTATTTGCAGTCAGATGTTCTAAATTTAACAAAATAGTTTAAAGTTGAGTAGACGTAAAAGATTATTACTCAGATATCTTTTGATTGATTGCTTATTCTCTTCAAGATCTTGTTTTGGAAGGACATGAGATTTTTTTAATCAAAGGTCATGGTTCATAGATTGTGCCATGAGGTAAGTATACAATTGTTATTTACACTCTAAAACTAAGTTGTCTTGTATTTTAAAACCTTACAAATAATAAGAAATTTAAATGGCTTGGTGCTTATTGGATTTGTTAATTTTTAAAAAAGGATGAATGAAATTCAATTGCTTCTTCAAGTAATTTTTTTTATTAATTTAAGTTATTTATCCAAATATTTCGAGAGTATTACGGCATCTCTTTCTTAGTGGAAACTGCAGGACCAGAATAACATTCATCCTTTAAAAACAAAAAACCAAAAAAAACTTACAAAATATATTGAATAAAGAACAAGGATAGTAAAAAAGCAATACACTAGGTCTTCTCTCAACAATTAAACGTTAGCGGCTGACGATTATATTCAGCCTTCTCCTGAATGACTATTCCTGGCGTACAATCATCGTTAACGACTCTACCGGCATTCGCTCGAAGGAAAACAGCTCCATAAGAAATACAAAGAAATAGTGCTCAAAGATTATGGTTGCACGATCATTGTTGAACGATCACCATGATAATCGAACCGAGGAAAACGATCCTTTAGGGGGCGTCCCTAAATTACGTGAGGCGATTTTGGCGATTTTTCGACCCTCCTCCCATCTTGGTGAGATGTTGTGAAATTTGGCTCGACCCCTACCCCCACCTAATCTAATGTGAGATTTTTCAAAATGCATATTTTAAGTGTAAAAATGTTAATCTGTGCTTGATTGCGTTGGATTTATTTAAAAAACATAATTTGCTTAATTATTTTTATTTACGACTAGTTAAGACTATTATTATTATTATTATTACTTATTTTAACTCAAGTTTTCTCGGAATTTTACACTGTTTCATGGGAAAAAAAAAAAAATATATATACGTGATATTTTCCGACTTGAGAATTGGTGAGATTCGGCTCTACCCCCTCCCCCTACACGCCTCACGTAATTTAGGGACTCCCCTTATATGTAAGTATATTTATTAGTAATGAAGCTGTTGAAGCTTTTATTTTTGTGATTAATTTGATTAAAATTTGAATTTTTATTTAAATCACACACAATGAATTATAATTGTTTATTGAAACAAATAAACAATATAACTACGACGTTTCGATCGACTTATTCTGTGATCGTTCTCAAGAATGAGCACCCACTCCGATTATACCTATAATGGGAGTGGGTGCTCATACTTGAGATGGATCGCAGAATAAGTCAATCGAAGCGTCGTAGTATTTTGTATTATTTGTTTCAATAAATAATTATAATTAATTATGTGTGATTTAAATAAAAATTCAAATTTTAATGTAAGTAGGGTGACCCAGCCAGTAGTTGATACCCATCCAGTAGTTGATCAAATGTTCAAATTTTCGTGTCATTTTTAGTCGGAAACAACTATTTTCTCTGGGCCCATTGAAAAATATATTTAGTTATTTATGATTTAAATGTTGTCAACTCAGGTTGTTTCACATATCGAAGAACCAACTAAAACCAGCAAAACAAGAAATCTTTTTTCGGTTCATGAGTTGCAATGCTTTTAAAAATGTAATTTTTTAATTTCCATTGTGTCTCTTAAAAAATAATAAAAAAATAATAATAAAAATAAAATATAAATAAAATTATCAAACTGTGTTATTTTACCTCCTTTGAAATCATTGGATTTGACTTTGATCAAAAATTTGATTTGCCCGATCACCTACTGGAACAATTTTTTTTAATTCTATTGTTTATGCTCTTTAATAAGGCCTGAATTTTATATTCTCCTATGATTGGACACTTATAATGGATTGTTATTATGGTGTGAGTTTTCTATTAAGATTTAAAATGAAAGCTGGGTGATAAAAATAGCGTAGGATAACCTCGTTGAATTTTTTATGAATCAAAAACTCTGCTACTCTCGGCAAAACAAAATCTTTTCATTTAATATGTAATTCCCTTATATTAAACATCTTTAAGTTTTAACAAAGAAGAAAGGTCATTTTACATAAAGGGTTTTTATTCTCTTGTGTTGTTTTTCAATTAAAAGTTGAGTGGAGAAACAAAGGCTCTTATGGCCGCATGTCTTGTCAGGTGGGTGTAGAACACCCCTACGGAAGGAGGAACAAGGTTGGATAGGACCGACGAAAGCTGCTTACCGGGGAGCCGAAGTTGTGTCCGATCTCGTGGGCTAGAGTGACATGAGACACGGCAGGTGGCACGTGTTTGCCGTAATTGAGCAACGTCACGATTCCCGTGTTCAGGCTCTTCAGGCTGCCTCTGTAATGCTGCGAGGAAAGAGAAAGAGAAAATAAGCGCTCAGAATCAACGTCAAAAAACCACAGCATCGTCTGTCAAAAGTGAGGCAGGCTCAGCAGCAGCCAGGCCAAGCTTGAAATAAAAGTTGTCATCCCTTGTTACTTTTCCCGGAGTAATGTCAAACCAATGAACCACATCAAATTACCCTTTCATTTCGGAAATGAATTCCTTGTAGACCAAACTTTTTCTATTGAAGACGGGAAAAGTAATAAGGATATAATTGGAAATGTTACAAATCACATTAGGACGAAGGAGAAAAACAAAATATTTTTAAAAAATAAATAAATAATTAATCAATTACATTCCCTCAGAAGAAGGAAAAAAGTTTTTTTCTTTTCAAATATAAAAATTTAATCAAATTCTAACTTCAAATCAGAAAAAATAAATGAGATTATACCTATCTTATAAAAAACGGATTGAGATATTAATTAAAACTTTTTTTATTACAAGGATGTAAGAAGATGAAACGAATAAATATTGAATCATTTTGAAAATAAAATATTCTGGGGTTAACTTGTGTCTATCACATGGCTTTCACTTCCCCCTTTATTATAAACAAACATTAAAATTAAATATTTAAAAGAAATTTCATTTGAAGTTTCGTAGAGATGAGGATAAATACATAATTTCAAAACAAGAATTTATGAAAGTTGAACGTTTCGTCAATTTATTTTGACTACTTCAACAACTAAAAAAAATTATGAATTGGTATAGTAATTTTTCATGGGGTCAGTATAGCGTGGATATTGAATTTTTTTTGCTAGTAATTTTAATTGATTGGAGTATTCTTATTGTTAATTAGTTTGTCTCTAGAACATCTAGGGATTGAATATTTTTTGCTTGTATCTTCTCAGAATCATCCTATCTTAAATTTGTCAAAAAAATTTAACTTGTCAAACACTTCCCTAAAATAATTAAATATCTACTTTCCCCGAGAGATGAACCGCGACCTAATATGCTGTACACCTACTTCCACTTGTACTTCCAAATATTTCCAAGTACTTCCAAATATTTCCAAGTAATTCCAAATATTTCCAAGTAATTCCAAATATTTCCAAGTACTTCCAAATATTTCCAAGCACTTCCAAATATTTCCAAGTACTTCCAAATATTTCCAAGTACTTCCAAATATTTCCAGGTACTTCCAAATATTTCCAAGTAATTCCAAATATTTCCAAATATTTCCAAGTACTTCCAAATATTTCCAAGCACTTTCAATTGTTTCCAAGTACTTCCAAATATTTCCAGGTACTTCCAAATATTTCCAAGTACTTCCAAATATTTCCAAGTACTTCCAAAATACTTCCAAAGAGGTGTAAACCTACTTCCAATTGCGGATCATCCCTCGACTTTCCCTAAAGCGAAATGTGCATTTTGTCAGACAAATAGCTTTTAAATAAAATTCTAATTTTAATCAATATATTTATAAAAAAGAAAAGAAAATTGTTAAGAATTATATTTCAGAACATGTTATTTTTATCTGATCCAATAATATTTCTCTAAGAGACACGTATAATATTAAGAAAATAATTCACCTGGAAGGTAAAAATCTCCAAGGGAATAGGCTATAAAAACTACTTAATTTTAACTCCATTTATCTTTTGTTTTATTTTTAAAAGTCACGACAAAATAGACTTAAGATAAATGATGGATTTCTAGAAAAGAAAAATTACCAAACTGTTGTTTTTCTAGGCTTTTTTCAAATGAAAAAGAAAAAAGAAAATAAATGTAAAGCTTTTATTTCCAAGCGGAGAGAGGAGTCAATTATTATTAGAATAAATACGGAATATAATTTATCACTTACTCCGTTTTTTTCGCAAACACCGCCCGCGTTTTTTAGGTCCCCAGTCCAGGCGAGTCCTAAAGTTCCCATTTCGAAGTCCCTATAAGTGAACATGTAGGCGAGGCAGAAGGCGTCGTAATCCTCCTCTGGAAACAGAAAAAGACAAAATTGTTGATGAAACATGGGGGTGGGTGAAGTTTGTCTTTTGACAGCTGTCATGAGTAATGCAAATGGTACTCTTGTTCTGAGGAGGTCAAACAGGTGGCTCATTAAAATGAAACGTTATAATTCTTTTGCTAAATTGACCCTTATGCTTGACTTCTAGATAGCAAAAAATACTTCTTTAAGTTGCTGAATTGTCATAATGATAATGGGATTAGAAAAAAAAAATGGGGGTATAAAATCTGAGTTAAAGTCTTAGAGAATACGACTTTCTCTTGACTTGTTCTTAAAATATAAAATAAGTATATCATATAATGGATCTAGAGCTCTATCTAGATAAAGAATAATCTAATGTTTTGAGATAATCAAGAATCTTCCTTTCAAGCGGTACTCCTGTGGACTAGGATTAGAATTGATCCACAGTATCCCACCACTTAAAAAAACACATGTTAGAGAGTTAAGGAAACGTTCCAGGAGGAAAATCACGGAAAAGATACTATTTATAAAATCATCATAATTGAGTATACAGTCCTAAGACTGGTTTGATGCAACAATCCGTCTCCACTCGACTCTGTCCCCCGCCAGCTGTTTGACCTCTCTAAATGTCTGGCATCCCATATCCCCAATTATTTGGTTGAAATATTCTAATCTGGGTCTTCCGCTTCCCCTTTTCTTTCCCACCTCCCCCTCCAAGATATCCTTAAGCAGTCCCCCATGTCTCAGTGTGTGCCCCATCATCTGACCTCTTCTCTTCTTCAGACTCTTCCACAAGGTTCTTCTTTCTCCGATTCTTCCAAGAACTTCTTCATTTCTAATTTTATCGATCCATTTGATATTCATCATTCTTCTGTAGCACCACATTTCGAAAGCCTCTAATCTCTTTCTCTCCGCTTCTCTAATTGTCCAGGTTTCACACCCGTACGTATGGCTATGCTCCATACATATGTCTTCAATAGCAACTTCCTGTTTTCTAAGCTGATTGAGGAGGAGCACAGTAGTTTTTGTTTTGAATTAAACCCCATTTTTGCTTGGGCAATTCTTGATTTAATTTCGTTTTCGCTCCTCCCATCCCATGTTATTTTACTTCCTAGGTAGCGGAATTCCTTAACTCCTAGGTTTTCTTGGTTAATTTTGATGCATTCCTGTCTCGTTTCTTCTTTTTTTGTACATACTAGGACCTTGGTTTTATTCTTGTTTATTTTCATTTTGATTTCTTCTATTAGGATTTGGTTAATTCCATTCAGGGCGTCCTTTAATTCTTTTTTATTGTTTCCTAGAAGGGCAATTTACAAAAACTGATTTGAAAATTGGCTCATAGAGTACACTACTAGCTCTCTAGGCCTTTTACAAATATTCTAGATTACCTTAGGAAGACTAAACTTAGGAGAAAAGATGGTGAAAAAGATCTTCGAGAGTCTGAAATTATAGAGCAACTTTACGGGACCCAAGAGTTGAGAAGTTCTTGGGAAGCTCTCACAATTGATTGTTATGCTTAAGATGATGAATGTTCATGGGCCAATATAGTGTGCAAGAAATTTCTTTTAGTTTTACATCTACAATATGAAATGATTTATGATACAAGAAAATATAAGACTTAGACGTTAAATATTCCGATGCATATCAGAAAAGGAGAATTTTATAAATAATGATTGGAGTCGAAAATTGAAAGATTTAAGGTTATAGAATTCAAAAAAGAAGAAAGCATAAGAGACTTATGCTCGTATTTAAACACCTCTTAATTAATCACGACTCACAAAGTTAGAAAATGATTTTTCCATCAACCTCGTGCGGTAATCGCAACGAGGTCTCATCCAATGACAAGTTTTAAATTCAATTTAATGAGGGGATCAAGAAAATATTGTATTAAGGAAGAGGGTGCCCTATTGATGGCACGAACCTAAAGATGACACTCCCAAGAAAAAATAAGAAAATAACTAATTTTTTAAATTTTAGTCAATTTTCTTTTAGCTAAGTTAACTAACTACTAAAATGAAAATCGACTAAAATTTGAAAAATTAGTTATTTTCTTATTTTTTCTTGGAGTGTGTCATCTTTAGGTGCATGTCATTAATAGGTGCCTTATAGACAATTAGTCGATCCTTGTCTTTCATACGATTTATTTTATTCTGCCATAAAATAACTTTTCTCAGAGACATCCGATTTTTATAAAAGTTATAAGCATCAAATAATATATGATTTTTTGATAAATATGGAAAATCTCAATCAAGTATTAGAGCTATTTTTTTGACCGCGCTTATTTGAAAAAGATATTTATAGCGAGACTACTGCGGATTACGCTATTGGAGTCTGCGGAGTCTTAAGTCTGGACCAAGAGAGAAAAAGATGTGATCCACTTAGCTATCATCATCATCAGCCTGTCGATATCGACAATCCACTGCTGAATATAGGCCTCTTCCATCAAATGGAAGGGGGTTGGCATTAAGTCACCACGCTTGCCAGACGGATTGGTGACTAGGAATCAGATTATAGCCGGTCAAATATCAATGCAGGGACTCGAACTCGAACCCGGGACTCCTGCTTAGAAGGCTAGTGTCTTTAAGCTCTCGGCTAATCCGATTCCCACTTAGCTATACGAGTATAATATTCGTTTATAATAATTCTCGTTGACGTATCAATTATTCTTTGATATATTAATGAAAAAAATTATAAAATTTATTTAATATCATTATTTCAAGTTAGAAATATATAAGTTCAGATATTATTTTCACTCAATATTTGACAAAAATTCCATACATTCGATTAAGTATTAGATCTGTTTAAAAAAAAAACTTAGAGCCGTCTTGAGGTACTTAAGCTATGATATCTCGAGCCGATAACTAAAGTTTAAAAATTATTATTCTAAAAAATAATCAATTTTGAGTTATTGCGATTTTACACACAGTTAGACAGCCAATGGCTTTTTAGGCAATTTTTGTGTTATGAAGACAACCTTTGTTGAAATTAAGTTCTAAAAAAAGCTTTCGTTTACTATCAACTTAAGGGAGTTAAGTACAGCTTATCTATCTCGTTGATCTTCAAAAAAATCTTTTGTATTTCTGTAGAGTGACAACGTCTGCCTACTAAATTTTTTAATAAAAAAATAATTGTAATTTAATTTCGAATAAAAATCTTTGTTTTGATAATAGATATTAATAAAAAGAATATTGAGATAAATTTTATCTCATTATAAAAACATTTATTTAACACAAAAACGATTTCAAGAAATAGAGTTGGAATTCTACACTAGTGCTTTTGTTATATATTCTGTTGGCTGTAAATAACTTTTTATTTTTATATTTATGAAAAACTAATTAACAAACTGTCAAATCTATTGAAAAATGTATCATTCGATTCATAAATGTTGACTTATTGATCGGTATAAATTTGTTGAAAATGGTATAATTTGTATAGAAGTTATAGGTCTTTTAAAAACTCGGTCCATTTACTTCCATGTTAAAAGGAGAATTTTCAATAATTTATTTCTCGGTAATGGGACAGACCATCAATTTCAAATTTCAGGAATAAATATTTCATACATTAATGATTCGATGGTAAAAATTTGAGAATTTTCTTATAAAAATGATAAACAGTCCCAAACCCCCTTAAGCTCAAATATTGAATATTAAATTCATAATGGAATTAGGAGAATTTTAAAACTTATTTCAAGAGATAGCGCTCCAATACGTCACTTTTATTATAATAAGTGAAAATAAATAATTCTAAAGTAAAATTTCAATAAATAATTGTATTTAAATATTTAATAAGGCTACTAGTGACATTTTAAACAGGAAATGGTCAATAAATATTTGTTTAATACCAATATATAAATTCATACATTTGTGATCACTGTTTGCTTTCACTGGGCATTTTTCTCCCAAGCAAGAAAAATGGAATGCTTTCAAAAGATTTCTTCGTTAAAAATTCATTGGGTCGAAATTGATTGATAAATTCTTGATCACGACACGTCTTTTTTAAATCAACATGTCTCCGTGATTCTTCCCCACGCCAACTCTCCTTTCTCACTTCGTATCCAATAAAAAGTGAAGAGATCGATTTGATTCGAAATTGACAAAGAGAATGATGATTTATGAGCGAGAGTGAGACTCTCGGCTCTTTTTATTGGCCTGGCTTGCTTGCATGTATTTATTGCCTTAGCTTTGAAAATCATTCATCAACTGAGAGTAGGAGATTTTCAAAATCGTATTTCACTTTGATTAAAGCTCACTGTTTTCTCAAATACACCGGGCGATATTTCAAAACACCTTCCCTATCTTCTTCAATTAAATTCAATTAAGTATTATAGATGATTGTTTGTAGGGTAATTTAATAAACGGCATCTACGAAGCGTTTTACATATCTTCAGTAACAATAGCTTAACTTACTTTCAGGCTTTGAATTTGCTAGGGGTATCCCTGTAAAGATCTTAAGAAGAATTATATGATTTTTTTCGCTTTAAAATGATGGTGTGAGAGATCCCCAAAGTGGCAATTTTTAGGTAATTTAAATTAGTGGTTTACGGTAGAACTGCTATCTTTCTTTTTTGGTTGACAAAAGTTTGTACCCGTAAACCTAACAATGGACTCCAGTAGAGTTTTATACGACGATTTTCATGCAATTTCTCGATTTTTTGGGGATATTATCGGTCAAAACGACGAAAAAGACCTGACATATTTTCGAGTCCCATTAGATATTAAACAGCAATATGTGAAATGAAAATATTTTGTTGGCGTAATAGAAAACAAAATCCTCTTTGATTTTCAAATTACTACTTGTTTTTAACTCAATTAGAACTCGAGTTATAACTAAAAAACTAAAACTAAGTAATTATAAAGGATAAAAAAGCATATGGTCTTAGTTTTTTTAGTTATAACGCGAGTTCTAATTGAGCTATAAACAAGTGGTAATTTTAAAATCAAAGAGGAAACTGTTTTCTATTACGCCAACAAAATATTGTGATTTTAAATATTGCTGTTAATATCTAATGGAACTCGAAAATAGATCAAAATGGCCTTTTTCGTCATTTATTATTATTATAACCACTACAAAAGCACACTTTATATGAAATATAGGTAATTTTCTTATATTTTGATGCACAATGAATAGAAAAATCATGAAATAAATCTTAGGACAAGAAAAAAAATTTGTCGACCTGTGTTATAGTCCATATAACCGGGAGGTATAAATACTAGAAAGTGTGAAAATTAAAGAAAAATTATTTTCAAAAATGAATTTTTCAGTCTGTCTATTTAGAAATAGCTTAATATAAAATTATATAATTTTCACAAATTCTCTAATTCTCTCCTTATCAATGACAACTAGGAAGAAAAAAATTTAACCCTCGACTCAAGATTAATCTTACAGAGGGTTAAATTTTATTATATATGTAAACTGTGCATGTAAACTGAGCCAAATAATAATAAATAAATAAAATAAATAAATAAATAAATTTGATATCTTAAGTATTTTAAAAGATATAAGGTATGCGGTTCGACTCAGTTATTTTTTCAGCTGATTAAATTTTGAGTGAAATCAAACACTCAGACTGACTGTTAACAATTGATATTTTCTCCAAAATAATCTATTTTTTTTCAAACTTTGCGTGGAAAGTTTTTTTGTGGGCTATAACTTTTTTATTTCAAAATACTTTTAACCTTATTTGAAACAACATAGCAAAAACTCAAAATATTGGGCACAATTACAACAATTACATGTGTATTTGTTGTAAAATGGAAATAAAATAAAATAAAGTAAAGTGTATCAGGGGAGGGAGTATTGGATAGCCATTTAGATGGCCACACCACTTTATTTAAATCAGTAAACTCTTAATTTCGTTAACGAACTACAAGAATCAATATCTACTGAAGCTCTAAATTTCTACTATAAAACAAGAAATGTTATGTTCTCTAGTCATCAGTACTTTATTGATTAAATTATCTGTCTAGTTAACCAGACGCCATCGACTAATAAAATGGCAATCAACCTGTACCGATCAGAAATAAGCAAACAAGTCTTTAGCCTTCGGTAATATTTGTCAAGTTAATTCCTTTGAAACACAATTATCTAGCTGGGAAGTCATCTGTGGAGCTGTGGGAAATTATTAGGGTGGGCTTAGAGAATTCCCTACACAAAGCATCGATTGATATATGTAGGGTTTATGGCTTTCATTGCTGTATATAGTCGATAGGCATCTGGAGGGGAGTTAAATTCAAATGTACTCGTGCTCAAATCAAATTCCCAACATGCCTGCGGTTCAAAGAAAATTCACAAATGTATCATGATGATGATGATGATGTACCTATATACTTAAGGTGGAAGAAATTAAATAGGTATTTAGAAAAATGAGATGTATACCTCTTATTCGGGTCTAGATGCTATTTTCATTCCACTGATCTTGACACATTAGACAAAATCTTAATTTGCACCATACAATACTGCTTACACCTGTGTAGTAATACAATAAATTTATCTTTTCAGTTGGGCGTAATTAAGAAATGAGACTAATTAGTAATAGCGTACACATGACCGGGCTATTAGTTATGTTCTAGAAAGCTGGTTAATTATACAAGCTTCTTTATTCATTCTTTTTCAAGTGCCACTTTGGTAAAGTTTCAGTTTTTAAGGGTCCTATCAAATGGTGAACGGAATATTATTAGTGTCGTTATTATGTCTACCTGTAATAATATGTACCTAATTTCAGCTTATTAGTTACAACCTGCATTTTCCCACCGAAAGCTCAAAAGCTAGTTTTTTATTTTATTTCTTTTCGCGTTTAGGAAACGTGGAGAAAAAACATTTTCAAATATGACTTTTTATTGTCTGTCTGTCTGAATTCCGACACCAGCGATAACTCAATAACATAAATTCATAGCCAAAACGTTTGAATTTTGAAAAGAAGAATCGATTAGATTGTGAACTTGACTATTTTGTATCTCCTGGTTTGACATGATAAAAAAACAAAATAATAAAAATAAATAAATAAATAAAAACAGAAAAAATTGAATTTTCATACGGAGAGATATCGAACCGTTGTACCTAACAAGATGAAATACAGTATCCATATTTATATTAATAACCTGAACCTCTGTGCCAAATTTCAATTTTCTAGATCAACCAATTTTTATTTTACCATACAGGGTATGGTCAAGTATTGTAATCGTGCATGAAAAAACACTTTTTTCCCCTTCTTTTTTTCGAAATATCTCAAAAACGCCTGAAACTATTTTGATTAGAAAAATTGAGCGAAACCATGGCATTTCGATCTACAAAAAAGCTCTAATAAGTAAACATCGAAAAAATTATATTTTTCGAGATAATAATTGTTTTGTCAAAATGTCTGTTAGTCTGTCCGTCTAGTTGTCTGGTGTCCGCTAGTCTGTGCGTTATCAAATTTTTGTGCTAGCTTAAACACTAGTGTGAATATCGAAACCAAATTTCACACAAAAATATAGGCTCTTGTACCAAACTCAACCAAATTTTGTAAACATAATCAGTGGGACCCGAGAAGTCTAAAAATGCAAAAACTAACCGCCCAAAATAGAGGGGGGGTGTGTAGGGTCAACAAATAAAAATATAGGCCTTTGTACCAAACTCAACCAAATTTTGTATGCATAATCAATGGGACCCCAGAGGTCTAAAAATGCAAAAACTAACCCCTCCTCTACATGATTATAAATAATTTTATTAAATATTAAATATAAGTGAGGGGCCAGGTTGTATGGTAAAGTCAAATGGATGGCCACATCAGAACATGTCAGCTTATTTATAAAAAAAATTGCCAAATCACTAACATATGCAAACAGCATGCTAAATCTTTTCAAAGTTTTCACTTTTCTTCTATTTTCATTTTAATTCATTTGAAATTATACCTGATGTTTTTCTTTGAGAAATATGAATAACACGTTATTTGAAGTGTTAGTTGTAGGTGTAGGTATAAAGAATACAGTTTTAGCTATTCATTAAATGAGGCCATTAGCTTTTAAAAAGATGCTTAAACAAGATATTTCATCATAGAGTGGCTTCCGTTCTTTTATCTTTCTGCATGCCTGTTTATAAAATATTTTTCGTTTTTTAATATACAACCATTAACCATGCAAGTAGAAGATGTGTTAAACATTTTATCATGGTAAAATTAAAATCTTCATTTCCTCTTAATTTTAATCTCATTCTCTTGAGTATAAGCGAAATTTTGCAATCGATTTCTATGCTTGTTTGTCTCACGTCTGGGATTTGTCGACAAGGTTCTCAAACGAGCATCTGCATGTACGTAATCCTCTAGATAGAATGGATGATTACAAATTCTAAAGTCAAATTAAATAAAGAGATTTTAGGAAAATATGCATTTAAATTTCAATCAGCCATCCACTCTAGGCCGCTTCCAGTTTAGATGTATTTATGCAAAACCCAATTTTTCACATTATTTCGCTACAAGGTTGAATTTATAATAAAATTATGCTTCTTTATGACAACAGTCGAGCATGTTGAAAGCTCCGGTTCCTAAATGATCATCGAAGTTAATTTATAGTTAGATTCCGTGTTAGATCCATAATCCAGGTCATCTGATGGCAGATCCCCGTATGAATTATGTTTCTATTCAACAAGCCTTTTTAGAGGTGGTCGACGACAAGTTAATCTCTATCGCAATATTTTGAAGGATGAATATTTGATTCAGGACAGGGAAAATGTAATATCGAAGTTAAGAAACTGGTAAAGTCTGGTTTTTGAATGGGTGACCATCAATGACACTGTTAGTTGATTATACACTATACAGTGATCCTGATTCCGATAGTCTTGCGTGCATTACAAAGGAAGTTTTTGAGTAAGTCTAAACGATAATATTTGAAGTTGCCACTCTTAATCTCCACTAGATAGAAACACACAATACTATACTCCTTGCAATGGCTCAACCAAAGGAAACCCAAGGACAAAAAAAAAAATTTAAAGTAAAAATTAACAAATGAAAATAAAAAAATATTCGGTAAATTTTAATCAATATTTTAACTATAAATTAAGACAAAAAATTACAACATTTTCGTAAAATGCTAAAAATAAAATTTTGAGAATTTCGAAGTTTAATCATTCAAAGACAAGAATTTGAAAAATAATATTAAATTAAATTATTAAACTTTGAAATTGTCGAAACATTATTTTTGATATTTTACGAAAATTTATATATATTATTTACGAGGGGTGAACTGCGATTGTAATTAGGTGTAGACGTCTTTGGAATTATTTTGGAATCCATTAGATAATCTCCCTTCATTTATTGCCTTCTACTTGGAAATGATAGTGGAAGTGGAAATAGGTGTACTAGGGTGCTCCTTATTTTGGATATTTTCGAATATTTACGCGGACAGAGGCTCATATGTTTCTAAATAAATAAAAAAAAATATCCCCCAAGTTTTAAGTCTCTATCATAATTTTAACCTAGTGCTACACAGCGATTAAATTTCTCATCTAAATAACATGGGGTTTTTGGCATTGAAAGATCAATTTTTTTATTCCGGCCAAAGTAATGGTTCAAAAAATTTGAAACTGTAAACTTTATTCTTATAATAGTAGCTATTTCAATTTTGGAATTACATCTAGATAAAATACTGCTATATCTATTAGCAAGTTATAGACACCAAAATTATAATAGCTAAAAATCTGTAAAAATTCTGAGTGATAGCTACTATTATAAGTATACCTGGAGGCACCGAGCGATGCTCGGTAGCTTCTTCCTTCAGTTAAAAGCTTTATTTTAATATTATTTTTAATTTAAAATTCTGATAAAAAGATCGATTTTTATTTAAGAGCCGTTTTCAAATTAAGAAATATACAAATATATATAGTATTCGCCCACTATACCCCCACCCCGCTTGACCCCACCCCCGAAACTTTGCCCTACCCCCGGTTCCCCCACCAGTGCACCCCACCTCCTGCACCTGTTTTGATTCAACCATATGATTCATTTTTATTCATCCAATTGTTAATAAATAAAACCTATCAAAATGTGTTGTTTTTTCAGAAAATTGAGACCTGCTTATGCGAAATATATTTTAAAATAAATTCTTGATTATTTTTTATTCTATTAAATAAATAAAGTTCTTTATAAAAACAATTATAAAACGTTTATTAATATTTCTAACTTTTAGGTTGAACAAAATATCATAAAATCCAGAATCACAATACTTCTTCAAGGCATTTTAGAACAATGAAACAAACAACCCATTGTCTGCCTGGGTATAAAAGGAAAAGGGAAACCTTTTTTAAAACCCTAAGAATGGGATTTGTCTACCTGAGAATAATTAATTTGATTACGAAAAAACCCATCAAAAACAATTTTGTTGAAGGTGAGACCGTGACAGATCAAATTGTCACCCCGAAAACCCCCTAACCCGTGAATTTCATCAAAATCGGTAGAGTCGTTTTCAAAATAGAACCAAGATACATATATATATATATATAATATAAATATACAAACAAATATATATACAAATAAATATACAATTTTTGCTCGTTTAATAAGAGTAGATAAAGTTTACAGAGTTTCAAATTTTTGAACCATTATATTGGCTGGAATAAAAAATTGATCGTTCAATGCCAAAAACTCCATGTTATTTAAATGGGAAACTTAATCTCTGTGTAGCACTAGGTTAAAATTGAGATAGAGACTTGAAACTTGGGGGATATTTTTTTTTATTTATTTAGAACCATGGACCCATGTACGCGATATTCGAAAATATCCAAAATAAGGAGCACCCTAAGGTGTACATGATATTAGGTCGCGGTTCACCCAGAATCTGACATAAGATCCAAGTTATATAAAATTAAGAATAGAAAGAAAAGCTTGACGTGTCGTTATTTGGGGAACACCAAGGCAATTGGTCATAAAAGATGATATGTATTATGTCAAAAGTAAAAAGTTACATCAGAATGCTCAGAGATGATATTTTCATGTGCAATTTAGGTAGTTACAGTCAAAACTTCTGATAAACAACACAAACACCATAGAATAAAATCTGTAGTGATGTTATTTTCAACACTTTATCAATAAGTTAGATCCCTTAATCAAGACTATCTAGAAAACAAATAATTTATCTTTCCATCATTTCTGCTCTTTAAAAAGAATTTCATTTTCACGATTTGTCAAATAAAATTAGCGTGTCCGCCACGCTCGCTGACTGGCGTGCATATATTTACTCGTATTTTTTAAAGAAGAAAATTGAAATGTCGTGTCGCAAATGGATTCCTTTCTCTCTTTAATAAAATTCCAATAAAACCTTCTGGCGAGATCCAAATAAAAGTCGTGTTTATTTAGGAATGTAAAGATATAAAAAGGTGACAAATATCCAATATCAAATATTAGAATAAGTTTTATTTACATTAATATCGGTAAATTATATGTACTTATAAAGTATTTGTTTTGAAAGTAATACTAAATAAAAGGATTTAATTAATACTAAATATATTTTATATTAGTAATATAAATTGAATTTTTCTACCTGTTTTCAATTTATAATTAAAATCGATTCTATATTTATTCCTAGTCCTAATACATACCTACATTTCATAAATATTAAATATCAATTATAAATATGTATTTCAGGCGATGTGTCTCATATAAAATGTATAAAAGCAATTAAAATCAGCAGCTCAGTATTTTTTTTTCAATTTTGTTAAATTAATTAAATTGTCAAAAGTTATTCTATAGTCATAATGAGAAAGCAATTATTTGAAATTTTCGTATATTTACCACTACAAATGATTGAAATGCTCTGATTTGAAATCTGTTATTTCTTTAAAAATGTTGTTTAAATTTTTTGCTAATTTCGTTATCGACGTATTTGTATAGCTTATTACTGTTTTAATTTGGGATTTTTATCCTTTTAAAGTTAATTAGTAGGGGTCGGGTTGGCCGAGAGGGTAGGGTATAAGCCTGCTAATCAAGTCGGCCCGGGTTCGAATCCGACTCGCGGCAACAGGCTAAAATATGATCCCTAGATAGAAGACAAAATTTAAAAAAATAATATATACTATCGTAAATTGGCTGATGACTAGAAAGGCCTAAAAGCAAAAAAAAATGTATTAGTATCAGATATTATTTAAAAAAGTAAAGTGTAATATTCAAGTGCTGAATTGGTAGTGTCGTTTCCATACGATTCAATTAAGCTAGCAAAATGATATCACCTGCCCACATGAGAAGGGGGAGGGGTTCAGATGCATAGTGCGTCATAGAAATTTCTTGGAGGAGGGGTTGAAAATTGTTTCATGAATCTATTTTTTCTAAATTCTACAGGAACGTATCAATAAATTTCATCTTTTGTATTTACATGTTATTTTAAAATTAATAAGGAAAAATCTATTGCCAAATAATTTTTTACTTGGAATTTCCTTATAACAAATAATTAAATAAATAATGAACTCTAAAACTCAAGACTTTACAGTAGAGCCTAAATTCTACGCAGCTTCCAAGAAGAGGTGACGAATTGATTGCCTATATTCAGGCGTGCGATGCGTACAAGGCTAGAATTTTTCTTTAGGAATAATCTAAAAGTTTTCAAATATTGCTTAGGAAGGTTATTACCTATATAAATAGTCATTAAATTTCAAAAGAAAAGAGGCTGATTAGATTGAAGATGGAATGGATTATTTTTAATTATGTTAGAAAAGTGTTTTTATTCTTTTTCTGATATAAATATTATCATACTAAAATTTTAAATTTAAATTTTATTTATTTTCTTAAAAAGACGGGCTGGTAAGCGAAATAAGTAGGTTATAGTGAAAGGCAGTTCAGACGCACATTATATAAACAAAAAAACAATGTTATTATAAATAAAATGGACAATAAACCTAAAATTTATGTTAGTATTCCATACTACCCAGGACTTAGTTATCGATTAAAGAAAATACTCTCGCCAGACTCAATTATTGTCGCAAAAACCAAAACTTTGGCACCATTTTTCAACCACAAAGATAAAAGTGAGTTGAAAATGCAATCTGGTGTAATTTATATGATTGAATGCTTAGGAAATGGGACAATATCATGTAACGGATTATACGTTGGACAAACAAAACGCAGAGTAAGCGAAAGATTACGCGAACATGAGTTATCAATATCAAGACCGGCGAATAATAACACTGCCCTCGCTATCCATGCTAAAGATAATAATCATAAGTTTTTTTATTAGTTGAATAAAAGATTTCACTGTCGATGGTAACAGAATTGTTTTTATTTTAGGTTAAAAATAAAATAAAATGAGAGAGTCTTCTGTTTTTTAAATAAAATAATTTTTAATTATTTCTAGAGACTATAGTTTCGAAGGCATTGCCTTCATCATCAGTCTATCACAAATATTTCAAATTAGTTACAAATTAAGATTTATACATAGAAAATTTTGAAAAATATATAATGTCTTTTTCTTCATGTTTCTTCTTGGGAGATTAGAATATAACTGGCTCAATATCTGGGTTGCTCTTTTGTTTAGGCATTTTCTAATGAGTTTTACCTGAATGAATGGAATGTTTTTAAAAAAGGGTCATTGATAATTTCTAGTTTTTCATTTAAAGATTCAATTGGGCTTTTTTCCAAGGATTTTAAAATTTCAATGGATTCTTTTAAAGAAAGAATTAAGGGGTCATTGACTTCTTTGATCAATTTAATTTTGGATTGATCTGGAAAACTATGATTATTAGCATTTAAATGCTCTGCAAATGCATAATTTTCATATTTTAATTTGTAGGCTCTCTTGTGTTCATTGATCCTAATGGATAAATTTCTTTCCGTTTTTCCTATATAAGTTGCATTGCAATCTTGGCATGTCAATTTATATACACCGGATTTTTCATTTTTCGGAATTTTATCTTTAATTTGACTTAATTCACTTCCTAATGTATATGGTGATCTAAAGATTGTCGCGTACCCTAAAGATTTTAATTTATGCTTTATTTTTTCTGACATCTTACCATAATATGGTAATATTAGTTTTGGCAGATCGTTAATTTGGGAATTTTGTGAATAGATTAAATTTAAATTTGATTTTTGAATTTTACCTTTTAATATTTGATCTATTAAATTGCTTTCATAACCATTATTTATAGCTATTTCTTTGATTATCTCTAGTTCTGTTAAAAAATGCTCTTTCTTTAATGGGATACTGTTTGAACGGTGGATCATTGAATGGAATGCTGCCAATTTGTGTGACATTGGTCGACAGGCCATGTTGTGAATTGCGGTATCTGTAGATGTATCTTTCCTATAAATTTCGAATGTGTGTTTATTTTTTTCAATTTTAATTTTAAGGTCTAAATAATTTAATGTTTTTTCTTTTTCTTTTTCTACGGTAAATTTGATTTTTTCATGTAATGAATTTATATGTTTTATGAATTTATTGAGAATTCTTTCAGTCCCTGTCCATAAGACAATCACATCGTCAATATATCTATAATAATATTTGATATATTGAGAGAATTCGCACTTTATATTTAAAAATTGTTTTTCGAAATGTTTTAGAAAAATTTCGGCAAAATAATGGTGACAGAGGGTTTCCGATTGCTAAGCCATTTTTTGTTCATGAAATTTATCGTTGTATTGGAATAAATTGTGATTTAGACATAACTCCATCAAATCACTTAGGTCTGTTTTTCTTTTATGTTCAAATTTGGACATGTATAAATTATCTGGTCAACTAGGTCTTTTGTTTCTGAAGGGGGAACGTTTGTAAATAAACTTATGATATCTAAAGAAATTAATTTTTGCGTTATTGAGATATCTATGTTTTAATTTTATTTATTAAGTCTAATGAATTTAAAATTGAGTGATCTGGTTGAAAATTAGTTTTTTCTTTGAAGATTTTATTTAGACTTTTGGCTAATTTTGTTACACACGCTCCTGAGTAGCTTACTACAGGTCTAATGGTATTTCGTCTAGTTTTTCGGATTTATGAATTTTCGGAAGGGATACAATCCTAGGACACTTTGGGTTCTTTTCTATTAATGACATTTTGGTTTTTTCGTTTAAAATTTTGGAATTTTTAATTTTGTCCCTAACTAATTTGTTATATTTATTTACTGGGTTTTAATTTGATTGAAATTTTGTGTTTTCAAGAAGGTTTCGGTTTTCTCTGCCTTCGAAACTATAGTCTCTAGAAATAATTAAAAATTATTTTATTTAAAAAACAGAAGACTCTCTCATTTTATTTTATTTTTAACCTAAAATCATAAGTTTGATTTTAATAATGTCAAGATTTTATTCCAAGAAAACAACTACTACAGAAGAAAAATCTTAGAAATGATAACAATAAAAAATCTTTTTCCGCACGCCGTAAATCAAAGAACTGGTATAATGGACTTGAATATATGCTGGGATAATATTTTAAGCGATATAAAATTAATGTAAAAAATAAATAAATAAATAAACACTTTTAATTAATTTCAATTATGTCCAATAATCAATATATATTGATGTGAATAGTAATGTTTATTATGGTAGAATTATTAGGGAATAGAATTTTATGAAATTTAGTAAAAAAGAAAAAATAAATAATATAAAAAAAAAAAAAATAAATAATATAAAAAAAAGAAAAAAAATGTATATCAATATTATATTTATTTAATGTTCACACTTCTTGTATTGTATTGTAGTTGTAAAGTTAAATGTCTTTCTCCTCTGTTTGATTTCTCATTATTGTGTTATGTGTTAATTGTTTTGTAGACCCTGAAAAAGGAGAGAAAAAGTCTCCGAAACGTCGGAATTTGAATAAAATTTAAATAATTTATGGACTGCCTTTCATTATAACCTACTTATTTAATTTGTCACCTTGTGTATCTTTAAGTTAAATTGAAAGTTTTTTTTGCCGAGAGTAGCAGAATTTTTATATATTGAAGGAGACAATAAAAGAGTGTGTCTTCTGCTGGAATTATAAATTTTATTTATTTATAACGAGACTATAGTTTCGAGGGCTTTGCCCTCTTCATCAGTATATTACAATGGATTCACAGGAATTAATTTATGAATGAAAGGTTAAAATCTTTCATGTGTTTAGGTTAAGAAATTGTAGAGTGTGGACAAGTTAAGAATTTATACTTGTTTTATTATTTTGGCTGTAGGTGGCGTTCATGAAGTTTTTATTTTAGCGGCTATTTTTAAAACTATAGTCTCGTTATAAATAAATAAAATTTATAATTCCAGCAGAAGACACACTCTATTATTGTCTCCTTCAATGTATCTTTATGGATTGCGACAAAGATAGCTACTATCTCATTCTTTTGATAGTTTTGTTTCTTAGCTATATTAATGAGACGTACAACGGCTTGTTCAACTGAATTTCTGAGGAGCCTCTAGGGAGGGAATGGTTAATCAGCAGCCAATTATTGGGGGTCTACTGAGCCGATGACTCTTTGAATAGAACCCATATAATTTACATTTTGTATAATAATTTGAATTATTATGATTTGATCTCTTTAATGGATTTTCCTTTCTTTAAAATATATTTACATAATAAATTCTTATAAAATTTATTGAGTTGAAACTATTTATTTTATTTTGACAACCAAAAAGAGGAAACAACGAACAGGAAAATGAAATGACAGCCACCGAGGTGAATATGCATTGTCCCATCCCATTCGAGAAGATCCCTAGACACTCCCAAGGCTTTTTGATGAATTTTATTACTCTTTTGCATATTGTATCGTTTCAGCACCTTGGGATTTCTAATTCGATTAAGCTTCCTCTCGTTTAAAATAAAATTTCTCCAAATAAAATCCAGGATCTGGAAGATATAATTGAGATGATTCATCATGATCATCATCGAGAATAGAATCCTAACAAGGTTTGATGCAACCTCTCGCCTCAACACCACTCTATCCCATGCCATCTCTTTTCAAAAGCCACACATCCCATATCTGGGAAAAATACCCTAATCTAGGTCTCCCCCTTCTGAAATCCTTTGAACTTAATCCTCAAAAATTTTCCTAGTATGACGCACATTATCATATGATTTTTCTTAATAATAATAATAATATAGTTCAGGCCAACCTTTTGACTTACACGGGCCAGATTTGAAGAAAAAAAATTGACTTGGACCGAGGATAAAATATTATAATTCTATTGAAATTTTCTATTCAAAAAATATAGTTATAGGCGACTGTGGGTCGGTGGTTAGAGTGTCGGGCCGCTGCCCTGAAATACGCTGGTTCGAGACCGAATCTCGGCAGATATTTGTAGTCGGCTCATCTTGGAAAGCAATGGCAACCTACCAAGAGTATAATTGCCTATTAACCTCTCCAAATTAGCAGTTCGGAACCGGCGTTAAAAAGTAGGTACCGTATATCTGTGTAAAAACAGCTAAACACACTCAGTATAGGTATATGTGGAGAGGAGCCAAAACGTCAGGGAGACCTGATATGGCACCTAAAAGAAGAAGAAGTTAATAATGTAGAAATAAGAACTTAATTATTTTGTTAGCTCATAGTATTTTACTTTTCGTAAATTTTATACTTGAAAATATGTAGCTTCTCGTATTTGTAATGAAAAGTGATATTATGTATTAGTATTTGTTTATATTTTTTCCTGTCTAGATAATTAATTTAAAATTCTAATAAAGAGACAATATTCAATTTTTCTTTCAGATTGGTATTTAATTATTGTTCTAGAACATTCAATCAGAAAGTTTGCGAAGAGAAAATTTATTTCTAATAAAAATGGAGTCGAAAATAGACTAAAATGATGATTATTTTTTCGAAAATCTTTAAATCTAGTTCCAAATTCAAAATTTAAAGCACTTTTATTTTTGAAAACTTCACAGTAGATTTTCAGGTTTCTTATTTTAGAGAAAAAAATTATCAGGCCAAATTGCTGAATGTTTTCCAGTATCTACATATAAATCTCAATGTTTTAAGAAATTTTATGACTTTGTATTGGGGCACGGGTTGGATAGCCATGGTTTAAATCGAATGGGATTAAAGAATGATATGAGGAATGATAATTTATTTTTTAAAAGGGTCACGGATATAATAATCCCTGACTATCCATTATCTATTGACACGTAAGAACGTGCAAAGATCTAAAAGACAAGTCCTGACAGGTTTTAGTCGAGGAGAGAAATTATCAATAAATTGTGATTATTATAGAAAATCCCAATTCCTTGTTTCCTTGTACTAGAATGATATAACTATAGACTTGGTTAGTGTTGTAGCAAATAAATTACTGAAATAAATATTTTAGAAAATCAAAATATGAGAAGTAGAAGAATTTTTAAATATTCGAAACTTTATTTTTTTTTATCTTATATAGTTGAGATTATAATTTTACTTTTAGTGAATTTTATTCTTTAAAAAAGCTTCACGTATTGAACAAATGTACATTCATATTTCGAAAAAGGGAATTAAATATATCTCTACATATAAATCTCAATGTTTTAAGGAAGTTTATGATTTTATGTTGGGCTACGCTCATTGCAGTGCTGAGCCGCATGCGGCCGCGGACGTTGGACAGCCCTGATATAGTTGTAACCTTTTACAATTAACCATTAAGCCATAATATATTAATCAAGTTTATTTGTGCAAAACCATCCATTATATAAATCTTTAAATTTAAATAATAAAATTGAGGAGCATTATAATAATTTTTGTTTTGAATTAAATCCTATTTTAGCGTGAGATGATTGCCAAATGTTTGTTAAAAGTAGTAGCTTTTAAGAGTAAAGGACTAAAGTGCATATATAATATCTTACCAATTTTAAGTCATGGAGCAATGACATTTTAAATTTAAGTTATGTATCAACTTCAAGAGGCGACTGTGAACAGTGGTCAGAGTACTGGGCCAATGTCTTGAAGTACTCCTTGTGAAACACCACCAACTCCAACCTAATTTAATTTTAACAATGTTTCACTATAAACCAACACCGCGTTCCCTAAATTTTATTGTCTTGAAGTACGCTGGTTCGAGACTGAGTCTCGGCAGATATTTGTAGTGGCCTCCTCTTGAAAAGCAATGACAAACTACTAAGAGTATAATTTTCTAGCCAACCTCTCTAAACTAGCCGTTAGGAACCGGCGTTAAAAAGTAGGTCCCGTATATCTGTGTAAAACAGCTAAACACACTCAGCACATGTATATGTGGAGAGGTGCCGAAATGTCAGGGAGACCTGATATGAAGATCAACTTCAAGAAATACAGGAAGGTTTATCGATAGTACTCATAGTCATAGTAGGTACTTCTAATTTTTTTATTTCCGATGGACCAATTTGAAGGGGCGAAATTAAGAAGTTGATTTAAATGAAGAAGAAGTTGTAAGGAAAAGTCTCCCAAATCATAACATTTTTTTAATAGGTCATATTGTTGTAATCTTACAATTAACCATACAAGCCATAATCTATTAATCAAGTGTATTTATGAAAAAATATTCATTGCCTAAATTTTTAGTGCATAAAATAAATAAATGATTACCCAACTGTAGGTATATATTAATATTATAAAAGAGAGGAATTGCGCCGTTAACTAAGATCATTCAAGAGAAAGACAAAGATTTAGTTCAAAGATGGGATCGACTCATTCCATTATTCATTAATTTAGATTAGATTCGGTGCGTTCTGTCGAATATTTTGCTAAATATACACCATATGAAAATACATGTACATTTAATTACGCTTTATAAAGTAAAAAATAACTTTAATAAGGAATTTTCGCATGCTAGTAGGATGATTAATTTTCCGTTGAAAAATTCCCTCCCTTTGTTGTAGCTTTCTAAGCGCTTTTCAAAATTTTAAATGATTTTCTTATCTCTCTATAGTATAAATGAAATATTTCAGGTGTGTTTCTGGGAAATTATTCAACCAAGCAAATTTTAATATGTCAAAATGGTAGCATTAGTATTTAGAGAGGCTGATCTATTTCGATTTGTTTAATTACATCACGTCCCGCTAGATATTAATTAACAGTTCGAATTTAAAGCCCCGAAAGAGGGAATTGTGCATTGAAATCACATTTGCACACATTAGTGGCCGGCTGGATATATAATTCATATGGTCCCCACGGAAATAGCCTCTTTCTACCCTTTTTATTGATCCAAAAGTAAAGCCTAGTACTATGAATAATACTCTATTCCCTAAACATGTTTTATTTATGTTCTCTATATTTGTTATTTTCCTGTCCAACACCAGAAAAGCAAGAGAATGTGCATTCTAACAGTAGATCAGAGAAAATCCTTTAAAAGAATTTCCAGTTCAAATGCCAATAACTCTTCTACTCTGCATGTTTCAGATAAAATTGTTATTGGAAAGAATTCCGAATAGAATTGTTATGTTGATTTTAAAATCACAAGTCAAAAATGTTTTGGTTTAGTTAATTTTTATTCTTTATATTGAAAGTAATGGAAGGCAGCCCAGGGGTAGTGAGGAAAGAAAAAAATTAACAGATATCAAATAAGGTGTAATTTATTGGAATCCTTCCACCTTTCAAACCGACGTTTCAGAGGATTCATTCTTCCTTTTTCAGGGTTTCAAGGGGTTAATGAAGGAAACAAATAAAATGCTTCCTTCCTCTCTCTACAGCAGTGTTTAAAACTTTTCTCTTCCTTATTTAATATTTGTTAATTTTTTCTTTCGTCACTACCCCTGGGCTGTCTTCCATTACTTTCAAATAAAAGTTCTAGCAGTCCGTCTCTCTCCAGTGAAAATTTCGTTGCAAAAAAAAATGTATTATTTATTTATCATATTTAAAAATGGAGAAAATGTGTCGGAATTTTATTCTATTTCATTATAAGTGTCTCATAACCGTCGTCGTCGGGTTCCTATGTTGCCGAAGATCCTTCCCTCAGTTCATTGACATCGCCGCCTTCGCTCATGAGCCTGTTGGTGGCTCCAGAAACTAATGCGAGATAGGATGGTACGTTGGCATTGAGAATAGACAAATGTCTCGATGCCGCCTGTTCTTAAGATTGTGTTGTGAGCAGAGAATATGTCGGAATTATTATGGTAGATATATTGTCTCATAACACAATGATAAGAAGTAAGGTAAAATCAGAAATAGGCCTCAACACTTTTATTGGATATATAGTTTCGACGCCAGTTTATTGGATCTTGGCCTTTAGTCTATTCAATTGAAATCTATATAATACCAAAGTCCCTTTAATATTCTCTTAATTAATGAATGATAACAACTGGTTGGTTGTCGAAATAGATATTAAGTCCAGCTTACATTTGACGTATTATTTTATTTATCTAGAACAGATTGCTGCACAGGTTAAACTCGGCACACGCTGCTGAATAATATGCCAAGTCTGTGCAAAAAGGTGTGGCGGAGGACTATCAGTTTTGAGAAGAGAAGTACTTCTGTGGAGCTTTTTATAATCTTTTTTAACAATTTAGTTAATATGTCCGGTCCACCCAACACTTTTCTACGCAAACATAAATAAGCCAGAACAGGCAGTGGCATACCTAGAACTTTTGCCGCCCTTTCTAAGTCAATCAAATGGTGGATATTATAAATTAATAAACATGAATAAATAATTGTAATTGAGACAAACTATAGGTGGGGAACTTTTTTACCATTGGATGCCATATTTAAATTAGCCAGTAATAAAGGAGGCCGCATAAGATGATATACTTATAAATACTTAAGGAGCCCACAGGTTCCCCAATAACACATATCAAATAAGGTGCAATTTATTGGAATCCTTCCTCCTTTCCTTTCAAACCGACGTTTCGGAGGATTTTTCCCTCCTTCAGGCTTTCAAAGGGTCAATGAATGAAACAAATAAAATGTTTCCTTCTTCTCTCCACAGCAGTGTTCAAAACTTTCCTCTTTTTAACAAAGGCATAGAAAAACAAATTATTTTTTTCCTCCTTTTCTTAATAGGAGGAAAAAAAAATTTTCTATGCCTTTGTTAAAAAGAAGAAAGTTTTGAACACTGCTGTGGAGAAGAAGGAAAAATCCTCCGAAACGTCGGTTTGAAAGGAAAGGAGGAAGGATTCCAATAAATTGCACCTTATTTGATATGTGTTAATTTTTTTTCCTCACTACCCCTGGGCTGCCTTCCATTACATTCAAATAAAACCACTACCAGTCCGTCTTTCTCCAGAGAAAATTTCGTTGCAAAAAAAATATTTTTTATATTTATAAATAAATAATTTCATTTCTTTTGGATAAACAAACAAATTGTACACATTTGTGTATTTAAACATATTTATATATTTACTCTTTTAACTTTATTGTGGAACGACGATAATTTTTGATCAACTTCAATTTGGAGAAGCTTCTTTCGCAACTAGCGACACGGATAGCAATTGTTAAACAAATTCTTAGTAAAATTACAATATTAAGTACAGTTCAACTTATGAAGTGAACAAGTTGTTTTTTACAACTATAACTAAATATAAAAAATGCCGCCCCAAAATAGGTGGCGCCCAGTGCAAACCGCACCCACAGCCCCCCTCTGCCCCCCTAGGTACGCCACTGGGAACAGATATTTATTTATTTAAATTAATTAATTAATTTAAAAATATGCCTAAGTCTGTTTAAAAGATTGCTCGATAAGTTCCATTTTAGTAAAATTTACCAAATAATTTCTTTACATTTAATAATAAAACTATAATTCAAAATATTTTCCATTCCAAAAATTTACATTTGCTAGTTTTTATATTTATTTCAAAGCATTAATTCAAATCGAAGAATTATTCTTTTTATATTTCATTGTCAACTAAAAATGAATTGATAGGGAAATCAATCGATATGTAACCCCCTATCATTTAAATCAAAAAGACATTCATCGTTCATGCGAAAATGCCTATTTTTCAAACCTAACATATGGAACAAGAATTACCTCAGAATATCAAACGAAGCTGACAAAATGAATAATAAAAATTCAAAAATAAAATTTTGAATATAAAAGACCATACTCAAATCATTGAATTATATCGCCTAAAGATTAAGAAGAAAATCAAAATTGCCATTTGAATTAGACAAGGATTTAAAAAACTATCATCTTCAAAAATCAGATAACAGGGAAGACATCAAATTAAATTGAAAAAAGAAAATTATAAAAAACTGGGAAAAATAAATGGAACACCAATGGAAATAATTTTTTAAAGGGGATAAAACCTAAATTAACCCCACAGCTAAATATAGGTATGGTACTCGAAGGGACCAAGTAGTATTATTGGAAATGAGAATTAATCATTGGTTTATTTCGCATGGCTATTTAATTAACAAGGATCCACTATGGTGCTAAATATGTAATAGAAAATTGTATATAGACTACATACCTGTGGATTATCATTATTATTATTAAGCTTGTTCTATTGAAAATGTCTGGAGAAAAATCAATTATTTTTGTTTTTATCTTATTATCAAACCATGATTATTTGTGTCCGTATGTCTGAATTCCGATATCCATTAAAGCTGAAGTAGGAAAAGTCGAAAAAATTTCAAGTTAGTTCCAAAATGTTTGTATTTACAAAACAAGAACTGGTTATATTTGGGGCTTTTTAGCTTCGGAATTCTGGCTTAAAAATTCAAAAAATACCTTTATTTAGTATTTTTTTTAGATTTATATCTTTTGCCTTGGGAAAAAGCATAAAATTGATTCAAAAATATGGATGGGGACATTGTTCAAAATAAAATTGATGTCTTCATATCTTCTTGCTTAACAGAATTAATAGTGGGTAATTTACTTAAATAATAAATAAAAAGAAAAATTTTCAAACTATTTTCAAAAGTTTTATTTGATTTGATTTATTATTGTATAAAAACGCTCCGACATGAATTCACCCTTTTAGGGCATAGAAAACAAAAATAAATGTTTACAACATCAACCCAACAATAATAGTAATACTAATAAAATCAATAAATAATAACGTTCGTGATGAAATTAGATACTGCATTGGCGTTTGATGGGCTCCTATTGTAACCAGGCTTAAAGACCTTATTGTGGCAAAAACACGTGGCCGAAATGTTCTCTCCTGATAGTTAATTTCATTAAGTTCTATTGTTGGCTTTGATATAATTTATAAGCCTAATAGTATTTTGTAACTTTAATTATAATGATCGATTAATTAATTAAATTAGAAATCATCAATAATGGACGCTTCTAACAGAACATCACTCCGAAAAATAAAACAATGTATAATAAATTATTCTTGTTTTGTCCTTTAAAACTGTTGACTGAAAATTTTTAAATTGAAATAAAAGTCTCCAAATCAAACTGCGACTTGACCTTATTCTGATTTCTACTTTGATGTTTTTATTTTTCAATAATTTTCAAAACAAATAAACATTTTCAATAATTTTAATTATGCTATATATATAGTGCATCTTCTCGGGAGGGGCGTTTGGTGGACTGTGTCGCTGGTTGATTCGAATGCTGGTGCTGACTCTGGGTTGCTCTCTGGGTTGGGAGGTGTTGGCCTTGTTATGATTACATATTGAGAGACTTGCTCAATTATATGTTGATTATTTCTGTATTTCTTTTTATTTCTGCTCTACGAGGTATCCACCTCAGAGCATTATTTTATAATAAATAAATAAATATAATGTAGTGGCCAAAAGGATAAGAGCTAACGCTCTTATGAAGGCATCGCAGCGCACATGCGAAGATCCCGGGTTCGAATCCCGGCTGATCCTTTTGTCTATAATAAAAAATATTTTCTTCGTTTAATTTAATTTATAATTGTTTTTCGACGCGGTCTCATTGTAATTGCATCCCGGGGTAAAGAAGAAATTATTTTCGACCTTTGGGTTTGTGATTGATTGGGAGGCGTTTGGATATAGTTTAATAATAGTCCTGGCACTACAGAGATGCAAAAATAAACGAGGAAGAGATTAAAGATTAAATAAAAATGAAATTCCATAATTCATATAGACATTAGGTATTAGATTGGGTTCGGGGATCACTGGCCAAGAGGATAAAAGCTAAGGCTCTTATGAATGCATCGCAGCGCACATGCTAGTCCAAGAGCTGGTGACACGTTTTTGAGTACGGATTTGACCCAACTAGAAATAATGCGTAATAGTACCGTCTATGACAGTTGTACAAGGAATGGCCAGTCTGGCTGGTCTAAGCAGGTGGACCATCCAGACTGGCCATTCCTTGTACAACTATCATAGACGGTACTATTACGCATTATTTCTAGTTGGGTCAAATCCGTACTCAAAAATGTGTCACCAGCTCTTGGACTATGCGAAGATCCCGGGTTCTAACCCCGGTTGATCCTTTTGTCTATAATAAAAAATCTTTTCTTCGTTCCTTAATTTAATATAATGTATATTTATTAGATTTCTAAAGCCACATATAGAATTCGGACTAATGGCCTAGATAATGATCATCGAACTAATAAGGTTGCCAACAACTGAATCAGACAAAATCTTCCAAGGAAATTTATTATTTTTGTAGAAAGTCTCAAACAAATAAATTTGTATGTAGAATTTAAGTAATTATATCAGCAAATTAATTTGTAAATAAAATTGAGTCGAAACCAGCTTTCTATGTAGACTAACAGCTTTTCATAAATTCTTGAACTAGAGGGAATAATTAAGGATCAAGTGATTTTTCGAAAGGAACAACCCCATTGTAGATTATCTTGGATTATTCCATAGCACGTTACAAGTCATCGGATATATGGATAGATCCAACCGCTTTGATCAAAGGTGTTCGTTTATTCCTGCCTAAAGTGATTAGAGTTTGAACTTAATACCTGAAAACAAAACAGATTGTGTCATCCTGTAATCCCTGCAATGGGAGGCCGCCCAACGTCTTTTAGATAATCGTAATTGGATTGGAATATAAATGGAACACCGTTAAGCCGTCAAGATGAGTTTATAAAACATTTACGGAGATGAATTGGCCTTACCCAGCCAGGTTCAGTTGCTTGAAAAGAGAACGGCTTGAAATCAAATCGCTCCGTCGCTGTTTATTAAATTGAAGTTATTTATTTGGTCGAAGAATTCAATTTTCCTTAATATATTGTTTCATAAAAATTGGGATTTATTACTTTTATTATTCTAGATGTAGTTGTAAGCTCAATTTTCAAATATTAAATAACTAAATTGGCTTGATTTAAAACTTTACTATAATTTATGAGTTACGACGGTGTCTTCAATTTGTTCTGGCTTCAAACAAAACAGTACAAATTTTCTTAATAAATCGAAATATGGCTAGTTCTAAATATAGAACAATCATCAATATAGACTTCAACAAGAGACCATATGTCGGACAGGTAAATTGTCAATAACCATACACATATCTTTCCAAAAGATAATACAATGCGGTTGTCTTCTGTTTAAACCAAATAAACATATACTTGAAAAGTTTTTGTTTTGCCGAGAGTAGCAGAGTTGTTGATTCACAAAGACAAACAAAGAGGTTGTCCTCTGCTTGATGCAAATAAACATACACACATATATATCGAGATGATATATCTGTATATATATATTATTTATTTGTTTGAGACTATAGTTTCGAAGACTTGGTCTTCATCATCAGTCTTTCTTCAATTATAAATGTTTGTTTTTCATGGAGTCAATATCGTATGGATATTGAAAATTTGGTGCTCCTTCTTCACTGGTGGTCAGCTTAGAACTAAATTAAAAAAAATAGTTCTAAGCTGACCACCAGTCAAGAAGGAGCACCAAATTTTCAATATCATCCAATATAAATTAAAAAAATTAGTTCTAAGCTGACCACCAGTGAAGAAGGAGCACCAAACTTTCAATATCCATACGATACTGACTCCATGAAAAACAAACATTTATAATTAAAAAAGACTGATGATGAAGACCAAGTCTTCGAAACTATAGTCTCAAACAAATAAATAATATAAATATACAGATATATCATCTCGATATATATGTGTGTATGTTTATTTGCATCAAGCAGAGGACAACCTCTTTGTTTCTCTTTGTAAACATATACTCCCACACGACCACACACAGTGTTTATTTGAATCAAAAAGAGGACAATCTCATTATCTTTATGAATCAACAACTCTGCTGCTTTCGGCAAAATAAAATATTTTTAATTATACACCTATCTAAATAATAAATCAATCTTATATATAGTAAAATAATACATAACTTTATAAAAACCCAGACAGGCCATCGCAAGACTTCACATTACTATATTCTATAGAATAAAAATGTGAAAGTAAAAATAGCAAAAGATATTCAAATCACTAATAATTGTTCCTTTATTAAGCAATTAATTTTCCAATTTTCAAATGATAACGGTTTCTCCGAAACGTTTCAATTTTTAATAAACGTTTTGCCATTCCTTTTTTTTTTTTTTTTTTTTTTACAAAAAGTGATATTTATTTAATTCGATAAAACAAACAAGAATTTATTTTATAATATCTGTTATTCATATGAAAGAAAGAACCTTTTGATGCCTCACTACGACGTTTTTCTTTGGCCTCTCCTGTTCTCTTATTTCGCCTTTGAAATCACAAATGATCCAAAATGGATTCCTGTTTGTTTACTGTATTCAAGATGAATATCCTTAATCAAGTTAAATTCACAGACTGTCTTCTAAACCACTACTCTATTCAATTTCAATTCGAATTGGAAAATGAAGTTCCTTGATAAACCCAATTCAGAATGGCACGTTCTCCCATCCCCTCCAATCTAAATAATAATTTTGAATTAATGATTTGAAGAAAAATACGATCTTGTTCTGTAAGGTCTTATTTTTAAATAATGGGAAAAATCTATTTATCATAATGGTATTTTTATAAAAGTAAATAAAGTAAAAAATCAACTGGTGTCACTCTCCTGGCTTGATTCCAATGGGAATTTATATTCACTCTTTGAAGAACATAAGATATTTGATAATTCTATCGATTATTAAAAATTACCAAAAATCTTTAAGTATACATACATCGACTTCCGGTCCTTCGGTTTTAGCCAAAATATTGAGGTATTTCTTCTAGACTCTAGATAGCTTAATTTTTAAATCCCAAAGTTCTGCGACTTACCGAGATATAAATGATTAAAATACATATTTATTTTGGGACACTGAATCAATGACTGTGCTACTCTCGGCAAAACAAAATCTTTTTAGTTTAAAGTTCTTATTTCTGTTTGAATGCGGTATATGAAATGAAATTTTGATAAACACTTAATTATTTTTTTACAAACTTGAGTATAAAAAAACACACACAGGGAATCCGCCCGGAGCGTAAAATTATCTTGATTCAGGCTTAATATTAAGTAGCTTCATACGCATAATTGAGAAGATGCCTAGAGTAAACATAATTTTATATTTATAATACTTCTTTTATGGTGGCCTGGTTGGTCAAGCGCAGAGGCGTCTGCAGAAAAATTTCCAGAGGGGGCTGTAGCTTGAAGGCAAATAATTAAATTTTTATATTTTTATTTAAATATTTAATTTTTTGAGTTTTATTCACAAGTAGAATACACTAATACAGTAGTGCTTAAATACAAAAACACATACGGTACATTAAACATAGTTTAGTGAGCCCGGGCAGAAAGTCGAAGTTGTTACGGAATTTTTTATACGATCTCAGGTGTGGAGGTGCACATTCATGCCCCCCCCCCTCCTCCCCCGCCCATGGCCAAAAGGGAGTAGCTTTTTTGTTTTATCATCAAAATGAAGTTGATATAGTGAGAGGTTCTAATTCAACCCTCAGCTCTGCACTAAACCTACTAATGCTTAAATAAAGTATCATACTATATAAGGGCTGGCTAAATAAACTCTGGTATCCGAGACAAAAAAAAATATATTATATTTCTTATTTGCAAAGCTTCTTTATATCAATTTATTTTATAATCTTCTTTATCGTTATAAAATGTGTAATGTCGGAAATTTAAGGTTATTAGATAAAAACGTACATTTTACTTGAAGAATGTGGGTTTTTTAGGAACAATGTTTTGGGAAACCTCGGGCATCAAAATTAATAGACATAGCTATGAGTCAGAGGGAAAGAGAGAGAGAGATAGGGGTGATTTATGTTATAATTAAATTTCATTTTCGAAGGGATCATTATGGTGTTGTTTTTTTCGTTAGCATACTAATATTTATTCATATTTGAGTACGAAACATGAAAATGAAAAATATAACAATATAGAAAAGGGTACTTTAGTATAATAATGAAGCAGGGGGTATGTCGAGGAGAGAACATATTGGTTGATATACAGGGTGATTCGAAGCACCCGTGCCACCCCTTTATTTTCTCACTGGGACGTAATTGGAAGATAAAGAAAACAATCTATGTGTACTTTAATTATTTTTTTGATTCTGTGACAAATCAGGAGTATGTCCAAATGGATACAATTTCAAAATTTCGAATACCAATATGAGGGGGTATCGTTGTATAGATCTTATAAAAAGAAAACACCCCGGAATCGTTGATAAGAAATCTAGTTTTGTTTAACTTTTTAAAGGCCGTAATGTTATGGGTAAGTAAATAGTAAAGTTTAATGATCTGTAAGATTTTTTTAAGTTAGAATACCTAGGGCGAAATTGGATAATAAGTTGAAATTTTCTATAAAGAGAAATCAATGAGATTGTCCTCTGCTTGTAGCAAATAAATATATTACATATACCTATATACCAAATATTAATATGTATATATCTATATATAATTTATTTGCTTGAGTCTATAGTTTCGAAGGTTTAAGCTTCATCATCTATTTTTATTTAGAAATATTTTATCTGTTATTTCTCATGGGGTTAAATGCCCGATTGGTTATAGAAAAGGGGCGATATAGCTCCTCAATTAAATTTCAACTTATTTTCCAATTTAACCATGAATAGGCTAGCACGGAAAAATATTCCTGGTCATCAACAGGAGAATCAAAGATTCAATAAGAAAATACTTTATTCATTAGCAAAATATATTTATACATATAAAAGATTAATACTTGTAGGATGTATCTAAATTATTTCATGAAAGTATTTGTAATCATGAGCATATTTTTAATTTCAAAAAACGGTAATTACAATCATCTTTTTTTCTAATAAATTGTTTCTTTATAAATCTATTCAACGATACTTGTCGCTGATCCAAATTCTCATTTGAAATAAATTATGAATTTATATCCTTTATTGCCTTCTTCCGCATTGTTCCAGAAAACAAAATTGTCATCAAAAGATAGTTGAAGTAAGATTTAGAAATGCATTTTTTAACCGACTTCAAAAAAGGAGGAGTTTCTCTATTCCAGGGCTTCTTAAACTTTTTTATATAGCGACCCCCTTCAAGCTTAGGAAATTTTAAACGACCCCCTCCTCCATATAATGAAATATATATTAACCGTAGATGTAGATGTAATATCGCACTATTTTACAATGTAAATAAAATAAGGATTAAAGAATACGTACCCATTCATTTCACATATATATAATTGGAAACGTTGACGGGATATCGGTCGTAATAAAACACAATAAATAGAATGACATAAAACTATATATATATTTATTCAATAGAAAAAATAAACTTTTGTAACAATTTTTTTATAAGAAAACATAAAACTATATCTATATATTCAATAGAAAAAATAAACTTTTGTAACAATTTTTTTAATAAAAACATATTATTAACATCAAACAATATTAATGTGACGGATGTGATTGTTTATTTTTACACAAATAATTAAATCTAGGCTCAATTTGAGTTAGTGCAGATCGTAATAAATTTTCAACGTTTATTAAAGTTGAACGGTATTTTGATTTTATGTAAGTTAATGTGGAAAAGGCTGATTCACATAAATATGTTGTACAAAATGGCAGTAATTTGTTCATTGCCATTTCCGATAGTAGGGGATATTCTGATTTGATTTCTATCCAAAATTCATGCACAGGCACTTGAGAAAATCTGAGTCGCAAGGTAGTATCACTTGTTAATTCGGCAAATTCTTCTTGTGCTTTTAAGTTTAAAAAATTAATTTCTTCCATTTCAATTGAAAATGGATTGCAAATCCATTGTTGTGTATCGATATCATTGGGAAAATACCTATGCATGTAAACTTCCATATCCTTCAAATGATTAACTATAATTTTTGTTATAGGAGTATCTTTTTTGAAATATTGTTACTAATTATATACTCGTCAGTAAATGGAAACATTTCGAGCGATCCACTTTCCACTCTGTTCTTCCATATAAGAATTTTTTTAACAAAGGCCTCAAGTTTATTTTTTAACATAAACATATTAACGCAGACTCCCTGCATTGATAAATTCATATCATTGATTTTATCAAAAATATCTGCCAAATAGCATAGCTTGAGAAGCCATAAATTATCGTGAAAATAATCGGCCAAATTAGAATTTTGCTCTGTTAGAAATATAAGAACTTCATCTTTTAAAGTTAATAATCGTTTCAAACTTCGACCTCTTGATAGCCACCTAACTTCAGCATGTAGCAATAAACTTGTATAATCCGAATCCATATCAATGCACAAATTTTTAAACAATCGACTATTAAGTGCTCGACTTTTAATAAAGTTAATGATTTTGACTGCATCAAAAAACACAGTGTTTAATTCTGGTGCAATTTTTTTAACAACAAGTGCCTCTCGGTGAATCATACAATGTGTAAATGTAATATGATCATTTCCAGCTTTAACAAATGCTGTAAAACCAAGATCTTGTCCGGTCATTGCTGCAGCACCGTCCGTGCACACACCAACACAATTTTTCCAATTTAATCCTTCTTTTTCAAAAAACTCATTTACTTTTTTATATATATCTTTTCCACGAGTATGACCTTCCAGAGGACGACAAAACAGTATATCTTCATGAATGCTTCCCTCATAAATATATCTTACAAAAAGTAACAACTGTGCCATTTTTGAAATGTCTGTCGACTCGTCCAGTTGTATTGCAAACTTTGAGCTGTCTTTAAGCCTCATAAGAAGCTGTTGAAATTGATCATTGCTAATGTCTGAAATTCTTTTGGACACAGTGTCATTTGATAATGGAATTTTACTAATTTCAGCAGCATACTGTTTTCCATGAACAATTTCAGACATTCTTATAGCTGCAGGTAGTAAAAGTTGCTCTCCAATAGTAAAAGGCTTTTTCGTTTTTGCTATCAAATACGAAACTTCATACGATGCCAATAGATATTTATCATTCAAAGTAACATACTTCTCCAAAGTGTTCTTTTCTTTATTTGATGTTTGCAAAAGACGCTCAAAATATTCTATTGGCTTTTTTGATAACGTTGCATGTTTAGTATTCAAATGTCGTTGCAGTTTTGACGGTTTCATGCTTTCTGCAGCCAAAACTTCTTTGCAAATTAAGCACACTGGTTGTTCTTCATTGTTGTGAGAAGAGCATGTGAAGCCATACTGCAAATATGATTCGTCATATTTTCTTTTTTTGTTTTGCTAGAAGTCGGATTTGAAGCACTGCAACTTGGTTGTGACGGCGTGGCAGACTTATTAGTTGGAATTTTAATTAGCCATTTATCCATGATGGTTAAATAATAATAAATAATTAAACAAAATGTAGTTGAACTTTAACGTAATAATTAAAAACACCAACTGAAAATTACACAGTAAATACACACATGTCACTACGAAGACAAAGCTGAGTCCAAACTGAAGTACAAACAGAAAAATAACTACACTCGAATCTTTACCAGTGCAATGACAACAAATTACGATCAGATCAACCCCGACGCGCCGGCGTGTTCAAAGTGTGCAGCGCACAAAGGCACCGTATCACAAAGACGCCGAAAAAGAAGCTGGCGGCCAGACATCAATGTCGAACGTTCAGTTGAAAATCGAGGAGCGCGTTGTATTTATTATTTTAAATGCTACTTCCATATTTTCATTTATAGG